>CM062817.1:654302687-654619038 GCA_031772625.1 Pinus tabuliformis
TGGGATTCCTCTCCTGGTACATGGGTGGCTTTTCGAACATTTTTCTAATCCATGTGTGACTCTACTGGTCTCTTAGAGATTATTTCCTTTGCAGGTTGCATGTATGTTTTAACCCCCTACAGAAATTACCTACATACGAATTCTAAAACATAGAAAAAATAAACAATGCGAGAGCATAACACATAAAACACATATACGTAGAGCTTTTTCCACTAGATCCCAAAACCGGGACTACCAGCTTGATTTTTCATTATGTTCCTTTCAATGTTACAATTCATATTTATACATGCTGAAGCATCCAATACCATGGACCGTAAACCATCGCGTCCAATACCATGGACCGAAAACCACTGCGTCCAAAAAACATGTGTGAAAATCATGCACAAAACCATAGGTGGGTCTGCCCAACCTAACATATGGTCCAAAACCAAAATTTTCTTGGGCGTTGCCCCAGACCCCATAAAGTGGGGTTACGCATGCCACTCAAACCCCCTGTTAACTACGTGGAAAGAATATAACACAACCCAACATTCTCCCACTTGTTGTTTTCTTTCCACAGGGGGCCACAAGAGAGCTTAGTCATTTTTCCAACCCTGAAATGCCCATTGTCTCTCTACACCAAGAGAACTTCTCAGAGCTCATAGATTTTTTCAATGCATCTGCAGTATTCTTCAAAGTGTCCACCTTTACCAGCAACACCTTTTTGTCTTCTATCATATCCCTCACAAAGTGATACTGAACATCAATGTGCTTTGTCTTTGAATGATATGCAGGGTTCTTTGCCAAGAAAATTACACTTTGGCTGTCACAGTCTATCCTTATAGCTTCTTGTACTAACCCCATACTTGAACACAATCTCTGCAACCAAACTACTTCCTTGCTTGCATGAGTGGCTGCCATGTATTCTGCCTCTGTAGTTGACAGTGCCACTATAGATTGTTTCTTACTCATCCAACTAACTGCACCTCCAAATAGGTTAAACACATACCCACTTGTAGATCTTCTCTGATCTAGATCTCCAACCCGGTCTGCATCAACAAAGCCATGAATATACAACACTCTGTCCAATCCTGGTCTTCCTTAGTAGCACAAACCATAATCACTAGTGCCATGCAAATACCTGAAAACCTGCTTCATTGTTGTCCAGTGCTCCTTCCCTGGTTTTGACATAAACCTGCTCAATACTCCCACTGCATGTAAAATGTCTGGTCTAGTACAAACCATTGCATACATTAGGCTACCGACTGCACTTGCATATGGAACACGGGACATGTCCTCTTCCTCTTCTTGTGTCTTGGGACACTGTTCAGCAGATAACCTCACACCTACAGGAATAGGAACCTTCACTGGTTTACTATCCTACATATTAAACCTCTGCAATATTGTCTTGACATACTTCCTCTGGTTTAACCAGAGCTTCCTCTTTGCCCGATCTCTTTCAATTTCCATTCCCAAAATATAGTTTGTAGCACCAAGATCTTTCATGTAGAATTTGGAGGACAATTGGGTCTTTAAATCCTAGATAACTTCTTTGTCATTTCCAACCAACAACATATCATCCACATACAAGACTAGATAAATAACACGGTCACCAATTAATTTAAAATACACACAGTGATCTGCTTTTCTTCTGGTGAAGCCAAGTCCCCATATTAATGTATCAAATTTCTGATACCACATCCTTGGTGACTGTTTTAACCCATACAGAGACTTCTTTAACTCACATACCAGTTCTTTCTTACCCTTCACCGCAAAGCCTTCAGGTTGCTTCATGTAGATCTCCTCTTCTAGATCCCCGTGAAGAAATTTTGTCTTCACATCCATCTGCTCTACCTCAAAATCAAAAGCAGAAGCAACAGATAAAAGTAATCTAATAGAAGTTACCTTGGCAACAGGAGAAAAAATATCACCAAAATCAATTCCCGACACTTGGGAATAACCTTTTGCTACCAACCGAGCTTTGTATTTCTCCACTTTTCCTTATGCATTTGTCTTCTTTTTGAATACCCATTTGCTGGCAATGGGTTTCCTTCTAACCGACAACTCCACCAGATCCCAAGCCTCATTTCTGTGCAAAGATGCCATTTCATCAACCATGGCCTCTTTCCAGAGTTTTCCATCCTCTGAATCCACTGCTTCCTTCACAGTTTTGGGATCATCATCAGTAACAGACAAAGCAAAATTTGAACAAAAAACAGATGGACTATACCTTTTTGGCTGCCTTCTTTCTCGAACTGATCTTCTCACAGCCGGAGTTTGTGGCTCTTCATCTTCTGATTCCTCCTCTGCTATAGAGTCTGATTCTTTCTCCTTTAGCTCAAACTCTATCTTCTCAGGTTCATTTGGTTGGATTTCATGTTTAATAACATCTTTCACCTCTCTAAACACCACATCTTGGTTGTACACAACCTTCCTTGTTACTGGGTTCCAAAGCTTATAACCCTTTAAACCATCCTTATACCCAATAAAGATGCAATTTTAAGATTTACTATCCAACTTGGTTCGTTTCTCCTTTGGAACATGTACATATGCATCACATCCAAATACCCTTAGATGTGAAAGAGAGGGTTTATTACTAGTTCATACCTCTTGTGGAGTCTTATCCTCAAACGTTGATGAAGGTGACCTGTTGACCAGGTAACATGCAATATCCACCGCCTCTACCTAGAATTCATGTCCTAACCCGGCACCACTGAGCATGCTTCTTGCCCTTTCCATCAACGTCTTGTTCATTCTTTCTGCAACTCCATTTTGCTGAGGTGTATATGGAGTAGTCTTCTATCGTGCTATACCACACTTCTTGCAGAATTCTTCAAATTCCTTACTGCAAAACTCTCCACCATTATCTGTCCTTAGCACCTTTATCTTCTTCTCTGTCTGGTTTTCCACTAGAGCCTTAAATTCTTTAAACCTATCAAAGACTTCAGATTTCTTCTTAAGGAAATATATCCATGTATTCCTTAAGAAGTCATCTATAAATGATACATAATACACAGACTTACCCAGTGATGGAACCTTCACAGGTCCAAACACATCACTATGCACAAGCTCTAATATATGTTTCGCCCTCTTACCACCAGAGTGGAAACTCACCTGATTCTGCTTCCCATATACATAATTTTCATAGAAATCAAAATCCAGAGAGCTATTACTCATACCTTCTACCATACCTTTACCATAAAGTATTTGAAGGCCCTTCTCTCCAATATGTCCAAGCCTTTAATGCCACAGCATGGTCTTTTCTCCAGAGACCACTAGATTTTCTGCTCCACTTTCAGGAACCACGAAACTATTGCACCCATCAACAATAGTGCTACCTTGCAGCTTGTACAAAGTTCCAATCCGAACTCCCTGCATCAATACCAGTGCTCCTCGTACCATCTTGTAGGTATCCTTCTCGAACACTATTTTTACACCTGCATCATCCAGCTTACTAAGAGAAATCAGATTTCTGGCTAATGCAGGAATATGCAGAACACTCGGAAATGTTCTAACCCTTCCACCTTGTAGCTTCAACATTACTTTTCCACGACCAATGATTCTAGCCTTCTTGTCATCGCCCAAGAATACATCACCACCATCATATTTCTCATACTCACAAAACCACTCTCTATGGGGATTGAAGTGAAAGGATGCACCTGAGTCAGTCAACCATGCCTCATGATCTACATGTGTACTTGAAGAAGCCAAGTACAAATCCCCACCTTCATCTGAGGTGGTTTTCACCTCTACAGAAGGAGCCTTATCAGATCCCTTTCCTTTGTCAGGAGCTCTAGATTTACAGTCCCTTTTGAAGTGGCATTCCTTTCCGCATTTCCAGCGCACCACCTTTACAGGTTTTCCTGGAGATTTAGATCTCCCTCTAAATTTCAATCTCCCACTCAATGACTTATTTTTGTTTCTATTCTGGGACCGTCCTCGTACAAAGAAGGCATCACCATATTGGCTCTCCATATTTTTCTGTCTCATCTCCTTCGTCAGCAAGGCTGGGACTATTTCATCAAACTGCAAGGAAGTTGCATTACTACCTATTGCAATAACCAGAATATCCCACAAATCTGGTAGAGAACACAACAAACTGATGCACTTATCTTCATATGAAATTTTAATATCAACGATGCTAACTGGCTTACCATAGTATTAAATGCGTTTAGATGCTCTGTCACCAAGTCTCCATCTTTCATCCTCAAGTTATACAACTTTTTTCGCAGGAACAGTTTATTCACCAGAGACTTAGATTGGTACAAAGTCCCTAACTTGTCCCACAAAGCCTTCGCCGTAGCTTCCCCTGATACATTCAGCAATACTGAATCTGAGACACACAATCGTATTGTGCTCTTTGCCTTCCAATCCAATTTCTTCCATTCTTCATCGGACACTCCCGTTGGTTTAGTATCCAAATCTACCACGATCCACTGATCTTTATCCACCAACAGATCCTCCATCTTGAGTTTCCACAACTCAAAACTCTAACCATTAAATTTATCGATCTCTATCTTTCCACTACTTGCCATCTTCTTTCACCACCATAATCGATCTTGCAGATCTCCCACTGAACGAGGTCTACCACAGGCCCAAGCAAAACCCCTCAGCAACAAAGGCGTCCCCTTGAAGCCAAATCTGCTCTGATACCAAATGTAGGTTTTAACCCCGTACAGAAATTACCTGCATATGAATTCTAAAACATAGAAAAAATAAACAATGTGAGAGCATAACACATAAAACACATATACATAGAGATTTTCCCACTCAATCCCAAAACCAGGACTACCAGCTTGATTTTTCATTATGTTCCTTTCAATGTTACAATACATATTTATACATGCCAAAGCATCCAATACCATGGACCGAAAACCATCGCGTCCAAAAAACATGTGCGAAAATCATGCACAAAACCATAGGTGGGTCCGCCCAACCTAACATAGGGTCCAAAACCAAAATTTTGTGGGGCATTGCCCTAGACCCCATAAAGTGGGGTTACGGGTGCCCCTCAAACCCCCTGTTAACTACGTGGAAAGAATATAACACAACCCAACACTGCATGGGGGTATCGTCCTAGCAATTCAATATCTTGATGGTGTAAAGAGGCTTGGAGGGTCATCGAGTCTAGAGTTGGTTCAGGTTTCTCTCTTCTTTATTGTCCTATAGAACTAATTCCATTATTGTATTGTTATCGTGGTTCTGCACTATATAATTCTTATGTTGGTGCTCGTGTGACATAGTTGGGCCCTTGGAGACTTCCCCCTTAGCCGATTACATGGGGTTATGAGGTAATTTCATCTAACCTTCTATTTTAATATGGCTTTCAAGCTCCTATGTGGTTCCTTTATTGCAAGGTTGATGATTTAAAGTCTTGGTAGTGCAAAGAGGCTTGGTGGTTTAATCAACCTAGCGTCATTTCAAGCCTCTCTCTAAAAATATGGTATGAGGAACCAGTTTTATTGTCTCCTTGTCATAGGTTCTTAATGCTAATTATATTTCCAAATGAACTCTTTAGGAAAGGGGCTAACAGGTGGTTTGGAGCAATTTGGTCGCAAACAGTGTGGCTACATGAACTGTCCAATTGAGTTAATATTATTGTTTATGTTTTAGCTAACTCCTACAATCTCTTTAGGCACTATGTAATTAGTTTATTAGACTATTTTTTATTGCAATGGTTCAATTCTTCCTAGGGCTTCTAGGCTATATCTCATTGTTGGGCAGGAAAGATCACCCTTGGTTTTTTTCTAGCTCATTCCCTCAAGCTATGTCAACAAGCTCAGGTCCAAAAAGGGGTTGCCTCTTATCGTGACCAAGTTTACCATGGGTGAACTTGCACACACCATAGGATTCAAGGCTCTACTTCTTGCTTTAGAGAAATCATCCCAACCAATGTTTAGGAAGAACTCACCAGTATAGAAGAGGAAGCTTCTTCTCATCGATCCTACCTTTCATACACTTAACTCTTAGTTGAGTGGGATGACTAGGTCTTGGATACCAACCACGCGAGAGGGAGGTATAATCAGTATATGCAAACAATTGATCTATATTAGCAAATGGAATTTTTATGGGAGGGACTATCTTGGATCACCATGAATCCCGTTTGGATATCATTCGTTCCCTCAAGCATATTTACAAGCATCTTAGCACTCTGTGTATAAGAATGGAGAGGATCGAGTGCCACCTCAGCATACCCCCTATAGCAAGGCATACTTTAGTAGACCCAACAACTCTCATTCTAGTAACAAGATTTGATTTGAACCCCTCAGCATGATGCCTCATGGTTTACATGTATGAACAAATAGTTGTATTTTCTTTTGTAATTGGCCATTCAGGACAATGTATTAGCAGTAACTTGTTTAATTTTTTCACTTTCAAGTTTCAATTGGCTCTCATTTCCTTAATGAGGGTGTTTTTTTGGCTTTCGTCCAGTCTCCCTTATGAAAGGTTGCCCTGATTTCTAGAATTGCTATGTAATTCCTAGTTTTTCAGTCAATAGAATTTTACCCTGTGAATAGATATATGTATAGATAAATATATATAAATATATATATATATATATATATATATATATATATATATATATAGATATATATATATATATATATATATATATATATATATATATATATATATATATATATATATATATATATAATTTTTTTAAATATATAATAATAATAATTTAAATTTAAGGTCATTGTCAAGCTAGACAATAAATGGGTGTATAAGACCCTCTTGTTTGTGGGACAAGGGACTCATCTTTGTGCAATGATTTGATTACTAACATTCACATAGATATAATACTTAACCAGAATCTCTATCCCCTGTGACCACATTCTTGAAGTTGGGGCTACCCTCCCCCCCTCCCCCCCCCCCCCCCCTCCCAAGCCACTTTCCATGCTTGCTTTGCAGATGCACCAAATGGGTTAAGCACCAAACCAATGCAACAACAACACAAATGAAATTACTTCTACACAACGACAAATTTAGGCCCTATAGAAAATCCTAGCTTGTTTACTAAAAAACCTAGCATATGTCTTCTCATAAAGTTCTACACAAATTTCATGCTTATCTTGAAGAATATAATGTAAAAATTTTATTGCATTCTACCATTAGGGTATTAACCCTAAAATAACAAAGCCATTCCCAAAGGAAATTATTTGAATATATTAGAGTATATTTGATATTTTTGTTTTGGGAAAGTTTTTTTTAATATATTCATAGTATTGTTTTAAAAATTGTTATTGTTATTATTTAATTTTAAAGCCATGGTCAAGTTAGACATTAAATTGGCATATGAAACTCTTTTGTTGTGGGACAAGGGACTTGTCTTTGCGCAATTATTTGACTACTAAAGTTTACATAAATATAATACTTAATTTTAGTAATATTAACATTGAAATATTTCCATTCCTGAAAATAATTCGTCAATTATTATAGAGATTAAAACAAAGTTAGAAATACATTGTTAACCTAAATTAACCTTGAAAAAATCTTTGCAAATGTTAATGTTTCATGCTTGAATAATCATGGCATATTCTTGTAAACCATATATCCCTCTCACTAATGATTGATGTCTCAATGCTCTAAAACAAAGTCAATGGGCTCTCAAGGAACATCGAGATGTTTTTCACGTCCATCCAAGCACTAGGTGGAATTGCCTATTGCTTTACTCTAATTGCACACAAAATCCATAAAAGATATACAAGATTAACCTTGTGTTAACTTAATCATGTTTTGACCATGGCATAAGCTAATATTAACAGTTCATCACTCTATATTCATCATTTTTTCTTCTACATGCATAACATAAGGAACGTAAATATTTACAATTGTAGATTAATGTTAATATTGTATTAGTTATTGGTTGTGAACTTGAATTTTTTTCTAAAGGATGGCCAAGTTCTATATGCTTTAACCCCTTATTGTTATGGCTAGTGATAGGTCTATAGCCAATTTCATGGGTTGAATTTAGCTTAAGACATGGTCAATAGTTTTGATTCTCCCATGAAACAACACAACGATTTCCATAGATATCTTTGTCAAAAATCGACTCAGCCCTCCTCTAGGTAAGCAAATAGAAATTTTCATTTTTTCTAGTATATAGATGGTCAAAAGCATGCTCCTCCATATTAAGTGAGGAGGGATGTGCACAAGGCATTGTCACCTCATGCAATCACCAAGCATGACGTGCCTTAAGTTGAATGTCATGCTTGCAAAAAATGGAGGGTATTGTATGTTGATTGAGGCAAGTGGGAATGACTCCAACATAGGGTGGATTGAACGAAGTTCGCGTTGATAGTACATGGGACATGGGGGGTGGAAATGGTCATCATTCACACACCATTTTTCTCTAAGCCTTGCAACAAATCTTGTTGTGCCTCAGTTTGGTTCAGTAGCATGTGGCAGGTATTTTAGTTTGGGAAAATGCAATAGTTGTGGTTTCCATCTTCTGAGTTATTATTTGCTTTCTATTGGTTTATTGCTCTCCATCGTCATTGTATGCCTTATGTGCCTTGAGTAAGCACACATTTCTTCCCTATCCATTCACATAATTCCTTACTGTCTACATACTTTAATTCTCTAGCATCTAGGGTTTAAGAGGTTGTGCTCTTTCATGGTTGGGTATCCAGTGTGAGATCTAATGGTTTGACAAAGAGCTCGAGTTTGTTGTGGTGGTAGTAGTAGAGGAGGTTGATGCAGTTAACAAGCTTTCCTAGGAGCCAAAGCCTCTATGTGAGCCAATACTAAGGAAATCTCGAAGATAGTACGCAAGGAGTTGAGAGTGTTTAAGGTCGTAGTGGTTGTTGACAAGGCCTACACTTTGGACTCAAAGGTTCTAGTGGACATTTTAGATTGGGTCCCTAACCCAAGACATACCAGGTGTAGCCAAAATCAATAACTCCTCACCATAGACCTCTATTTGAAACTCAAGATATTGTTGGAAAAATTCATCATGGAGAAAAATGAGGCTAAGGAAGAGATACTCCTCATGATGAATAAGGTAGTCATGAGCCAGAAGGTGATGAGGATCTCTCTCAAGCACATAAAGGAGTAGTTGCCTCACGGCCTAAGGGCAAGCAACAAATGTAAAGAGTGTCACAACCCCATTGTGGTGGACGCATTAGACTCTCCTTAGTTCTTATGTTTTTTCAATGCTTAGTTTTTTGGTTTTGCAACTCAACTGGGCATAGATGTTATGGATAAGAGAGACCTATTTATCAAGTTCTTCATAGTTTATCTGGACAGAAAAGGCATGTTTATCAGGTTTTATTTATGCTTTATATCAGATGTAGTTCTGCATGTCTATGAACTCTGGATCCTAAACTTGTACGTATTCTTGGAACCGAATCTCTCTTATTTTGTAACTAATCTAGTTTCCTAATTCATAGAGTAATAACCGACAAAATTTGCACTGTCAATTTCCTTATAATATAATAAAATTTTAGAATTAAAAAAACGAAGAAAAATATACATATAATTAAAATAATTTTATGAAAAGATGAATTTATTTTATACTTAACCTAAAGTTGACAAAAGATGTTAATCCCTATATCACCTTAAAGAAATAAAATCACAAAACTTTTCATTTTTTAAATCAACTCACTCTTATTTATGAAATTATCATCATCTTTTTATTAGTAATAAAAAGCCTTTTACCATATAAATTTCATCCATCCATTAAGTAAGCGTCTAGCTATAACTCAATCACCAAAAAAATAGATATAATTTTCATCCCAATCCAAACCTAAACTCATAATTCGAATTTAACTTTATTTTCTAAATTAAAACATAACTTTAATATTACGTTAATCATATATATGTATAAGTTTATTTTAATAATAAAATCCAAAAATTAGGGCCCCACCTAGCGCATGTACTCCAAACCAGGTAACATTCACACATCACCTCCCTTGCAAGATCCAACTGTCATGACTCGATCCAGGTTGATTGGAGGGTTTTCACATGTTTGAGCCAGGGAGACTTTATTTTTCACATGGGTTCGAAAACCACATCCCACCTCGTGATACGTGGTGCTACCCATTGGTTATGTGGTGTGCCACAACATTATTTATTGCCACAGCCCTAAAACCATAACCAAGGGTTCTGAAACCATGGTCCGTGATGTTAGCCTCTACGTAGCTCTACACCCCTAACAATCGGTCCAACATTCTTTCACCGCCAATGCCTCAATGCATATGCACCGGCTCAATCAGAAATGACGTAACCCAACGTCATTCACCTCGCCACTTTTCGACGTCAATTTAGCATGTTTTTTTTATTAATATAAATTTATGTGGCTATTGTTGTGTTGAGATGTGCTTTGTAGTCAAGTATGATAAAGATATTGTGAGTGCATGATGTGACAGTCGGGGCGGTTGGTTTGCACATCCCCGGTCACGTTGGAATCCTGCGGGAGCTGCGCGATGCTGCAGCTTATTTGTATCGGTGATGACGTATATCTGCTCGTTTCAGCGATATTTGTATCAGTGATGACGTATCTGCTCGCTTCAGCGATATGTGTTGTATGATGCTTCTTCAGCGGAGATGCGCCATATGTGTTGTATGATGCTTCTTCAGCGGGGATGCACTTCCCCCCTGAAAAAAATGTTAAACATTTTGACTGAGTTAAATTACATAAAAATAAATATATAAAATTAAATAAAAAGATTAATGTAATGTGATATAAACATTTTAATTAAGTAAAAAAAAATAATAATAACAAAATATAAATAACCTTATAAAAATAAAATAAAAATAGTTTATGGTATTATCCATGTGGAATATAACTCATTTAAAGGGGGAAATTAAACCATCATAGATTTATCTTAATTCTGGATCTACCAAGAGCCTAGAATTTACCACTAGCCTAGAGAGCAACGCTTGATAGATCCAGAGCTAAGATGGATCTAGGCATGATAGATCCAAAACTAAGATAGATTTAGATTGATTATCATTGTGTTATTTGATGTTGTAATGTAATGTTTGACTTTTTAACTAAGTGAAATTACATAAAAATAAAAATTAAGTTAAATTAAATATATATATATATATATGCTATGTAATGTATATTTTAGTTGGGTTAAAATAAAGTAAAAAATAAAAAAATAAATGTAAAAATAACACTGTAAAAATAAAATAAAAATAAGAATGACCTGTGGTATTGGAAATTCCTGGTATTGACCTATGGTATTCATGTGCAATGTAGCCTATTTAAAAAGAGAAATTAAACCAACATAAATTCATCTTAACTCCGAATATACCAAGTGCTAAGACGGATCAAATCTATTGATATGTAAACCTTTTTTAAAATGAAAAAAACAATTAATGCCTCTCAAAACAATAAATTCAAAATTAAAATTACTCATCATGGACTTTTTAAAATACCTTTTAAAATATTCTAAATGAAATGAAAAAAAAAAAAAAAAATCAAACTTATATAAGATTCTAACCATATTAAAAAATTATGCACCGCAATACTTTACGACAGCCTTTGCCAACTATCAATGATCCGTGCAACCATAGGTCAACATTAAGGGATGTAAGCATCCGTTGCCTTCACGCCGCAATGCGCAGTACTTCTAGAAGGGCCTCGCCAATCATACATGACCCGTGCACGTAAGTCAACATTATGGGGTGTACGCACATGGTCTCCATGGCCTTCACATTATTGGTTGACTAGATCAAGTTTAGATTCATCTGTGGAGACTTAAATGCAAAATTCATGGTGGCAATATCACTTAGAGCCCTGACTTATCCACCAACGTAAAAGGTTAGGACCAGGTTAATGTATTTAAGGTCAATATTATTAAAACACTATAATGGCCATTAATCTTTCAAGTTGGTCAAGATAATGCCCAAGACCACTTCCAAAATTTATACATGAATGATATTTACAGGGATTTCAATACATTATGCTTCATTATTTTTTAATAGCAATTGGCATCCAATTATTCGGAGTTATGTTTTATTTAGTAACATTTTTATTTTCTTTTAGAGGCTCTAACAAACTAAGCTATTCATAATTGGATTAATATTTATAAATGAATGATAGTGAGAGGGATTTCACTACCTTATTCTTCATTATTTTTAATACCAATTTGCATCTACATCTAACTATATGGAGTTATGTTTTATTTAATAACATTTTTATTTTTTAGAGGCTATAACAATGTAAGTTATTTATTCAGAATTGGATTAATTGATTGATTGATTGATTTTAACAATGTTTATGAGGTTGAACAATTTAAAGGACCAAAGGAATAACAACCCTAGCTTATTTTCATACTCCTTTCAATGTCGAATTTTCTGCGATGTATCTTGACTAGCAGGCTAGCAATCTACTTGATCTTATCTTTCTCAAATAGATGGTGCGTGTTGTCGACCTAGATGGTGCATGTTGTCGACCTTTAAACTGTTTTCATATTGAATGCAAATATCCTCGTAAGTTGCACATTCCATAACATCCTGAAAGGCGTGTAAATTTTACATATTTTAATTTTTCATAATTCTTTACAATGTTGAGCCTTTATCGAAGATTCCTGAATTGAGGCCATAAGGTCAATTGCTTCGTAACTAACATAACTTGAGCGAGATTTCTCACTCATCTTGATTTAATAAACATAAAGCTCCAAGGCCATTATACATTCGCTGAAGAGATTACATCAAAGGCGGAACATGCTACATATTAAGGCCTGCCTCTTGAAGGACAAAGTCCTTATAACATTTGTTATCATCTAAGATTAAAATACCTCTAGTATATTTTCCAAAAAGGATTGCAATCTATAGAAGATCTTTGGCTTTCCCAAATGGTCATGGGATATGCTTGAGAGCATCCCCAAACTAGGATATTCTTTATGGCCCTTCTAAGGACACAATATAAGGGAGACTTCTTATATTTCTTAATCCAATTCAAGGATAAAATTTTAGCTAATTAAACTATACAACTATCCCACAGGGATGTTAATAATAAACAATAATTTAGAGGGCTCTATAAATCCCAATTTATTCTTCAACGATTTCCACTAATTCATAACTTTGGTAGTGAGCTTTTTAATGAATTATATTAGGTGTTCTATGAAGACTTTAGTGGTTTAGTCATCACTATATGAAAGGGTCGTTCTTCTTCCAATATTGTTTATAAATTTATTAGGACTTCCTACCCTTAAATAACATGTCATAGGCTCATTTTTACATGGTTGATGCAACCCAACCTTCTTAATTAAGGCTCTTTGAAAGTCTTTCTTTACAAGACAATCATCAAGGTTGTCTAATAAGCTGATACGTAGATTTCCTTTTCCTTTCTACCAGTAAAAATCCTATTTTAAGAGGCCTACTACAACCATAAAATTTCAAGTATAACTTGATTAGAATTTACTTTTGAATAATGTACTCATTCTCAATAACTCAAGCATACAACCATAAACATACAAATCTAAATTTTTATTCAATAGGAAATTATTGAAGATTACATATACCACAACAAGGATTCCAAAATCATGCCATATCAATAATATTATAGTTTTTCATCTTGTTAAATTTATAGCTATCTACAATTGATGAAGGGTACCCATTTTCCACCCAACCATAAGCTCAATTGTCAGTTCAATTTCTTTACATTTGGCCACCCACCTAACCAAATCATGTAGGCATAAGGAGAAACATTCTCTCAGATGGTAAAGGTGGAATCATGAAGGTCACTCTTCATCAACATAAAATGAGTAAGACTTCCCTTCAAATCTCTATAAGCCAAAAGCCTACACATAGCTATTGGTGGTTTCTTAACTAGCTTAGAAAAAAAAGGGAGTCCCTTCATTACCCCAGTAATCCCTTAGCGACCTCCCCTCTCAAAGCTTCCATTGTTTGCCCAACACACACCCAAAAACACAACTCTTTCTTGTAGCTCATGTTTAGGTAACTTATGCTTGATTTTCTCAACTAGAAAATGGATTAGATCCCTCACATTTCTGCAATCAACCAGAGATGTTTTTCCCACTCATTTTCATCTAGAATTGGTCCCCATACCCATTCATGTACAACCCACTCTATTTGCAAGTGAAATCTCTCATTATCTACTCTTTGGCATGAGATTTTATGGGTCAAAGCCCCAAATTCATGGGCTAGCTAAAAAAAAATTGTATTGGAACTTTTCCATACCTTTGGGACAATAGGGTACAAATACTAGCCACACACATAATTGTGGGAGGTTCAATTGATTTCTTGGAAATTGGATTTTTAAAATTTTTATTTTAGCAAAATAATTTCAGGTAATTTTTATTTCAACAAGAGCAATTCTTGAATAATAATATTGTTTAATGGAGGAAACAATGGAAGTTGTGTGATGTGTTAGGGTCTCTACTCTCTATATATTTTTGGAAGGCGTCGCCGCAGGATATGAACTTGATATTCATGGAGGAGGAGGGCTTTGGTCATACGACGATAGTCCCATTCTTCTCCTCATCAGTTACCGGAGGTTTGGGGATCTGTTATATGGTTTTTCTTTAATATTCCACAACATTATGCAAATGAATTATGGGGCTGAGTGATGGCCTTTTCTTGGTCTTTCATGGGAAAACAATGTAACAGTAAACATTATCTGATCTCTCCCTCATGCTCCACAAAATGGTTCTCCTGTGGAGGTTTTACTCTATTGGCATGTCTACAAACGAGAATACCTCATGGGTTGGGGCATGTATCTCATAAAATGGGACCTCCAAAAGGCCGGAAATGAAGGAAAAATTATAGATTTTCTTAAAAAAATCAATGGGAAGACCACTATCTTCTAGATCCCGAGCTCAAATCTAGTGGAAAATATGAAGCAGAGAATACAAACCAAATTGGGTATACTTGTTGATGAGCCCCAAAAACGGATAATTATATGGGCTCATTCAGCCTCCTAATTCGACTTAATCCACCATTCTCATTAGTTTATTGCATTTTTTTTATTATATTATGCTAATAGTGTGAATTGGGTTAGTCATTATGCCAACAAGTCTAATGGGTGCTTTGTACAGTTTTTCGGTCAATTTTGAGACAAAATCAAAGGTTTTAATGAGCACTGGGCAGCCAAATTCGTGGAAGAACAAGGGAGAGGATTTGTAGGAAGGCGTCCCCTTCATTTATGGGCCCTGAACTCGAATTCTCCACCATCAGCTCAGAGTTCAAGGGCCACCAAATTGATTATCACAAGGGCAGCAGAGCAAGGGCTAGTAAAGTTACTGTTAACTAGAAGTTTTGGCAGCCGAGTTCCTAAAGTTTAGGAGGGCTGTTGGGGTCCTCAATTTGTATAAATAAGAAGGCTTAGGGCCTCATTTCAGTTAGTCACTTTATAGGCAGAAGTTAGCTAGTTTGTAGTTCGATTTTAGTCATTTTTTATTTATTCTTTAGGCAGTAGGTTAGCTCTGCATTTCAGCACATTTTCAAGCTTTTTCTTGTGGACAGTTTTTGGAATGTAACTATTCTTTTGATCAATAAAGATGAATCCAAATTTGCACCAACTCTAATCTCTCTTAGGAGGCTGTAGCTCTTGGGGTTGGGCCCAACCCAAGTGCCCAGTACCTCTTTTGTTTACATTTATGTGTTTTTGTTGCATTCCTAGAAAAAAATCTACTATTTAGATTTAAATCTTGTTTTGTTATTTAGGTTTCTTTTGATGATTAAAAAGGCTTTTCATGATCAGATTGATTTGATAGGTTAATAACAGAGAAGATCTTCAGAAAAAGGCTATCAAGCACCTCTGATCTCACATCTCCCTTAGTGGGACCATGAGCTGGGACCAAGGTGTCCTTGCTGCCAACAAAAACACTGTCTTTGCTTCATCATGCAATTATTAGTGTTAGATTCTCATTTGCAGAAGTTGATACCAGTTGTGGTTACATGCTCAGGTTCATGATTGCTTAGTTGCATAGCTACTTCACATGATTTCGTTGCAAATAAACCGTTGTTCATTTTCTTTGCTGTTATTTAGGACAGATTAGGTTAAAGTAGCTAGGTCCTTGATTTTCCGAGTCTTTGTTTGTTCAGTTTGAGAAATAACTTGCAGAGCACCTATGATACCTCCTCAGCTATCCTGTCCACATCCATGCAACCTACTTCATCCTCTAACTTAGATTCTTACCTCTCATTTGCCACGTTTTCTCACTTTGCCCTAGTTTCTACATTCTTGTGCATCATTGCTCCCTCCATCCTTGAACCAAAGCCAATCGCTCCTTAGCCTCATGCACTAGGTCCTAGACCCCTTAACATCCTTATCCAACCTCCATGTCCACTCTCCCATCGCTTTTCCTCCATCAACCTTCCAAAATCCTCTTTCGGAACTTCCTGTAGAAATTTCAAAACATCGTGTAGAACCCCTGCAGACTTCTTGTAAAAGCTCACGAAAGCGATTTCTTGATAGCCAAACTCTGTGAAACTCTCTGGAAGGGTGCTAGGGACCCCTTAGGCCCTCTTCTAACCTTCCCAACCTCCTGCAAGCATTTCCTTTCGCCAATCCACCTCTGCACAGTAAAAAACAGTTAAAGCACATGCACAATAATTCTGCCAACTTACTCAAAAATACAAAAAGATGTTTCTTTTCATATTTCACTTCAGAAGTAGCTTAGTCACATCCATTTTACCTTTCTAAGAGTCAATGGCATTCCTTTCTATAGCTTTCATCATTTTTCTTGCATTAGTAGGGTTAGTCAGTAAAACTAGTGTTTGCTAGGGTTTGCATTTCCTTTCCGCTTTCAGTTTCTTTCTGCAAGTAGATTAGCCTCCTTTGAGTTAGCTTTCATCCATCAGTTAAAAAGATTCTTCTAAGAGCTCATAGAATTTGGCTTAAGCTCCTAGCGGAGTTGTGCCAGCTCATCAAGTGACAGCCACGGCAAGAGCTAGTACTTGTCCATACAACACCGTCGCTTCCAAGTTTGTTACGAACTACCGAGTTGATAAAATTAAAGAAGGGAGTTCCAGGAGTTGCAGCATTATTGCTGCAATACTGGGGCCCACCATCTTTTTGGCGCCGTTGCCGAGGAAGCGTCAGAGTATTGGTGATTGCTGCTTTTCGTCTATTTTCTACTACAACCTTCTGCTAAGTAGTTTATTCCATTTCCATTCTGCAATTTCATTTCCGCAAAAGTAGATTAGACATTTCCTACTTTCATTTCATTTCAACAAGCATAGATTAGATATTTCCCACTTTCATAGATTAGCGTTTCAATTCCACAATTTCAATTCTGCAAGCGTAGTTTAACATTTCAATTCTGTAATTTCAATTCTGCAAGCGTAGCTTAGCATTTCATTCCTGCAATTTCATTTCAACAACATAGATTAGTCCTTTCCTGCTTTCATTTCAATTCCGCATTTTCATTTCAGCAAGATAGATTTTAGTTAGTTGCAGTTCAATCTATTTCAGTTTTGCAGGTACAAGCAGAAAAAAACAAAAAAATCAACCAAAAAGATTTCCTTTCCTGCCTTGTAGGAATAGGGATAATTCAGAAAAATGTTTGCACAACACCCCCACTGCTTCACACAGCCAACCTTCTCTCTTCTTCGATGGTTGTGATTAAGAAGAACCCCTAGGTGGATAGCAAGGCATATTTTGAAGAACCTCTAGGGGAGAAGAAGAAGAAAACATTCCTCTGGAGCAAATGGCTACAAACAGAAATTTTGAGAGCAGTACCTTATCTGAAAACGAATTTGCAAATCAGATGGAAGATTTGAAGAGCGAGATGAGGCAGTTTCTTGCCATGCAACTGGATACCTTGCGAATCCAAAGGAAGCAAGAGAAAGCCAAGAGGGCTTTGGCCATATTTTGTCCCAAGTGCACTAGAAAGCATCCTAGGAACGAATGTCCATTGCACTCCATAGAAGTGTTTTTTGTGTGTGAAAGAGACCATCCTACAAACCAATGCCCTTCCTTGCCTGGACTTAAAGCTGCATATCAGAGAGCCAAAGGAGTCACTAAACCACTCTATTTCATGAACCAAAGGAGGCCACATGGACCCATACCTTACCAGGAGGGAATGCAAGGGACATCTCAGACCTATTATAACTCCTATCAAGCCACGTCCATGACTTCTTGGGGTCCCTCTGCTCATCCTTCCTGGTCCACACCCCCTCCTCGATCATACCCTCCTCAATATTATGCCTAGCTAGCTGCTCATTCATTTCACTCTTATGCTCAGCCACAGCCTCAGTGGAATGCACCTCATCAGGGGTGGAGGCCCCAGTACAACTCTCCTTCCGCTCCTTTGCCTCCACCACTTGCCCAACCACAACCCCATCCGCATCCATCTCAAATATACACCCCCACTCAACTACCCGTACCACCATTTCCAAACCCGCACATTGGAATAGCTCAACCCAATTGCAATGCTAAGGCACAACATGCCCAAACAACTCCTCTTGAGCTCAATGATATTCACCATAGCTCAAGAAGAGTATTTCCAGAAAGAGATTATATTGACAGCATTGAAGGACCACATCCAACAAAAGAAGATTCAAAAGAGGAGATAAAAGAATCATGGGCTGCACTTGATGAAGAGAAGACATCAGAATCAAAGATCGAGAGAGTTCCCTCATGGTTACCATCAAATCCTCCATGTATTCAAGAGAGAAATCAGCAAAAAGAGTAAGATGAGAAGGTCATGGTAGAAGGTGTCATGAAGAATGATCCAGATCAGCAAAATGACCAAGGATATCAGAGCTATATTGAGATATGGTTCCAGACGGTCACAAAGTTGCAACAGTACTCTCTTCCTCAGCTATGCTTGATCCCTTCAAAGTCAAATCATTTGGTCTTTGAAATTCGGATAGCTGTCAAAGCATGCATTTCAAGCCTCCACGTCATTTTTTCTCTAATCTCGATGTGCACATGGCTCCATTGGAAGTGTTCTTATACTTGAAAATGATTTTGTTTTTCAAGTAGGGTAGGGTAGGAAGAAAAAGAAAAAAGAAAAAGAAAAAAAATGAAAATAAGAGGAAAATAAAAATCCAAGGTGAAAACCTCCTCAGAGGCGCCTTAGATTGGCTCATTGATTGAAAACCTCCATGAGGCGGTCAATGGGTTGGAAAGAAGAGAAAATAAAAAGAGAATAAGATCCCTGGGTGAAAACCTCCCTTGGAGGCGCCCAGGGTAGGCGATTAGGGTGAAAACCTCCATGAGGCGCCCTAGTTGTTTTCAAAAAAAAAAGAGAAAAAGAAAAATAAAAATAAACATAATTTCCATTGAATAATTGCAGACCTTTGCAACAAGGACATTGCAGGTTAGGAGGATCGCTCAAAACAAAGATAGAGGAAGTTCTGTGCCTTCTACAGGAAGTTCTGTGTCTTCTACAGGAAGTTCTGTGTCTTCTACAGGAAGCCTACAAACAAGTCAAAATTGATCTCCGAAGAGGACCAGAAGGCTAGGAATATGTCCATGAGGCCCCCTCATGTCCATGTTTCCACCCTCACCCTTCTCCATCATTTTTTCCATCTCATTGTACTTCTTTCCTAAAGACTGTGTGCTCTACAGGAAGTTCCTGTAGAAACTACAAGAAGCTAGAAATGGATTTCAAAAAGGGAGTTTGGCAAACATGATAGCTTTCTAAAGGGTTCCTAAATCCTCCTGTAATCTTCAAACTCCTCCTCCATCATTTCCATGCCTGCATCACAGCCCAAGCTCATTTTTTTTTACCATGCAAAAAACTGTAGAATGCTTTGAAGCAAAAATACATGGTGTTGAAATTTGTTTTTTCCCTAACTTGAAAACCGTGCATCCATTTGTAAAACTGTTACATGGGGAGTTGTATAGGGATGATGGCAACATACCCGAGCAATTTCAGCCAATTCCAGTGCATGGTTTCCAAGAAATCAGCCTCCATCACCATCAGCCATTTTTGCATTTTCTCCATATCCGTGCATCCATTTCAAAACCTATTTCATGGGGAGATGCATATGGGTGATAGTAAGCTACCCAAGAAGTTTCAGCCGATTCTAATGCACGGTTTCCGAGAAATTGACCTATGTAATATTCAGTCATTTTTAGTTTTTCTCGATATCCGTGCATCCATTGACCACAATTTTGCTATGGGAGGTGCATAAAAATGATAGAAGCATGCTCAAAAAGTTTAAGGTCAATCCAATTTATCGTTCGAGAGCAATGGAGAAAACAAGTTGTTGTCCTGCAAAAATCCAGCATCAGCAGCATGAAGGTGCAAATCTGAAGGATGAAACTGACTTCTGCAGCTTAGATCCGGCCAGAGGATACCTGCACAAGAAAAATAACCACACATCAGACAACAAAAAGCTTATAGCATAAAGGATCTAGGCATGCAACAATGGAATATGAGCATGCAGCAGCAAAAAGGACCCAGCAGCACGTCGACTTATAGGTATGTGTCTAAACCAGTTCCTCTATTTGCATCAATATGATTTGAAAGTGCATAAACGAATGAAATGGTGGGATTAAGCTGACAATGCATTGTCCAGTTCTCTAGTGCTCAGCCAAAAATCATGCAGCATATGTGTATATTCAACTCATGTGAAATTTAAAAAACAGGTAGTGTTGGCCGTTTGAACTCCAGTGCAACTGATGTCAAGTGATTAACAAGAAGAGAACATACAATGCATCATAGCACTACAGTCTGCATGTGGCCACGTACACCTGGCCACCTCACTCCCTCACCACGAATCACGCCAAAATTAAATGATGCTCGACTAAAACTCTCACCACTCTTTGTTCAACTACGGTCACAACTGAACCACGCGTCCACCACTTCCAGATCAGTTAACCAGTGGTCCTCTGCAAGATTCCTGCCTAATTTCTCGAGATTTCTGCCATATTTTAAAAAATCTCCCGCCTATCGGGCTCTACAGGAAGCACAGTTTCGTTCTACAGGAAGGCTTCTACAGGGAACGCAGAAAACAGCCATGCAGAAGGAAAACCTTAGATTTTCAGCAAATTTCAAGCTCAAAATGAGGTAGGATCCGGGAAAATTCTTTGTGCATGATTTGTTGGTGCAAAATGGTGAATTGAACATGCAAATTGAAAAATGGGAGTAAAAAGTCCACCTATGCATTGAGAACAGTGGAAGTCTACCTGCATGATTCACTGAGTTTACCCATTTTTTTCTTCTGCATCTGAAATCTCCTCATTAGTTTTAAAAAAGAAAATAAAAAAATTTCCCTTGCAAGGAAGACATGCAGCAATAGAGACCAACCTGTGTGTGTGGAAAAACCCGAATTTACATATCTATCAATGTGTTGAAAAAACCAGTGTCCTTATGCTCTGATCTATAAAAAAAAATCTTTCATAAACAAATAGACCAATTCAAGGTGACAGTAGTTTTAACACAAGGGAATTACTACCATTTGATGTTGTAAAGAGTACATGAAAAATTCCTTCTTGGGTTCAAAAAAGACCGAATTTAGTTGTCCTCTATTTCGGTGATTGACTGTGTTTTTTTCCCACTTGAGCATTTTCTTTTTTTTTGTTAAAACACAAACTCAACACCATGCCAACTGAAGAAATTGAGAAGATCATTGATGAGGGAGCACAAAAAATTCAAGTAGAGGGCAAAACAGAGGAAGAATAGAAGGAAAAAGAGGAATTTGACATGACCGCTGAGCATGAGACAGAAAAGGAGACAACAGCAAAAATAGAGAGGGCGAAAAAGGAAAAAGGTTGGGAAGAAAAAGGCCAAGAAAGCCCAAATCAAAGTTTTCACAACCCAAGGCAACCACACAAAAATTAAAAGGAAAGACACATCCAGCCAAGTAGACTGAAACAATTGACACCGGACTTTCTACAGGAAGCATGGAAATAGTTTCTACAGGAAGCATGGAAACAGAGCAGCAAGAGGAGAAATCACCTGAAATATTGGCAAGGGAGGCAGCAGCCGTGCTTGCCACCTTAAGCACACCTCCAAAACCAAAAACGAAGAGAAAGAGGCAAACCTCCATGTACTTTAGAGCAAGGAGGAGCACACAGATCAAAGTAGGCAGACCCCAGCCACAGTCAAAGGAGCCAATTATCAATGAGGACACCACAACTAAACAAAAGGAGTCTCCTTCAAAGATAACCATCACCTGTGAATGAGGAAGCCAAAAACCTTCACTTGGAGAGAGAGAATTCAGATGATGGACTCAAAGACAGCTCTACAGGAAGCTGAGACAGTTCTACAGGAAACTCTGGCTAAGTTAAAAGAGACCGAGAAATTGGAGGACAAGGCAGTGAAACCATCACAGGAAGAAGAAAAGGCTGAGGTTGAGGTGCTAACAAAACTGCTACAAGAAAAGGAGCACAGGCAGTGGGAAGATGCAAAGAAAAAGCATGGTTTCATGACCGAGAAGAGGACATCACTTCAGAAGCTTGGCATGACAGGGAGGCTACCAGGGCCATCAAAGATGAGGAGATAGATTAGTTGCTTAGAGAATGAGCAACACTTTTAGTAGGGGGGTGATGATGAGCCCCAAAAATGGATAATTATATGGGCTCATTCAGCCTCCTAATTCGACTTAATCCACCATTTTCATTAGTTTATTGCATGTTTTTTATTATATTTATGCTAATAGAGTGGATTGGGTTAGTCATTATGCCAATAAGTCTAATGGGTGCTTTGTGCATTTTTCGGTCAATTTTGAGACAAAATCAAAGGTTTTAATGAGCACTTGGCAGCCAAATTCGTGGAAGAACAAAAGAGAGGATTTGTAGGAATGTGTCCCCTTCATTTATGGGCCCTTACCTCGAATTCTCCACTATCAGCTCAAAGTTCAAGGGCCACCAAATCGATTATCACAAGGGCAGTCGAGCAAGGGCTAGTAAAGTTGTTGTTAACTACAAGTTTTGGCAGCCGAGTTCCTAAAGTTTAGGAGGGTTGTTGGGGTCCTCAATTTGTATAAATAAGAAGGCTTAGGGCCTCGTTTCAGTTAGTCACTTTGTAGGCAGAAGTTAGTTAGTTTGTAGTTTGATTTTACTCATTTTTTAGTCATTCTTTAGGCAGTAGGTTAGCTCTGCATTTCAGCACATTTTCAAGCTTTTTCTTGTGGACAGTTTTTGGAATGTAACTATTCTTTTGATCAATAAAGATGAATCCAGCTTTGCACCAGCTCTAATCTCTCTTAGGAGGTTGTAGCTCTTGGGGTTGGGCCCAACCCAAGTGCCCAGTACCTCCTTTGTTTAATTTTATGTGTTTTTGCTGCATTCCTAAAATAAAATCTGCTATTTAGATTTAAATCTTGTTTTGTTATTTAGGTTGCTTTTGATGATTAAAAAGGATTTTCATGATCAGATTGATTTGATAGGTTAATAACAGAGAATATATTCAGAAAAAGACTATCAAGCACCTCTGATCTCACCTCTCCCTTAGTGGGACCAAGAGCTGGGACCAAGGTGTCCTTGCTGCCACCAAAAACATTGTCTTTGCTTCATCATGCAATTATTAGTGTTAGATTCTCATTTGCGGAAGTTGATACCAGTTGTGGTTACATGCTTAGGTTCATGATTTCTTAGTTGCATAGCTACTTCACATGATTTCGTTGCAAATAAACTGCTGTTCATTTTCTTTGCTGTTATTTAGGACAGATTAGGTTAAAGTAGCTAGGTCCTTGATTTTCTGAGTCTTTGTCTGTTCAGTTTGAGAAATAACTTGCAGAGCACCTATGATACCTCCTCAGCTATCTTGTCCCCATCCATGCAACCTACTTCGTCCTCTAACTCAGATTCTTGCCTCTCATTTGCCACGTTTTCTCACTTTGCCCTAGTTTCTACATTCTTATGCATCATTGCTCCCTCCATCCTTGAACCAAAGCCAATAACTCCTTAGCCTCATGCACCAGGTCCTAGTCCCCTTAACATCCTTATCCAACCTCCATGTCCACTCTCCCACCGTTTTTCCTCCATCAACCTTCCAAAATCCTCTTTTCGGAACATCCTGTAGAAATTTCAGAACATCCTGTAGAACCCCTGCAGACTTCCTGTAGAAGCTCATGAAAGCGATTTCTTGATAGCCAAACTCTGTGAAACTCTTTGGAAGGGTGATAGGGACCCCTTAGGCCCTCTTCTAACATTCCCAACCTCCTGCAAGCATTTCCTTTTGCCAATCCACCTCTGCACAGTTAAAGCACATGCACAATAATTCTGCCAACTTACTCAAAAATAAAAAAAGGTGTTTCTTTTTAGATTTCACTTTAGAAGTAGCTTAGTCACATGCATTTTACCTTTCTAAGAGTCAATGGCATTCCTTTCTGTAGCTTTCATCATTTTTCTTGCACCAGTAGGGTTAGTCGGTAAAACTAGGGTTTGATAGGGTTTGCATTTCCTTTCCGCTTTCAGTTTCTTTCTGCAAGTAGATTAGCCTCCTTTGAGTTAGCTTTCATCCATTAGTTAAAAATCTTCTTCTAAGAGCTCATAGAAGTTTGCTTAAGCTCCTAGCGGACTTGTGCCAGCTGATCAAGTGATGGCCATGGCAAGAGCTAGTACTTGTGCATACAGAACCGTCGCTTCCAAGTTTGTTACGAACTACCGGGTTGATAAAATTAAAGAAGGGAGTTCCAGGAGTTTCAGCATTATTACTGCAATACTGGGGCCCACCACATGTTATTTTTCAATGTTTGTTATATGAAGGGAAATTATTATAGGATTCCTTTCAGATGAAATATTATGGCATTGCAAGGAACTCCATCATAATATTAAATTTGAGGCTATGGGGTGGAGCTTTAGGCTTCAAAAACCCCAATGGATCAATCTCATTTAAGGATGCAATGAAAAGGAAGACTCCCATTACTATGGACCATATCCAAAATATGTCATGTCTCTACATTGTTGAACAAACGAAAAAATATCCAACCATGGAAGTTACAAACATAAAGGTAAATTTTCTTTTTCCTTTTCTTCAATCCAAGGCTATAATATGCAAGTTTAATGGATTTTGGCCGAGATTTGAAGATTTACGCTAGTGGGTTTTTTCTTCCAGGGCACCCAACTGTGACATCTATTTATGTTCCAAAGTTTTCTTCATAGTCCAATTTGATATATGGCAGAAAGATCTGGAGAATTTCTTAAATGATGGGCCATGGTTTTGTGGCAAGGAAAGGCCCTTCATTACCCCATAGTTCCCATATTTTGATGCCACAAGCATGGTGGTCACAACAATGCCAGTTTGGGTGAGATTACTAAACCTCCCTCTTCCTATCTGACACCATTAGGTCCTTAAAGATATTGGAAATACTCTTGGAAAATTCAAAAAGGTGGACCTTGACAGAACAAAAAAGGTATCTTTACTTTTTCCAAAATTTGTGTGGAGGTAGATCTCACTAAAGGTCAACCTAACTACATCCATCTGAAACATAATAACATTCAATGGAACCAAGTCTTATATTATGAGAACATGACATCTAGATGTCAAATGTGTTTTCAAATAGGACACTTGAATAACACTTTCCCATAGGAAAAAAAGATCCGAAAAAATAAAAAGTGACAGGCACATAAGCCTAAGGGATGATAGTTATTTGACCCTTTCCTTTCAAAAAAAGAAGAAAAAGTGAATATGGAGAACAATTCAAATAAGGTAGCACATGCACAACATGGTAATCAAGTAGATGGAGACAATGTGTACCATTTAGAAATTGCAACCCACATCCAAAAGGGTACTGAAATAGTAGAGATCAAAGCAACAGAGAAATAGAAATAGGAAGCACTCAACAAAACGGGCATGAGAGGTATAAGGGAACTCATGTATATAAGAGCTTTTACTCAAACAAATAAATCCCTTTGTAGGCAGCCATAAATGAATTGGAAATGGTAACAATTGAACCAACCCATGGGAATTGGCAAAAGGTTCAAAAAAAAGGGGAAGTTAAGTGACTTTTATCATGCTTAACCCTGACAAAATTTTATGGTTTTTTTAGTATTTTCTTTTTATTGCTCGTCATCTAAAAGGCTAACATGAATAAATTCTTAATAACATCTATAGAATGTAATTTTGTTTCTTATTTTTTAGATTGAATACAATTACTATTTTTTCCTCTAATAATAATAATAATAATTCTTACCATCCTGCCTTATTATTTCCCACCCATTGCTCATAGTCAATATAGGTGCTCTTCCCTTTCATTAATTGTTCAACTTTTTCATTACAAATAATATGTAATACATATTATTTTGGGTTTAACCCATTCCACATATACATACCCATTCAAGAAACATTAAAATAATTAATTACAATGTTCGTAGGAGATCATAATGGGGGTGTTACACATGGCATGTGCACACACACACACACATGGAACTAATGTAGATCCATCTTAACTTTGAACCTATTATGCAATGATAGGATCTTTTTTTCAAAATATTTTTTTTTTGGAAAGGATTGCTTCTTAAGTGATTAGATCCCTCTTGATGTATCAAAAGTTAAGGATATCAGTGAAAATATTTTAATGATGTTTTGTTCAATATGAAATAGATAAGTAATCCTTTCCATGTTGAACATGGAGTTGACATGTGCCATGTCTGTCTCTATGTATATACATTAAGAACCAGTGTAAATCCATCTTAATTCCAAATGTATCATGTCCCAAAAGGGTTCAAGTATCTTGAAGCGAAAATTTTCTTCAATTTTTTTTAATTTAAAAAAAATTCCACCTCAAATAACTTGATTCCCATCCACATATTAAAAATAAAAAAGTAAAATATATATACATTAATGATATTAAGCCAACACACACACATAAATCTGAAAGATTTACACTAGTGGGTTTTTTCTTCCTGGACACCCAAATATGAAATTTATTTATGTTCCAAAGGTTTCTTCATAGTCCAATTTGATACACATAAAGATATGGAGAATGCGTTAAACAATGGACCATGGTTTTTGGGCAGGGAAGAGCTCTTCATTACCCCATGCTTCCCAGATTTCGATGCCACAAACATGGTAGTCACAACAATGCTAGTTTGGGTGAGATTACCAAACCTCGCTCTTCCTTTCTGGCACCATCGGGTCCTAGAAGATATTGGAAATACTCTAGGAAAATTCAAAAAGATGGAACTTGATAGAACAAAAAAAGGTATCTTCATTTTTGCCAGAATTTGTGTAGAGATGGACTTCATTAAAGGCCTATCTAACTGGATCCATATGAAACATAATAACTTTCAATGGACCCAAGTCTTAGATTATGATAACATGTTTTTAATTTAGAAGTCGAATGTGTTTTCAAAAAGGACACTTGCATAACACTTTCCCAATCAGGCAAAAAAATCCAAAAAAGAAAAAGTGGCAGACACATAATTCTAAGGGATGGTAGGTATCTGACCCTCTGATTTAAAAAGAAGAAGAAGTAGAGAATATGGAGAATAATTCAAATAAGGAAGCATAGTCACAACATGGTAATCGAGTGGTGGGACTAGTCAAAAACTGCAACCTGTGTCCAGAAGGGTACTAAAATAGTAGAGATCGTAGAAATAGAGAAACAAAAAGAGGAAATACTCAACGAAATAGGCACGAGATGTATAAAGAGAACTCATGTATCTAAAATATTTGACTTAGACAAAGAATTCCCTTTGTAGGTAGCTAGGGATTAGCAATGCTAACAATTGAACCCAACCATGGGATTTGACAAAAGGTTGAGAAAAAGAAAGGAAAAATGGGGAAGTTAAGTGTTTTTTATCACACTTAACCCTGACAAAATTTTATGAAATTTTTTACTGTTTTATTTTTATTGCTCATTAGCTGAAAGGATGACATGACCGAATGCTTAACAACATCTACAAAATATAAATTTGTTCCTTATTTTTCAAGTTGAATACAATTACAATTTTTCCTTTGGGAAAATATATATATATACATCTTACCATTCCGCCTTACTAGCTCCCACCCATTGCTCATGGTCGGTATAGGTGCTCTTCCCTTTCATTAATTGTTCAACATTTTCATTAAAAATAAAATGTAATGCATATTACTTTGGGTTTAACCCATTCTGTTGAAAAGTGTGCAACAAGAAATGCTTGTTGAGATTGCAACAAGATGATGGAGCTTAGTGAAAAGAGTCGCCTTCACTAAGTGGGCCCGCAGGCTATTTTTGGCGCAAGTCTATTTTTAGACATATGGATCATGTCTATGGATTGCAGGTTGTTGTTTATGGATGATTGATCAAGTTGGGAAAAAAATAGATGGACTTCTATTTTTGATGAAAGTGTGAGTGATCAAAGTCAAAAATAGAAAAGTCAAATATTATTATCTCACAATAATATTTGGACTATAAACTTAATCTTATTCTCTTGGAGCACTTCAGGATGAGCTACGAATGTGGTACATGCAGATCCCAGAGGGAAATACGTGGTTACCTATGGGATGACTAATATTTGCATGCATGACTTCAGTTAGAACTCAATCAGTTGAGTTTGGTGGAGTTGATGGAGTTGTGTTCAGTTTAGCTTTGTTAAACTGGTTGTATTTAGTCTAACTGGCAAATAGACTAGAGATGAGTTGGGTGAATTAGTTATTAATTAATTCACAAGTTATTATCTCATAATACAACTAATGAATACATCAGTTAACTCAGTTGCATGTCAGTGCATGTTCAGTTCAGCAGGGACAGGTGTTAGAGAATCAGATTGCTATCAGTTGTGACTATAGTTGTGCACCAGATCTTGCACAATAAAGGGATTGAGTATGCCAATGAGTTTGCTCATGTATTTTCCCACATTATAGCTTGTGCTCACGTCCAACAAAGTGTGAGTGACTATTTTGCAGGTGAAATACGAGTTTGGGAAGCCATTCTCATCAGTTCTTGAGTAGGTATTGAGCAGTGGAGGCAGGCAAGCAGTGGAATAGATTTGGAGATCAGATCTTAGCTGTATTGTGTGTAACAGGTGGAGCTGGTACTGGATTTCTTGTGATAAGCATTGTACTTTGTAATGTTACATGATTCAATCAATATAATATACAGATAGTTGGGGTTTTTAGCAAGATGCTTTCCCCGGGATACATACTGTGTTTATGAGTTTGATTGATGCTTCTATGTGTGCCTGTGAATGTTTCTGCTTCTGTAAATTGATGATCAACGTAGAGGAGATTATGTATTATACATGTTCTGCTTATAATTGTATGATCAGGATAATCTCTGTGAATATGTGTTAAATTATTCAAAATTTCTACATGGTATCGCAGCTGTTGATCATCAGATCTACTATTCAGGAAGTGTCTACATTCTATTTCTTCAGGCAGAGTTTGTAATCGGGCCAGGTAGCCTCTGGATTCATCCTTTCTTTGGAAGGTGAGATATCTGGTGAATGCCCATACAGTCAATCTCTGTACGAGAAATATTGTGTTCTCACGAATCTTAGATCCGAGGCGGTTGAGTTGGTTGCTGGTGGAATTCGAATTTGCAGCAGTTTTTTCTTGGTGACAACGCAGCAATGTCTTTCAACGGATTGCGATTGGAGTATGCTCTTGAGGGCAGCTCAAACTATATTGCATGGAAGGACAGGATGGAGGCAGTATTAGATGATAACGGGTTGAAGGAGTTCATAGATACGGATATCCCAAAGCCTACTGATGCTGCTGAGGCGGAAGTTTGGCAAAAGAAGACCGCAAAATGTTGAAGGATTTTGTTGGAGGGCGTGAAGGATCACATTGTGTCCAGCCTCCATGGAAAGGCTACTCCATATTTGATGTGGAAATCATTAACAGAATTATTCCAAAGCAAGAGCGATCAGAGGAAGTTGGCGCTCAAAGATAAACTCAGAAACATCAAATGCGAGAAGGGTGACAGTATTCCCAAGTATCTCACGAAGTTCACTCAGTGTCGAGATGAGCTGGGAAGTGTGGGGGTTACTGTCGATGATGAGGACTTGGTGAGCTTGGCTCTCCTTGTTCTTCCAAAGAGTTGGCATTCCTATCAGGACTCTGTCAATGGTCGGGAGAAATTGCCAGGATGGGAAAGACTGTGGTCAGATCTTGTGCAAGAGGAGATTAGACGGAGCACGAGAGACGGCTCTTCATCCATGCAGGATGAGGAGAACTGTGCCTTAGTGAGTAAGGCGCAGAAGGGGAAGGGGAAGGTTTCTCTTTCTGAATCCAGTTCTTCCAATGATGGGAAGAAGGTTGACAAGGCGAAGGTGAGATGCTTTCGTTGTCATGAGTTGGGTCATTATGCTACTAATTGCCCAAAGAAGAAGTCCAAGAAGGGATCCGGGGAAGGATCTGAAGGTGAGGTAGCCTCACTTGCTTCACAGTTTGAGTTGGACTTCACACTCTTCGCATGCATGGTTTCATCCATGGTGGGAAGTGGTTGGTTTCTTGATAGTGGAGCTTCTTTCCACATGACCGGTGACAAAAGTTTGTTTAGTACTTTGGAGGAGAAAGATCTCCAGATACTCATAGGGATGGGTAATGATGAGAAGTATAGTGTCTCAGGTGTAGGCACGGTTATTTTTCAGAGGGAGCATGGAGCTCGCCTTACCTTGACCGATGTCAAGTATGTACCAGGACTGAAGAGAAACTTGGTGTCGATCGCGATGTTGGAAGACAGAGGCTATGATGTGGTCTTTAGTAAGGGAAAGGTTTTCCTTAGACACATCATCACTAGACAGGTGAAGCAGATTGGTTCACGGGTCAAGAACCTGTATGCTCTTGGGGTTCAAGATGCATGCAAAGCCTTGAGTAGCGAGGCAACTGATGGAGACTTGGTGGTTGAGAGGGAGCGTATATTACCTCTCAACATGCAGAGCCAGAAGAAGTCTCAGACGATTGTGGAGGAGCCACGATTGGTGCAGCAACTTCAGGAGATTTTGGAGGAGCCACAACAGGGGAAGCTAAGAGGAGATCGAGTAGAGACATCTACTCATCCAGAGACCTCCAGTAGGGGGAAACTTCAAGCCAGGTGGGCTGAGGGATCGCATGCAGCCATACCTCCAGGTAGGAGGTGGGGTGATGTGGATTGATCATCCCAAGGAGGAGGGGCAGGATCCTTGAGGTACCCAACCTCTTGGATGAGACCTTGCTACGGGAGCCCCGACGTGTAGTAGCAGGAACTGATTGATTGGGTAGAGACAGATGCGGATGGAACGGTAGAGAGAGCGACAGTGCAGGGAATCCCAGGACAGCGCATAGCTAGCAGGCTGTAGCAATGCGAGAGGCACAAGTGTTTTGCACAGTGCTAGGTGGCACAGAGAAGTGTGCAATGGTGCGAGATGCATGGAGATGTTGCAGTAGCGCAGATGTCAGAGAGGGAGCACTTGTCAGTAGCAGGTAGAGCTTCAGCATCAGAGGGTGTTTTTATCCCAACAGGGAGGTCAGTTGGGAGGTGCAGTGTGGATGCAATGTTGGGAGATAGAACCAGCAGCAACACGGATGCAGTCAGAGATCAAAGTGACAGAGGCTAGAGCAGTCAGATACTGAAGAGCACAGAGATGCAGAGTTTCAGTCGACATAGGCAATAGCAGTCAGAGACTTTGATGACAGAGCAAGTGGACCGGCCAGATGTGTTGCATGGAGAACATTCCAGAGTTACAGGATCGGGTTTGAGAGGAAGCCTTTCTTGTTGAGAGGGAGTGTTGAAAAGTGTGCAACAAGAAATGCTTGTTGAGATTGCAACAAGATGATGGAGCTTAGTGAAAAGAGTCGCCTTCACTAAGTGGGCCCGCAGGCTATTTTTGGCGCAAGTCTATTTTTAGACTATGTCTATTTTTAGACATATGGATCATGTCTATGGATTGCAGGTTGCTGTTTATGGATGATTGATCAAGTTGGGAAAAAAATAGATGGACTTCTATTTTTGATGAAAGTGTGAGTGATCAAAGTCAAAAATAGAAAAGTCAAATATTATTATCTCACAATAATATTTGGACTATAAACTTAATCTTATTCTCTTGGAGCACTTCAGGATGAGCTACGGATGTGGTACATGCAGATCCCAAAGGGAAATACGTGGTTACCTATGGGATGACTAATATTTGCATGCATGACTTCAGTTAGAACTCAATCAGTTGAGTTTGGTGGAGTTGATGGAGTTGTGTTCAGTTTAGCTTTGTTAAACTGGTTGTATTTAGTCTAACTGGCAAATAGACTAGAGATGAGTTGGGTGAATTAGTTATTAATTAATTCACAAGTTATTAACTCATAATACAACTAATGAATACATCAGTTAACTCAGTTGCATGTCAGTGCATGTTCAGTTCAGCAGGGACAGGTGTTAGAGAATCAGATTGCTATCAGTTGTGATTATAGTTGTGCACCAGATCTTGCACAATAAAGGGATTGAGTATGCCAATGAGTTTGCTCACGTATTTTCCCACATTATAGCTTGTGCTCACGTCCAACAAAGTGTGAGTGACTATTTTGCAGGTGAAATACGAGTTTGGGAAGCCATTCTCATCAGTTCTTGAGTAGGTATTGAGCAGTGGAGGCAGGCAAGCAGTGGAATAGATTTGGAGATCAGATCTTAGTTGTATTGTGTGTAACAGGTGGAGCTGGTACTGGATTGCTTGTGATAAGCATTGTACTTTGTAATGTTACATGATTCAATCAATATAATATACAGATAGTTGGGGTTTTTAGCAAGATGCTTTCCCCGGGATACATACTGTGTTTATGAGTTTGATTGATGCTTCTATGTGTGCCTGTGAATGTTTCTGCTTCTGTAAATTGATGATCAACGTAGAGGAGATTATGTATTATACATGTTCTGCTTATAATTGTATGATCAGGATAATCTCTGTGAATATGTGTTAAATTATTCAAAATTTCTACACATTCCACATATGCATACCCATTTAAGAAGCATTAATATGATTAATTACAATGTTCGTAGGAAATCATAATGGGGGTGCTACACATGGCTCATGCACACACACACACGAAAGTGATTTAGATCCATATTCACCTTGAACCTATTATGAAATGATAAGATCTTTTTTTCAGATTAAAAATATTTTTGGAAAGGATTGCATCTTAAGTGATTAGATCCCTCTTGATATATCTAAGGTTAAGATGGATATTAGTTAAAATATTTTAATGATTTTTTGCTAAATATGAAGTAGAGATGTAATCCTTTCCATGATCAACATCGAGTTGACATGTTTCATGTCTATCTCTATGTATATACATTAAGAATCAGTGTAAATCCATCTTAATTCCAAATGTATCATGGCCTAAAAGGGTTCAAGTATCTTGAAGCGAAAATTTCTTCAAATTTTTCTTAATTTAAACAAAAATTCCACCTCAAATAACTTGATTCCTCTCCACATATTAAAATAAAAAATTAAAATATATCTATATTAATGATATTAAGCCAACAATCTATCTATCTATCTATCTATCTATCTATGTATATATATATATATATATAATGGATTTTGGCAGAGATCTAGAGATTTACACAAGTGGAATTTTTCTTCATGGACATCCAACTGTGACATCTATTTATGCTCCAAAGGATTATTCATGGTCCAATTTGATACATAGAAAGATCTGGAGAATGTTTTAAATGATGGGCCATGGTTTTCGGCTAGGGAAGGGTCTGCACTACCCCATGGTTCCCAAATTTTGATGCCACAAGCATGGTGGTCACAACAATGCCAATTTGGGTGAGATTACCAAACCTCCCTCTTCCTTTCTAGCACCATCAGGTCTTAGAAGTTATTGGAAATAATTTGGGAAAATTCAAAAACATGGACCTTGACAGAACATAAAAAGGATATCTTCACTTTTGCCAGAATTTCTGTAGAGATAGACCTCATTAAAGGTCTACCTAACTGCATCCATATGAAACATAATAACTTTATATGGGTCCAAGTCTTAGATTATGAAGACATGACATTTATATGTTGAATGTGTTTTCAAACATGACAATTGCATAACACTTTCCCGTAGGTAAAAAGGATCCCAAAAAAGAAAATGTGATAGGCACATAAGCCTAAGGGATGGTCTAAATCTGACCCTCTCCTTTCAAAAGAATAAGGAAAAGAGAATATGGAGAACAATTCAAACAAGGAAGCACATGTGCAACATGGTAATCAAGTATATGGTGATTGTGTGGACCAGTCAAATTCTGGAACCCACATCTAGAAGGGAACGAAAATAGTAGAGATCAAAGCAACAGAGCAACATAAAGAGGAAACACTCAATGACATGAGCACAAGAGGTATAAATAGAACTAATGTATCTAAGATATTTGACTCAAACAAAGAAGTCCCTTTGCAGGTAGCCAAAAGTGAATTGGAAATGGTAACAATTGAACCCAACCATGGGATTTGGCAAAACGTTCAGAAAAAAGAAAGGAAAAAAGGGGAAGTTAAGTGACTTTTATCATACTTAACCTTGACAAAATTTTATGATTTTTTTTACTATTTTCTTTTTATTACTCATCAGCTGAAAGGTTGACATGACCGAATTCTTAATAACATCTACATAATGTAAATTTTTTCCTTATTTTTCAAGTTGAATACAATTATGGTTTTTTCCTCTAAAAAAAATTAAAATAAATAAAATAAAAATAAAAAATTTACCATTTTTCCTTACTAGTTCCCACCCATTTCTCATGATCAGTGTAAGTGTTCTTCCCTTTCATTAGTTCTTCAAAATTTTCATTAAAAATAAAATGCAATACATATTATTTTGAGTTTAACCCATTCCACATATACATACCCATTCAAGAAACATTAATATAATTAATTACAATGTTCGTAAGAGATCATAATGGGGTGTTACACATGGCACACACACACACACACATGAAATTGATGTATATCCATCTTAACTTTGAATCTATTATGCAATGATAGGATATTTTTTTCAAATTAAAAATATTTTTGGAAAGGATTGCATCTTAAGTGATTAAATCCCACTTGATGTATCCACAGTTAAGATGGATATTAGTTAAAATATTTTAATGATGTTTTTCTCTGTATGAAGTAGTTATGTAATCATTTTTAACATGGAGTTCACACTTGCATGATTTCCATCTTGATGATTGAGAGGAAAAGGTTTGAAGTCTTATTCCATGATGGGAAGGCAAGACTCGAGCTTAGAGGCTCTAATTCCTATGGGATTATACTCGGAGTTTGAGAGCATGGTATCTACAGGTTGATGGGAAAGCTTGTGCATCATGGAAAGAAGAAGGTGGAGCAGATGTAGGTTCCATAGAAGTAGGAGTAGGTGCAGGATTTAAAGGAGAAAGTACAAGTTCCCAAGAAGAAGGTACACCTTCCCAAGAATAAGGTCTAGGTTCTAGAGACTCAAAGGGAGTTTAGTTTGAGAGGGAGCTTGCAGATTCGGAGGGAGACTATGCAGTCCAAGAATAGCACGTGTTTAGTGGGGACCAAGGGTGCTCCTAAAACTGCCAAGAAGGAATCATGGAGAGAGTGGAAGATGTTACAGGATAAGAAGAAAAAGCAGGGTACTTCCAGCAGTGACAGTGACACTTCCGAGAAGGGCGTAGTTCATCATACAAGGATTGTTATGGTTGTGAGTGCCAGGAGTTGAGCAAGTATTGCGAGCAGTAATGATGATGACTAGTTACTTCCTAGTCTTGGAAGTACCTCCCTCATTAAGAGGAAGTGTTGATTTGTGTAGCTTAGGAGGTACTCCAAGCCCTAAGGTTCAAGGTTTGGAGGGAAAACCACCACAAGGGTCACTTGTGGGCTTAGAACCCAAGGATGGGGTTTTGAAACCAATCATGTTTGGGGAAATTCCGGAGGCACATTTCTACATATGATGGCATGAGACAATAGAGGGTGGAAAGAAGAATCCAACGCTTCGAGAATCATCGAATTCTGAGATGTAAAAGTGGAGAGATGAATGTTTTGAAGTTGACAAATTAATTATTGGTTTTCAAGTCATGTAGTCTTGATGTAAATTACTTCAATAGATGTGTCTCTTCACTAATTCATTGGAGCCTCTTTGTTTGGTATAAATAAAGGATGAGATGAATTATTTTAAATCATCCAAGTGAGTGAAATTCCTCCAAGAGATAGCTCTGAAATCGAATTCCTTAGCCGTAGCAAGAAAGAGTCAAGGAACAGTGTGGGAAAAGTTTGCATTGGAGGCTGAGAGCTATGTGGGAGTGCAGATTTGGTTGAGGGACTATTTTAGGGTCAAAATAGATCCATGAAGGTTGTTTCAAGGGCCAAGGTGTTGGGCAGACAGGTCGAGGAGCAGGAGGGACATTATAGTGTTGTGAGGGAGCTTGTTTGGCACATTTTGGAGGAGAACACAACTACATAAAGTTGTTGTACAAGGTCGCAGGCCATAGCTAGCACCTATAGGTGGTTTAAGGGTTGTGTTAACATGGATAGGACCTTAAGAAGGAATTGTATTGTAGGAAGAGCCTCTCTAAGGTGGACGCAACCCTTGAGGGCTTATATTGCTAACTATGTGGTGGGTTAAGGGGTGTTGTACATGCCCTAACCAGAATTGCAAGAGTAGCAGTGCAAATAGTGGTGACAACAGTGCTTTTTGGAGGATTGTTGGGTCAAAATGTTGACAAGAATTGAATCATGACATTGCATCCTATTGGTGCCATGTGGTTGATGTCCTGAGGAGGTGAAGAGTCTTCCTAAGAGCATAATCGATATTGATTGGATTGGGTGCCATTGATCTGATTGGAGGGCAGTGTGTTGGCTACCCAAAGTATCCCTAGAGCAACATACAAAAAGGATGCTTGTTTGTGCATGATTGGGTGAAGTTTGCTACCTAAAGAGTATCTCTTTGATGGATGAAAGAGGCTACTAGAAGGAAAATTGGAGCTCAGGAATTAGGCCCACCCAAAGAGCAAATTTATGAGCCTGTGTACTTGTAGAAGAAGTGACATGCAACAATGTTAGGTGGCAGCCCTCCAGGAGTCTCAATGTGGTGTCCTTTGAAGGACTAATGGGTAGCTAGTGAGCAGTACGGAAGTGAAGGACTGGCAGGACAAGATACGGCATTGAAGTTGCAATGAAGTTTGTCATTGTATCTTGTATACAATAGATTATTGTATTATTCGGATTTTGTTTAATATAACGAAGATTGGGGTTGTACATATTGTACAATTTGTTAAAATATGTGTATATTTATGCATGTGTGATTTATTGCTTTATATTTCCATTGTGCAAAGAATTTTATGGTTGAGATTCTTGGTTTGGTAGTGCAGTGATTTTAAGACTCTAACCTAGACCCAAGGTCATGGAAATTCAACAATAACTTGATTCCTCTCCACATATTAAAATAAAAAATTAAAATATATCTATGATAATGATATTATGCCAACATATATATATATATATATATATATATATATATATATATATATATATATATATATATATATAGATAGATAGATAGATATACATATACATATATATACATATACATATAATGGTCAATAGAGAACTAGCAACCTCCCCAGATATACACAACAACCCATAGGCTGCATACACACACACACACACACATATATATATACATATAATGGTCAATGGAGAACTAGCAACCTCCCCAGATATACGCAACAACTCGTAGGTTGCATATATCAGAAACTCACAGTTCAACATAGGACTGAGATCTTTGGAGATCACTGAAAATTGGAGCCCAAATCCCAAGCTCCAACAGGAAGCTTATCGTTCCATCCTTACTGTGATGGGCCATGGTGCCCCCCTTATATAAAAGTCATATATGACATCTTGGCTTCCATTTTATATAACTTCTTCTTATACATAAAATACCTAGTCATAATCATGATTTCATAGTCATATATATATTATTGAATGTACTTAATTTTAATTATCATAAAAAGTATGTTATAATTAATTAATGATGATTCTTACAATTGTTTTGAAGCCAATACTAAGCTTATGACCCACCATTTATCCTTTTCTCAATCTTGTGATTCAAATTGAGCTAATGGAAGTTAATTCCCATATATTTGTATGAAGGAACTTCCTCCAAGTATTTGTTATCATACATGAAAGTATCAAAGGTGGTCTTTCTAGATTTGATTATTGTGAATTTGGTTTTGTTGGTATTAATAATAATACCTATCTTGGAGAAAATCCTTGGACTATTCTCAATTTCTTTCCAAGATCATAATGGTTTTATTGACGATCCTATATACTCCGCCAATGATAGGGGATCTCCCCAGTGTCAAGTCCCAACTAAACGCTGCATCATTTAAAATAGGAGCCATATATGGTATATGGTCATGGCTGCTAGCCCGTTTGATTTATGATATGCTTTGGCACAAATCAACAACATGTGAGAAAACCATTATCACTTTTTATAAATACAAGTAATGATAACTTTGTGAAATACTTACAAATAATGTGCATAAAGCACTACTACAAATGAGATGAATAACATGAACCTTTACCGGAAAAATGTTATCATTACTTTAATAAAAATACATATAAATAAATAATCATTATTTGATTGAAAAATAGTTTACCACCAACAAAGATCATTAAAGCATAAATGGCATACAATTTCAAATAATATTTGTGTTAGAGATAACAAAGTAGTTCATTTTCTTCAACACATATGAATGTAAACACATATCATCAACCATTACAAGAAGAGTCTTACAATGCCTTATGATATATGTGTGAAACAACTAACTAGCTCAAAGAGCTTCTAAGGATTAAGTAGAAGTGTCAAAATGCACAATTACAATAGTGGAACATGAAAGATACTACTTGCTTCTCAAAAGAATAACAAGCTCTATACAATATGATTACAAGAGAAACCAAATATAAAGTCCTTTTGATTTAGCCATGAGGGTCTATTTGTAAGAAATGAGGTGACCCTTCACCTCCCCTATGACTCTTGGACTTCCTTCATGACATTTCAACTTTTATGTGACCTTTTGACTTCTAAGTGTCTTTTCATTTTCTAATACAATCATTTGCAAATTTGTGTAATTAGTAGCTCTAACACTTCGATATGGAGCTCTTTAGTAACACACTCGTACCATGCTTTATACTCAACAACTATGTCCTTTACTTTTTGCGCTAGCTCTCGGTCATATCTTATTTTGTATTCTAAAGCATTTGGCAATACTATCTTTGAATCTAGTTGTAACTTGTTCCAAAGCATTGTCAATTTGGTATGCAGCTTAACAAGCTCTGCAACATATTTAAGAATGGTTCCTTGGCCACTTCTAAGTCTTCTTAAATAGTAGCACACTTTATGACATCCAATGCTTCTCTTAGCTCCCGCTTGATTTCTTCTCTCTACTTCACTTCTGTAGGTAAACCAATGGAAGGTACCATGTGTACTCGGACTAGGGCCTCTAATATAGTATGTAACTTTAGATAGGATGATATAGTATTAGTTATTCTATTGCTTATTTTTTCATTGGATTGCAGAAACATTTTCACTTCCACTTTACCTATCTTAGCATCTACACTGCCCTTCTTAGGAAATTGTGTTGTTGCATTGGAGTATTTAATGCCCCATTCTTGAATGAAATCTATAGCCATGTAAGCAAGTTTTAGTATCTTCCCTTTTTCTTGCAAATCCTTTTGTATATGAAACATAGGTGCTACTACTTTATGAAATATTATCATTTATTCACACACTTGTTTCATTATTTCCTCTAATTCTTTAGCTCTTCAAGACTTGTAGATTGCAAACATGCCCTATTGGAACATGTGGAAGACACACTTTTATTCTCTATGAGAAGATGTTTGTCCTACTGGCATGCATTGGCCAATTATTTCTTCAACCTTTTAACTTCGAGAGATAGATAGTCAATATTCTTCTTGGCAGTTGTTGCAAAGGTTGTACCTTATTAAGTTATCGCTTTTGGGTTGGTTCTCATGTCTGCAAAAATCTCCCTTTCTAGATTGATGGAGATAGGATGATATGGCTCATCAGGATAATATTTTCTCCTATCTTAAGTGAACTTATGCTTCCACTGGTTGAAGGTGAAGATTGAAATGTCTAAGATCCTTTCTTCTCCTAGTGTCGTGATACACATCTCACTGAGTGGGAGATGTTTGTCTTGTGAGGGAGTGCTACTATTGGCTCAACTTCCATATTTTTTGATCTGATATCCTCTGCCTACTTATCGGCTAGCTCTTTGGTAATTAACTCTTCTTCTAATTGATTTGGCATTTCTTCCTCCTCTTTTTTCTTTCTCTCCAATTCCTCAAGTTGTTTTATTTTATGCTCTTCCTCTTCCTATTGATTATTTAAAGCTTATTATTCTTGTTTCTTTCTCAATTCTTATTTCCTCTTTTTCAATACCTCTTGTTTTTGTTTTTCCTATTTTTCTCTTTGTCTTGCTTCTTCTTCTTATCGCTTATTTTGTGCCTACTCTTTCTCTTTCTTCTCCTCTTCTTATGCTACTTTCTTTGCATCTTTGTCATATTTGAGCTTCTTATTCCTTTCTCTTATGGATTCTTGCTCTTACTTTCTCTTTAGTTTGGTCTTTTCTTGAATATCCATTTCCTCCTGGTATCCTCCTTGATCATTTGGGATACTTTTTACTTTGGAAGGGTATGCTTCAATCGCTCTAGTGGCATTGTAACAATTCTTGACCTTATCTTCCTCTTCCTAAGAAACATAGGCTTAAACCTAACTATATATGAGTTTTGCACAATGTTGGGTCACTATGCCTCTAGGATCATATCGATGATAGCCCATTTCACTGAACTTAAGATGTTCTAAGTCTTTCATTTATGATTTTGTGTCTTTATTGTTTTTTAAGTTGTATGATCTAATGTATAGCGAGAAGATCGTCCATGGTGATTTATTTTCCTTTTGCAGTGATCCAAATAACCCTGTAGATAGCTGGTAACCAACCTCCTGCATCACTACCTTGTCGATCACAAATAGAGGTAGAAGATGAGGGCTTTTGTATGCACCAAATACCCTAATGAATGTCCCATTAGGAGTTGTGAGCCAATCTTCAATGTCTAGTAGAGATGCCCTTGCTTTGTATGACTTACATGGTGCTTCAGTATCAAATAACATCTATATAATGTTGAAATAAAGAATTCAACAATCTTAGCATATACAAATTTGCAGCTTGTTTCCCAGAGTACTTTACGATATTTGTGTACCAATAATATATCTTTGGAAAAGGTCCATTTCCACTCCATTCCTGGAATTTCATTCTTTGCGCAAATACCATCCAAGAAATAAGAAGACATATAGAAGTATGGTTCCTCACCCTCTATTGTATTATTTACTCTTCCAACACAATTTTGTAATGAAATGGCTATAAGATCAACCCAATTAAAGATAGCCCCTTCGGTGGCACAAGGGTACACCATTTAAACCCATTTCTCTTCAAAGAATTTAGCTTTATCTATCCCATAAATTCCAAAACACATAGCCATCATGTACTAATATACCTTCCTCAACATCTTGGTCTTATATATATCGTCAAGCTTGTATCAAAATTTTCTTGGTTCTTTTTACCGGATTTCCTTGGTAGACTTATTGAAACCAGCATACCATCTAGAATTTAGGGATTCCTATGGCTTGGGAAGATTGTAGTACATATGAATGGTGTGTGTATAATATGAAGCCAAGATTATGCCTTTTGAACTTCAAACTATCATGGTCTCATGGTCGATTTGTCATAGAATCCACTTCTCTCCCAAGTCAGCAATAAGTTTTACTGAGTACTAGGCTCGAGACCCTAGACTACCAAGATATCCTGGGGCTCTAGCTTGAAATCCACAAACCCGTCCATGTTTCCACCTAAAATTAGTTACCAGCAGTAAAAGTGAAAAACCCCCTCCATTGTCATAGGAAAAAAATACTAAACCACTTCACTAGAGAATGAGGAGACCGTTAGGATAAAAACAGGAAAATGAGAAAAATGGAAAGGGTAAAATAAAATAGGTTAATATGTGTCTCCTGCAGCTAGGATGTTGTAGGAAGACATGCAAAAGGAACTTCCTATCCGCCACAAAAATACTCTGAATATTGTTTAACAGATATATTAACTTTTTTAATAATTAATAATAATAATAATTTAAGGTGTAGTCTAACTAATAGAGGAAATGACATTTTTGACAATATAATTTTTATTGAGAATGTGAATTTTTATTTGTTTAGAATGTACCTTTAAATTCATAAATGGATTAAACACCCTAAAAAACCCCTAAGGCACTCGATCTTTGTATATTAAGCAACTGAAACTCATGATTTTTAAAAATCTCTATTGGATTTGAATAAAATTGACTAGAAAAAGTATTTGGAAAATGATCATTTCACCTATTAGTTGGACTATGTGATAATTTAATTTAGGCAATGTGAGATGCATCTGTTTTGATGCTTATCATGGATTGATGTCTATCAGTATTTATCAACTATTTAATTTATATGGATGCATTAAAATTAAGGAAACTTTATTGACAACATAATTAATTATTTTTATAATTATTTCTAAAAAATTATAATTTAGTTAGTTTTTATGATTTTTTCTTAATCTTGGCAATGTGAGATATATCATGAGGTAAGTGTCTTGATCCCTATTATGAATTGATACATATCAACATTTATTAGTCATTTTATTTAGGTGTAGTCTAACTTATAGATGAAATAACATTTTTTCTGAGCATTTTTCTAGTTAAATTTTAATCAAATTTCTACAAAGATTTTTAGAAACTTGGGTTTTAAGTTGTTTAATCTATAGAATTCTAGTTCCCCAAAGGGTTTTGTGGGTCTTGAATCTATTTCTGTATTCAAAAATGTATTTTAAACAACAAAAAATCACGATCTTGCTTGAGATTTTATCGATGAATTCTCATGAAAATACCATTTCGTCTATAAGTTAGACTACCCTTTTAATTTATATGGTTCCCCTACTAGCACAATCACATAAATTAAATGGATGGTAAACATTGATAAACATCAATCATGACAAAAAATAACTAAATTATAACTTTATTTTAAATCCTTACTATTGATATTTTTATTAATAATATATATATATATATATATATATATATATACAAGATTCTTAACCATGGAGATTCACCTTATTTTAGGATGGATATTTTCAATCTATAAATAGGTTTTGCCAATACCACATGCCCAAAAAACCATAACTCGTTTCATATGACCTATTTTTAATTAATCACTTTAATTAAAATGGTAGAAAGAGCATAATACTTTGAACATAAATGTCAATCTTTGATTTGTGACCACTACTAAGAATATTCTAAAATATTTCATGGAGGTTAAATGGCTACCATGCACCTTGATAATTAAATTCAAATTCTAGAAGCTCTATTCCAAAATTGAAACTACCATACACCTTGATAATTAAATTCAAATTCTAGAAACTCTATTCCAAAATTGACATACCTATTGATACAATTATAATAAAAATTAAGATATAGATCCATATGCTTTTTAAGAAAATAGTAAAAAAAAATATTATATAAATATAATAATTTATCAAATATTCCTCCTATTCTTATATCATATAAAAAATATTTATATCAATTTGTTTTATAAGTAAAATTCGTAAAGTGAACACACTAAGAAAACACAATTCTTTTCTCAAAAATTATTTTACAATCATAATCTTATTTTTATAATGAAAACTTTGCCAATAAAAGTTTATGTTTAAGATTTTGACTAATTTAAAAAATAACTCAAATTATCAATTTAAATTATTTAAATCACCATAATAAATGTGGTTAGTGTACCAAGCATGTATTTGGATAAATAGTGTACCAAACATGTATTTGTATAAATAGTAGGAATTTAAAATTTTATAATAAGAATGTTATATTATATAAACATTTTATTTGTTTCAAATTACATAAAAATAAAATAAAACATTTTTTAAATAAAATAAAATAAGATAATAAAATTAATATATAGCTAAATAAAAACAAAATTTTAAAAATCAATTAAAATAACTTCATCCTTAATTCTAGATCTACCAAATTTCTAGAGGGATCAAATCTTTTTGTATTTTAAGCTATTCACATCTCAAGAGATTTGATCCCTCTTGGAGCTTGATAGATTTAGACTTAAGATGGATCTAGATTGGTTTGATTCCCCCTTTAAATAGGCTATATTCCATATGAATACCATGGGCAATATCATGGATTCTCATAAACCTAGAGCTAAAAAACCACGGGTAACTTGACAAAGTCAAGTTTGTTGTTGACGATTTTTTATTTGATTCCTCTTGGCGCTTGATAGATTTAGAGTTAAGATGGATCTAGATTGTTTGATTCCCCCTTTAAATAGGCTATATTCCATATGAATACCATGGGCAATATCCTGGATTCTCATAAACGACTGGTAACTTGACAAAGTCAAATTTGTTGTTGACATTTTCGTAATAGAACTGTGTGGTTTTTGTGATCCGTGCAACATTACCAGAGAGCTTAGTAAGTAAACGAGTGTTGAAAAGCCTATTTATAGGAGAAAATGAAGTACGTATGGGTTAAAACCACACAGTTCTATGGGTTAAAGTCACACAGTTCTATTCTAGAAATTGTCAACAATAATATGAATAATTGTGGAAGTATTCAATCACTTAAAGTCAAGTTTACCTTAACTACGTAACAAAAAATAATTAAACAAATTAATAAAGTAGAATTTTTTTATTTTAACATAAGGTTATTTTTATTTTTATTTTTATTTCAAATTAAGGTATAATTTTTATTTTAACATAGAGTTATTTTTATTTTATTCTATTTTGATGAGTCAAAATGCTAATATAACATCACATCACATCACATAACATAACCTTACAACATCTCTTCTATTTAAAGAATAAAATAAAATAATTAATAATTATGTTAAATAAAAAGAAAATTAAAAAATATAAATATATATATAAAAAGGAAAAAAAAAATATTGATTCTAATTAATAATTATTAATAATTAAACCAACCTAGATTCATCTTAACTCAGTATCTATCAAGAGGATAGATGGATCAAATATCTTGAGGTGTAACCCTTTCTTAAAGTTTTGCACTCAAAAAGAGGTTTACACCTTGAGAGATTTGATCCCTCTAGGCACTTGATAGATCCAGAGTTGAGATGAATCTAGACTAGTTTTTATTTATTTGTCAAATTTTGGTTGCCTAATTAATATTTTAGAAAATTAACAGTTTGAAGGATTTGTGTGATTTATATTAAGCGTAGTCTACAGAGGCCTTGTTTTTTCCTAGAAAACAAAGGAAATTTTGGCAGACATTTTTTTTGGAAATCTGGGTTGTAGTTATCAAGATTCAAATTTTGGGTGCCGCAAATGTTTTTAATGGTGTTGAATCCATTTCCACCATAAAAAATATATCAAAAAATTATTCAAACACTCCCACAGTGGAACACAAAAAAAAAAAAAAAAAGAAAATAAATAAAGAGAGAAAAGAAAAAAAAAAGATGAAAAAAAAAATCAAATTCCTACAAAAATGACACTCCAGATAAAATTGTCACCTAACTAAACAATGCTTTTAGATTTGATTTGATTTCTGATACTAACGCATAAAAACATATATTTATTCAATTTTATATAAAACAAATATATATATATATATATATATATATATATATATATATATTTATATATAATCATTATTTATGTTAATAAAGGTTTTATCCTCCCCTTATTTTAATAATAGAATAATAACAACCATATAAATTCACAATTTTATTTTATAATTTTATTTAGTTGGGAGTACAATTTGTATGGTTATTGATAAATATATTTTTAGCTAAATATAGTTGATAAAAATGATGATGATGTATGTTTTTGTTTGTTTGTGAAGTTGTCTAAGTCATGAGAAAGTGGGACTCACGTCCCAGCCTAGGCCACACCAACCCTTAACATGGCTAAATTTTTTCTATGGAGCTTGGAACTGGTGAACTTCACATCAAGGAGTGACTTAACAGTAAACCCCATCACCATCTATTCTACACCCTGTGGGATCACCATGCATGTTACCCAAATATATTATTATAAATTGCCACACCAACCCTTAACATGGGTAAATTTTTCCTATGGAGCTTGGAACTGGTGAACTTCACATCAAAGAGTGACTTAACAGTACACCCCATCACCATCTATTCTACACCCTGTGGGATCACCATGCATGTTATCCAAATATATTATTATAAATTAATTAATATAAATGTATGATTTAAGACATTGATGATGGGCCACTCTTATTGCCCGAAAAGTTGACCAGGATTCATAATGTGATAGGATCCTAAAATACTAAATTAGAATTGCTCACACCATAAAAACTTAAACTTGGAAATAATATAAATCTATAATAATTTCATAATATAGATTAATAACTAAAATATCCATGTAGATAATTAAATATGAGATATGATTAAATTTTTGCAGTGATAATTATTAATTAATTAAATAAATTTAATTTAATAAATTGTATTCTTACCATGGAAAATTTTTAAATTTTATTTTTAAATATAACTTTTTAATACATTAAAATTAAAATTAAAATTAAAAATATTAATAAATTAAGTAGTAAAATAATATAAAATATTTAAAATACTCATGATTATTTTTTATGTTTTTAATAAGTTTTTCACTAATCCACTATAATATATCTAGATATTATTTGAGTAGTTTAATTTGAGTGTAGATTTTGGAAATATTTTAGAATTTGATAAGTAAAGTTAATTGTTTGACCTCTCATTTTTCTATTAGTTAATCTATTATGATTATCTAGATACTATTATATGAAATTAACTTATTGCAAATTTGTGGAATATTCCAAAATCTAACAAATAGAAGTGAAGTTAATTATCGATATTACCTCAAATTCCAAAATATTCTCAAAATCAACCTTAAAGATAAAAATAGCCTTATAATCTCCACACCAATGGGACAAATTCTCTTAATAATGTTTAACTGATTATTTTAGAACATTTATTATTGCCTCTTTGGAATCTACTTATTTCCTTTTTGGCATCCAGTTAACATCAAAATCTTTATCCCCGGATGCGGGTGATTAGTAGGGATAATGCGGTGACGGCCGAATGGAATGGCATGTGGCTAAAACACATGGCCCTCCGTAATCTGGCACACTAGTCTAAATATGACATTAATAACAGTCATAAATGGAAATTAAGGGGACACCATCTCCATCCTGTCTGCAACCAACTACCTCGGCTCCATGCAAAAATGAATATTGGTGATACTCTTACCACTGCACCTCCTCTGCCTCTGCAATGCCTCTGCCCTCAAGCTGCTGCTGCACCCAGCTCTCGCACTTCCACCAGAAGGCGCTGCCATCTCCTCTGCTGTATTGACTTAGGCCCAGGAATTCACTTCACCCAGAGCCTAGCCTGCCATTACGTCTTCCATTCGGCTTCTGCAGCTAGTCCCTCCTTAGAGTCGTCCATTAATTTCACTGAGCCTCTGCATCACCCTAAGCCCAATTCTGAAAAAAATTCATAAACTTCTGGAGCTAATATGATGAGAATGTGTCATCATATGCGCAATCATCGGGGCGGAAGCAGAGGAATCTTGGCTCGTCCCCCACCTTCCCTGGTCTCAGAGTCCACTTCCTCTCTGGCCCAACAAATTACAGGGGGCTACCCAAACACCCGCAGTGGAAGAGGCAGAGGCCACTCTCAACCTCACCGCCTCCACTCGATACCCCCGACCTCGCCTCCCAGCGGTAGTCCTTCCAATCCTGCTTTGCCCCCCCAGGGGCACTCCCTCAAATCCTCATACGCATCTCCAATCTGCCCAATTCACCTTCCATTCTTCCATGAACAGGCCCCTCATCACTGCCACTATCTCCATTAGCTTTCATGAGATGGAGTACGCAATTGAGGGACAAACTATTGCAAGTGGTGGCCACACTAGCACAATTAGGGAGCAGGCCACTGAGGGTGGTGGCCACAACCGTGCAGCTCTGGACATGGCTCAGACGAGCACCCAAGGAGCAAGGATGTGGCAAATTGAGAAGGAAACGGGACAAACAGGGAAGAAGGCGGACCAGGACCAGAAGGCAGAAGAAGAGGTGGAACCTTACAGCTGTTTCATTGAGGAAGAACAACCGGCGCAACAACCTGACGACACGGAGGCTTTCCACCAGGCAGATGTCGATATGGAGGAGTACAGGTGCTTCATTGTGGAGGAACACCCATCGCCTCCGCCTCGCTCCTAGTCAACCACTATGCTTGCCATGTGTTCGCCACATGGTCCGCCACACAGCATGCCACACGTCTGCTTTTTCTCAGGTTTTTACTGGAATTGTGCTTTCTAGCTTAGACAATGGGGATTCAAGAAAAACTGATAGTTTTAGGTTCCCTGGATGGTTTTTGTTTAACTTTGAAAATTGATAAACAATTATGCGCAATCGCTGGTTTCCTTGCATGGGTACAAGTTAATTTTGCACTTGTTTTTTGATTTGGACTGGTTTCCCATTTTGGGCAGTCAAGACTCTATATCTGTTGTTTTTGCCAAATCTCAGACACGGCTAGGCATAGATTAAGGCCTCAGTGTACAAATTTTTTCAGTAATAGAATTAGTATAAATTAGAAAAAAAAAAACATCAAAATCTTTATCATGTGCCATTCAATGAATCCATTGGAATCCCCAATTTCTTTCCTTGTCGGTGGCCCTTCTAGTCAACATAGATTGTCATTGTGGAATTGAATTGGGGGTTAGTCAAGAAAGAAGGTTAGTTTCACAAGAGAAAGAGAGCATAAACATGAGTGAGACTTCATAGGTTCTCTAGGTTCTCAGTTCAGTGGTGCCAAAATGGATCAACTGAACCCTGAAAGCAGATCCTTGGAAGTAGAGGACAGTCATGACCGAGACAATGGAGGACTTGTGAAACAAGTTCATCATGCAAATAACATAGAAGAATTAAGATATGTGGAAAACATCATTGTAAGAAGGATTGTCCATTGTACCAAGGTGGCAGGCCTCAAATCTATAGTGCTCAAGAGGCACAAATAGTTGGGGATGTTGGTCATAGCATTCCTTAGATTTATGTAGTTGTGGACAACAAGAAGGAAGATCACGAGGCATCAATTATTGAGATGGAAGGTAAGCTTTGTGGTCAATTTATTTCTATCTTTATTGACCCTAGATCTAATTATAGTTATATTAATCCTGAACTGGTGGATAAGTGTGGTTTGAGAAAAGAATCGCATGCAGAGTCTTGGTTGGTGCAGTTGGCTACAAGTACCGAGAAGAGAGTTCATCATTGGGTAAGATCTTGTGCATTTGAGCTGAATGGTATGCCTACAATAGCACATCAGAATGTATTGCCATTAGGATCATATATTATGTCTTTGGGTAAGGACTGGTTGTATCTTCACAAGGACCAAAGTAGATTGTTACAACAAGGCCATTGAGTTCCTGGATGATAATGGGGAAGAGAGAATTTTGTAAGGAAAGAAGAAACCTACATCATTTAGGATGGTCACAGCTATGGAGGATAAGCGTAGTTGGAGGAAAGGGAGTGTGATGTTTGCAGTCCATATTTCTAGTGGAAATGGTAATGATATCAAGGATGCAAAAATATTCAAGAGGTACCCTGTATTACAATAGTTTCATGAAGTATTTCCAACAAATATCCCAAAGTTTCCTCCCCACAGGGAAGTGGATTTTTCTATTGATTTGGTACCAGGGGCAGCACCAGCATCAAAGGCACCTTACAGGATAAGCACAATAGAGTTAGTAGAGTTGAAGTTGCAACTGAAGGAAATGCTTGTTAAGGGATATATTAGGCCAAGCATATCACCATGGTATGCATCATTGTTGTTCGTAAATAAAAAGGATGGTACTCTTAGGTTATGAATTGATTACAGGAAACTGAACAAGGTGACGATCAAGAACAGGTACCCATTGCCAAGGATTGATGACTTATTTGATTAGTTGAAGGGAGTAGCATTGTTCTCAAAGATTGGTCTGAGATTAGGATATCATCAGGTACTAATCAAGGAAGATGACATCTACAAGACTTCTTTCAGGACCAGGTATGGGCATTAGGAGTTTTTTGTGGTTCCTTTTGGTTTGACTAATGCTCCAACTAATTTTATGTGCTTCATGAATAGTGTGTTGTGTCCTTATCTGGACATGTTTGTGATTGTACTCATTAATGATATATTGATATATTCTAATAATGAAGAAGAGCATGCAAAACACTTATCAGCAATATTGAGATTGCTAAGAGAGCATCAGTTGTATGCTAAGATTAACAAGTGCAACTTATTTTAGATAGAGCTACATTACTTGGGACATGTTGTCTCCAAGGAAGGCATAGCAGTGGATCCAGAAAATATAAGGGCTATCGTGGAGTGGGAAACTCCTAAGAATGTGGATGAAGTAAGATTGTTCATGGGGTTAGTAGGTTACTATATGAGGTTCATCATGAAATTATCATGCATTGCATATTCTATTACATCGTTGAAAAGGAAAGGTAAGAAATTTGAATGGACGGAGGAGTGTGTGACCAGCTTTGAGCAATTGAAGAACTTGTTCATTAATGCTCCAGTTCTTAAGATTGCAGATCCATACAAAGAGTTTGTGGTGTGTATAGATACCTACAAGAGAGGACTTGGTGGGGTATTAATGTAGGAGGGAAAAGTGGTGTGTTATGAGTCCAGGAATTTGAATGAGCATGAGCATAACTATGTGACTCATGATCTTGAGTTGGCAGCTATTATTCATGCCTTGAAGATGTGGAGGAATTGTCTTCATGGAAAGATGTTTGTATTGATGAGAGATCATAGTGGGTTGATATATTTGTTTGACCAATTGAATATGAATTCTAGGCAAGGTAGGTGGTTGCTACAATCAGTGAGTTTGACTTTGAGATCAGATACATTAAGGGTAAGGAGAACCGAGTTGCAAATGCTCTTAGTAGGAGAGTGCAAATGAACCATGTTGTAGTGGTGAGCTCTTATGGGACATATTTACAGGATCAGATTTTATATGTAGGCCAACAGGATGACAGGTACATGTAGCTTAGGCATAGGTTACAGGAGGGTAAAGGTGATCAAAATGTGTACTATCATCTCACAGTAGTTGGTTTGGTGATATTCAGGGATAGGATCTCTGTGACGGGTGACAATGGATTCAAGAAGCATATCTTGAGGGAGTTTCTTGTCAAGACATAGTCGAAACACCTAGGATATCAGAAGACATTGACAATAGTGAATAAGTTCTACAATTAGTTGAATCTAAAGAAGTAAGTGGCAGAGTTTGTGGCTAGATGTTTGCATTGTCAGTAGGTGAAAGCATAGTGTAAGCATCCGGGTGGGTTGCTTTAGCCTATTCAGATTCCAGAATGGAAATGGGAGGTAATTTCCATGGATTTTATTAGCAGTCTTCTAAGGACATCAAGGAAGCATGATTCTATCATGGTTATGGTCGATATGTTGAGCAAGGTAGCTCAATTCATTCCAGCAAAGTCTACTTATTTAGTTAGTGATGTGGCATAAGTCTTCATCAAGGAGATCATGAGATTGCATGGTGTTCCAAAGAAGATTGTGTCAGACAGGGATGCTAAGTTCACTTCCAAGTTTTGGAAGGAGTTGTTTGCATGTTTGGGGACAGAGTTGGCCTTTAGTAGAACTTATCATTTGCAAACATATGGATAGTATAGAGGGTCAACAAGATTTTGGAGGATATGACGAGGATGTACGTCATGCACTAGCAGAGGAGATGGGAGGAGTACCTTCCATTAGTCGAGTTTTCTTACAAAAATGGTTATCAAGAGTCCCTGAGCATGAGTACATTTGATACATTGTATGGGAGGAGTTTTAATACTCCCATCAATTGGAATGATCCAATGAACAAGTAAATTATTGGATAGGATATGTTGGCAGAAATGGAACAGGAGATGCATGTTATAAAGAAGAATCTAAAGGTAGCACAAAATAGGAAGAAGAGTTATGTAGACCAACACAATGCAATTAAGGACTTTCAAGTTGGGGAGCATGTGAATTTTCACATTAAGCCCAAGAAGAGATCCTTGGAGATTGGATCATGTGCCAAGTTAGCACTGTTGAAAATAGCAACAAGAAATGATAAAAATAGAATCCAGAATATTCCAATTTAATTTGTCCTTGAATTAAATTGTGAATTTCGAATTTAGTCTTAACAAAAACTTGGAAAAGATTAATTAATTCATTTTGAATTAATTAGTTGGATAAATTCAAGTTAGAAGTCTTTCTGAAGTCATGCAAGATTTATCCCTTAGATTAAGGAAGTTATCCCTTAAATTAAGGAGATATGGTTGAGTTATATTTGAGTTGTAATTAGTTAACTCAATTTACTGAGTTAAGTCCAGTTAAATTAGTTCCAAACTGTTTGAGGAACTAATAGAGAGTTAACAGTCAGTTGATGCATGCATGCATCTAACTAGTGTACTCCAGTTAACTGAAGATTCTCTCATCAGAAACTCATGCATTTCTATTCTGAGAAAGAACCAGTTGAGTTAAATGTCAAGGATAGTGTACTATCAGTTGCATGTGTTTTCCTATAAAGGAAACTCATGCATGCAGAATGATTTTCATCCTTCAGGATCAGTGCAGTTTTGGAGGATCGATGTTACACTTGGTTGAGAGTCTTCCACTTGGTAACAGGAGGATCACCCAGGAGAAACTGCAAAAGGAAATAAGAGGTTTGGAGGGCATAGGAGAAGGCTTGTGAGAAGCCTAGATTGTCTGTGAGCATCTGTGAGGATTGTACTGAGAGTTGGCTAGTTGTGAGAGCTAAGGCTTTGTATAATTCCTATGTATTTCCACCTTGTATGATAATACAGATAGTGGGGTTTTTAGCTGAGGCTTTTCCCAAAGTATTTTCATGTGTATTGTTCCAATGATTCTTCTTCTTTTGGTTATATTGTTCAGCTCAATCTTTAAGCTTCTGCAAATTGATAGTAGAACTAGGTTATAGTGTTTTGCTTTGATTTATATTGCATTACCAGGTTAACCTACACATCTAATTTCCTACAAGGTCTTAGAGGTAGATTTGTAGAGAGAATTTCTACATTTTATCAGAGTTGTGAACATTATACTGAGAAGAGAATTCGAAGTTTGAAGTTTGGGGTTGCAGGTGCAAATCGAATTCATATCATACTTCAAGGTTGGTCAATGGCATTCTATGGTTCTTCTCATGGATGGGAGAAGGGTGACATGTCTAAAGTGAGATGCTTTAATTGTCACGAGATGGGACATATGCGATTAATTTCCCATTGAAGAAGTCCAAGAAGGGATCCTCGAAAGGATTGGAAGGTGAGGCATTAGCCTCTCAGTTAGAAATGGACTTTATCCTCATCACATGCATGGTGTCATCAATGATGGGTTGTGTCTGGTATCTTGACAGTGGAGCCTCATTCCACATGAGCGGTGATAAAAGTTTATTCAGTGCCTTGGAGGAGAAAGACCTCAAGATGTGCATAGAGATGGATGACAACTGAAGGTATAGTGTTTCAGGAGTAGGCATGGTTGCTTTTCAAAGGAAGCATGGAGTTCCTATCACCTTGACAGATGTGAAGTATGTGCCTGGACTGAAGAACAACTTGGTATCAGTCGCGGTATTGGAAGACCATGGCTATGATGTGTTTTTTAGTAAGGGAAAGGTTTTCCTTAGACACATCACCACGAGACAGGTGCAACAGATCGGTTCACGGGTTAAGAACCTCTATGCTCTTGAGGTTCAAGATGCATGCAAAGCCTTGAGGATCAAGGAAAATGCTTGGACTTGGTGGTTGAGAGGGAAAGTAAATTACCTCTCAACATACTCACCCAGAAGAAGTCTCTGACGCAACTTCAGGAGGTTGTGGAGCAGCCACAACTAGAGAAGTTGAGAGGAGACTGGGTGGAGGCATCCAATCCTACAGAGACCTCCAGTAGGGGGAAATTTCGAGCCAGGTGGGCAGAGGGATCACATGCAGCCATACCTCCAGGTGTGAGGTGGGGCAATGTGAAGTGATAGTCCCAAGAAGGCTAAAATTGGGCAAGATCTATTGAGAGGTTTTTATCTCATGGATCATACCTTGCTACGGGAGCCCAAAGTACATAGTAGTGGGAGGAATTAGTGGGATTGATGCAGTCAAAGGTCAAAGTGACAGAGGCTAGAGCAGTCAAATACTGAAGAAGTGCAAAGTTTTCAGTTGACAGAGGTAATAACAATTAGAGACTTTGATGACAGATGCATCATACTGATTTAGGTTGGATGTTTTTTTGTTTCTGGAGTTGCTGGAGCAACAACACTAGAGAGAAGTGTTGCATGCATGAAATTCTAAAGGTTCGGGATTGGGATCAAGTTGAATTCCTTTCCTGTTGAGAGGGAGTGTTGAAAATAGCAACAAGAAATGATAAAAATAGAATCCAGAATATTCCAATTTAATTTGTCCTTGAATTAAATTGTGAATTTTGAATTTATTCTTAACAACAACTTGGAAAAGATTAATTAATTCATTTTGAATTAATTAGTTGGAAAATTCAAGTTAGAAGTCTTTTTGAAGTCATGCAAGAGTTATCCCTTTGATTAAGGAGATAAGAATGAGTTATCCCTTAAACTAAGGAGATATGGTTGAGTTATATTTGAGTTGTAATTAGTTAACTCAGTTTACTGAGTTAAGTCCATTAAATTAGTTCCAAACTGTTTGAGGAACTAATAGAGAGTTAACAGTCAGTTGATGCATGCATGCATCCAACTAGTGTACTCCAGTTAACTGAAGATTCTCTCATCAGAAACTCATGCATTCCTATTCTGAGAAAGACCCAGTTGAGTTAAATGTCAAGGACAATGTACTATCAATTGCATGTGTTTGCCTAAGAAGGATTTTCATCCTTGAGGATCAACGCAGTTTTGGAGGATCAGTGTTACACTTGGTTGAGAGTCTTCCACTTGGTAACAGGAGGATCACCTAGGAGAAACTGCGCAAGGAAATAGGAGGCTTGGAGGGCAGAGGAGAAGGCTTGTGAGAAGCCTAGATTGCCTATGAGCATCTATGAGGATTGTACTGAGGCTGGCTAGCTGTGAGAGCTAAGGCTTTGTATAATTCCTATGTATTTCCACCTTGTATGATAATACAGATAGTGAGGTTTTTAGCTAAGGCTTTCCCAAAAGTATTTTCATGTGTATTGTTCCATTGATTCTTCTTCTTCTGGTTATATTGTTCAATTCGATATTTAAGCTTCTGCAAATTGATAGTAGAAGTAGATTATAGTATTTTGCTTTGATTTATATTGCATTATCGGGTTAACCTACACATCTAATTTTCTACAAGGTCTTAGAGGTATATTTGTAGAGAGAATTTCTACAGGCACCACGGTATTGTGGGCCTTCTTAGATCCTTGAGAGGATTAGACCAGTGGCCTACATACTTGCACTTCCTCCAACAATGAAATTCCATGATGTTTTACATGTTTCATTGCTTAAGAGATATGTAAAGGATGTTGATCATGTTATTGATTAGTATATATTACAGTTGGAACCAACAGAAGAATTCCAGCTATAACCTCAGTGAATATTGCAATGAAAATAACTCATGTTCTGGAATAGAGCAATTGAGCAGGTTAACGTGCAGTGGAAGCACTTTGGGCTCAATGAAGCTACATGGGAGATGTTTGATCAGATACGAGTTATGTATCCTTCATTATTTTCTAGTTGAGGAAAATCAGTTTTGGTATATGTATATATGTATACGGATGTAAATACTGCCATGAGTTTTGTTATAAAGCTCCAATAAACAATAAGGGTGTCATGTTGTTATGTTTGTCATGATGGTTTTTCTTTTGAGTAGGTTTTTCATTGTAAATACTGCAACGTGTTGGGTTATAAAGCTCCCTAGGTAGTATGTTTTGGTTTTCAATGGTTTTGATAGTTTTAGGTGTCATAAAACACTGAGGAAGTTGTTCCCCTAAGGGGGAGGGGTCTGTAACAACCCTGGGTTAAAATTTCATGTAATAAAAGTTAATAAAGGAAAAATAAGACCAAGGTCAAGGGACACTTATTCCAAGTTGAATGTTGGGAATAATATCCTATTGGTCATCACTTGTTTTTTATTATGGCTAAGGGAAATTGGCAAAGGCATTGAAAAGGAAAAAATGTATTTTTGACATTTTATTTTATGAAAATAAAGGAAAATAGGAGAAAAGGGAGATGAAAGGTCACAGGTTGCATGTGAGGAGGAAATTGAAGGAAAATGAAGAAATTAGAGGCATCAATAATAAAAAGAATTAAGATCATCAGTTAGTATCTTTTTGTCAATTCATTTTTAGAATTGGTATTTAGAGAGGAGAAGAGCACCAAGAGGAGAAGAAAAGCAAACAAGAAGAGGAAGGACAAGGAAAGCAAAGGGAATAAAGGATCAATCAAGGAAAGGTTGGATAAAGCAGTTTCAGTAGGAATACTTGCAGGTAACAGGTTGCATGTATGATTTCCTAGCTAGTTTTGGCATGCATGGTATGTGCATGTGTATATTTGGTTTCATTATTGTCAGCGGTATGGATTTTGTCAAGTTTTGACAGTGGTTTTAACCTTGCCTTGCTATTTATGGATAGCTATGGTGTGATGGGATTATTTCTTGGTTGAGCTTTGGAGTGCCAGAAATGTTTTGGATCTGGGTGAGGTGGTCTCGGGAAAATTCCCAAGGGTTTGGGGTGGAGATGGTCTTCTCTGGGAATCTCTCAACAAGTGGGTGGAGACAGGAGAATTAATCAAGGGATGGTGAAGGAATTCTGAGACATCCAAGCTCGATTTAGTTTTGTGATCTCGGAGCTAGTTTAGGTGAGATCAAGGTATGGTGAGGGTGGAGGTGGTTTAACCTATAGATTCCCTTGGTTTTTTATGGATTGGTTTATCTCATGAGGTCCCACATTCATGCTTGGAATATGGCACAGGGGTGATTGGTTGAAAGAAAGATTTGGTTCATCCCAATCTATGGTTGGGTGGGACGTGGAAGTCCCTGAATTGGTTGGATTTTGCCTGTGGTTAATAAGAGATAAGTTTCTCTTTTATTTGATAAGTAAATGTACTTTTTATTATGTGGTTTTAATGGTTGTTTTATCATTATTATCTATCTAGTTATATGCTGGTTATAAGCGTGGTTATATGATAGATCTAAGTATGGCTCTTATCACATTTCATTCAATGAATGTCTGGTTAATGAATGCATGACCTAATTGGTGTTTTGATAGCTATTGTGAGAAGGCATAAATCCTTATTGTTAAACCTCTAATAAATTTTCAAATCATTATGTTTATATATGCATTCATGATTTTTAGGTTGCGTGTTTACCAAGTGTTTGACAGAATGTCAATCCTCGTTGGGAGAGGTCACGTCAAGTACTGGTTTAAGTTTTGGTTTGGAAGCATTATTTCTATGTTATTTATCATTTCTAGAAGTTTCACTAAGTTCTAAGCAAGGGTATGAGTCCTAGCCCTAAAAAAGTGACTCGGAATTCAGGGTTGCTGGCATAGAACTGACTGAAAAAGTCCACATTTGTTAGGAAGCAAGCCTATGGGAGAGAGTGGAGGGTTATAATCACTTGGAGGCTTTGGCAATGGAGCGACTAAGGCTCTAGGTTAGTGAAAAAGAGAGTTAGCTTAGGGTTTGGACACTTAGAGGAGTTGGGTTGCTCCTAGAGGTCATGTGGTACCTGAGGGAGGTTAATGAAGTCTTAAGTTATCGACTCCATTTCCTTAAGGTCATGTAGGAGGTTGAGTCTTGTGTGACCCTCAGCTAATGTTTAACTTGGTAAAACTGGTGAAAGTGGGTAAATGTGGGAGGAGGCGGGTTACACCTTGCATAAGGAATTAAATGATGCATCCAAAGAGAGCTCTGACTTGAAATTTGAGTAAAACTATAGGGAGATAAGTTTAAAATACGAGTTCAAAAAGTAATTTTTTCTTTTTTCCCTCTAAAATTTGATGATGTAATCTAATATTATTTTATTATTTCCACTAATATTTTATAATATTCCTTAGGAGGCCCATTTTTTACCTCAAAATTTCTCTAATGACTAAAAAGGACCTTAACAAATGTTAATTTAGGCAACCAATGTTTACCAAGGAATTCAAGAGACATACCCATCAAAACAAACTTGATGAAGGTATGGTTTTGGTTGACTTGAATGTTTCATATAGTTTGTTGTTTCATATTTGTGAATGTAAAACACCAAAAGTGACTCCGAACAAGTTGACTTCCTTACTTGGTAAAATGAATGAATATTGATCTTTATAGTTGGAAGCAAAATTGTCATCACTTATACATGATGACCATATTTCCATTGAAGGTTATCTTACTAAATTTAGGTTACTATTGGTACAATTAAAAGGATGTAGAAAAACCAAAATAGACGACAAATGTATTTTCTCAGATTTATCCAAGCTAGAGGGTCATTTTCAAGTATTTTTCTTCTATATATTACTCTACTATGGATGGACTCTGAGATAAGCATAAAATTCCCACTTTGAGCTTTTCTATGAGCATATTACTAGTAAACAATATAGACTTATGAAATTAAATATTCTTTCTAACTATAAGGGTGAGGTTATTTTTGGGTGATACCTTCAAATATAAACACAAAGATAATGCTACCCACCTAGACTTCTTCTTGGTACATAGTTCTTTTATGAACAAAGTTGATGTAGCCTTTTCTAAAATGATCATTTCTTGGGAAATATCTAATCACAAGCTCATTTCATTATCATTATGTGATTTTCTTAATTATGGGAATCAACTATTTCAATTCAAACCCCTATGGTTGAATGACAGTGTTGCAAAAGATGTCATATCTCAAACTTGGAGCAAGTGGGTCTCAAGGTCTCCCACTTTTATCTGGAAAAAAAATATTAAATCCACCAGAATAGCATTGAAGAAATGGTCCAAACAAAGCTCACCTTCCTCTAATAAAAAAATAAAAGATAGTTTGTTAAATGTGGAACACATCTAGAAATAGATAGAAAGTGGGAATTTCACTAAGAAGCTATTGATGGATGAAAAAGAATCCTTCATAGAATATCAAAGGACACTTACAGAAAATGAAGCAACTTGGATGATCAAGTCTAGAAGTCTTTGGCTAAAAGTAGAAGACTATAACACCTTTTTCTTTCATAAATAAGCCAATTCATGGAGTAATGTTAAGGAAATCCATGCAACTTCAAGAGAATTGTTGTAAACCTTTGAGAAAATAAAAAGGGAATTGTATCTCACTTTCATGAACTCTACTTCTAGTCTCTAAAGACAAACCCATTGGAGGAGCTTGAAATTATAAATCATATTCCTCTATTAGTATCCCAAGATGAAAATAACAAATTGAATGGAGGCACTACGGGCATTGAGTTCTAACAAAGCTCTAAGACCAGATGGATTCTCAACTCATTTCTATGGATTATGTTGGAAAAAATCAATTGAACTTATTAGAATGATCAAGTATGTTGACATGTCCCATAGGATGGGAGGAGAAATCAATACCACTTTATATCTTTAATATTGAAATATTTTTCTCCTTCCTCCCTTTCTCGCTTCAAACCCATTTCTTTATAAAATGCATCATATAAAATCATGTCCAAAATAATTGCCAAAAAATTGAAGCCCTTGTTTCCTAAGCTAAGTTTAGAAAACCAAAGGACTTTATGGAAAATATGAAAATCATAGACAATGTTATAGTTGGCCGATAGGCCATCCAATTCATCAAAAGAAATGGGGGAAAGGCATGGCCATCAAAATTGACATGGATTATACATTTGATCACAATTGAAAATATTATTTAATTAAGGTATTGAAGAAGTTTGGCTTTCCTTTATCGAGTGGGTTTACTCTTGCATCATCTCTCAATGGATTTGACCCATGGTCAATGTAATACCAACCAAGTTTTCCCAACTTAGCAAGGGACTCATGCAAAAGTGTCCTTTATAATTATACTCATATATCCACATGGTTGAGTCCCTAAGTCAAAATATAGCATCAGAACAATAATCAAGGCACCTTCCATGTATCTCAATCACATAAGGAGTTAAAAGACTAAACCACTCTTAGTTTGTAGATGATACCATCCTTTTGGGTGGTGGTTCACCATAATCATAGGTTGCTTCAAGAAGGTTCTTGATCTCTATCTTCATGTCTCAAGGGAAAAATGAATTGATAAAAATGTCCAAATTTACCTTATTCAAATTATAAGAAAAATCTCTTTCTCATTTAAATAATATCGAAAACACTTTACTTATTTGGGATTCCTATATGCTTGACTTCCTCTTCATCCCTTCTATGGAAAAGAGTTGGACAAAATCATGGTGAATTTTAATCAATGGGGAAACCATTGGGTTAACCTTGCAAGATGCCTTATTCTCCTTAAGTCATGATTTTATCATCAATTCAATGTTTCAATTTTAATCCCTCCTAGCCCCCAAAAGAGTTCAGCATAGCATCTCTCAAGCCATTAGAAAATTATTATGGCAAGGTGGAAATTCTCAAACCAAAGGATTTCATTTAATTAAATAGAGCACAATCTATGCCCCTAAATGAAATTGGGGACTCACAATTAAGGATCCAATTTACATGAATTCAGCAATTGGAGCCAAACTATTTTGGAGGATAATCTCAAGGGACAAAGCTTAATGGAAAAATGTCATACATATAAAATACTTGTCAAGATCTTTCCTTTGATGACTTGACATTCCTCCATGTCAACTTCTAGGCTTTCATATCTAGATCTTGGTTAAGGAAATAGTTCTAATGCTCCAAATGTATCTTATGTGCATTCATGGGAATGACAATTGTATCTGATTCAATTTAAACAACATTATGGATATGCCTCCAATGCATTCTATCTCAACTCTTTATGGACTCTATGAATGGTTAGAACATAAATGTAAATTTTCTATCGGATATCTCTAGTTGGAGTGCTTCTAGGGTTTTGGTCTAGATAATGTTTTGTCAATATCGCTAAGCATCTTACTAAATTTTTTATTCCAATCATGGAATCTACTTTAAGTGGCTATGATCCATGCTCTCACAAGGATGCATATCACAGTGGTTATGGGTTATTCCTCCTACACTATTAAAATTGGGTGTGAATATTTGATTGCTAACTCTCACCTCCCCCTAAAAGACTCCATCTAGGGGAAAATTTGGCATCCAAATGGACTACTTAAGATAAATATGTTTTTTGGGACACTAACTCATGGAAATATTATAATAGCATGTAATCTAATGAAAAGAGGCATCATTGGGCCTTCTAAATATCCTTTATGTTGACACAATATTGAAATAGCTCATCGTTTGCTCCTAGAATGCCATTTGACTAAACAAGTCTAGAATTTTGAGTGGTTAAGGATTGAAAGCAATCATAGGTCCCCATCTAGTTGGAAACACCTTTTTGATAAATGTGTGTCTCACTATTCAAGTAATTTCAAGGATAAATTGTGTTTTAAAATAGGGTTATCGTCTAAGAGAAGTTAATTCCCCCTATACAAGCAGTTATTAGGTCTCATACACAAACATTAAAACATTTGCTCAATCTACCAAGCCTCAGGATTTGGATGAGAAGGCGCATCTTTGGTGGGCATCCTTATGGCAAGGGCACACTCCAAAATCTACCAGTCCCATTCCATCCATAAGGATCCCATATTGGGAATATCACATGAACGCGTAAGGAATTATGTCTACCAAGTCTCAAAATTTGGACAAGAAGGATAATATTTTGTGAGGATCCTCATGGAAAGGGAATACCCCAAAATCTACCCCTCTCATTCCACTTATAAGGATCCCGTCTTGGAGATATCACATGGATCCATTAGAATTCACATAAACATGGAAAAAGCATAATAATTATTGTCTATTCTTTGGTGGAGCTTCTAAGGGGAACCCGCTGATGATAAGGTGCAAGAGGGGTTATCTATATCCCTAAAGAAATTTTAGAATGCACTTATGCATGGATCCTTGGAAGCAAGACTAAAAACCAGGTAAATATTTATGCCTATTTTCAAGGTTTGTCACTAACAACAAATCTTAATTTCTCCCACTTAAGTGTTATTGGAGACTCCAATTTATTAATAAGCTTATTCACAAAACAAACTCTCAAAAAGATAACAAGCTCAATGTCATCCTGACTAAAATTAAATCCCTTGAAAAACAAAATGAGACCATTCAATGGATACATGTTCTTTGACAAAACAATAAATAGACGGATTCCTTTGTGAATCAAGCTACGTTCAAAAGTTTTGAGGATTTGGTTAGTGAAAAATTAAAATTCCATTCCATCCCATAGTCATGAATCAATACAAAGTTCAATCACCAAACTTAAACTCTTTGTTAAGTGCTCAAGTACCACTCTAGACATGAAATTTGTAGACGTTTTGAAAAAAAAGAATTGTATGAGTTTTATATCTATTTAAACATTATTTTCAAGAACATTGGTGTACCTCTTGAATGATATTTTGTATTATTTTCTAGAAGTTTTAGGCTCATCTTTTTTATAAATAATATTTATAATCTTTTAATTAAAAAAGGATAAATATATTAATACTTATTATAGTATTTAAAGATATTATATGAGGTATAAAACAAAGAAAGTCAGCATAAAAGTTCGATCTTAAAACCTAGTACATAAATTCAAAAACATTCATAAACTTTATTTTATTTTAATGATACATATTTTAATATGCATTGATTATTATCATATTGTTTATGATTTTTTAAAATAGTTTCATTCATTTTAGATAATGGTTTAGGGGTGGTTTTTTCTCTGGCATTATCGAATAAATGAAATGATTTTTTTGGTTGGAATTTGGAAATACAATTTTGAGTAAGATTGTGATTTTTTATTGTTTAAAATGCATTTTTGAATGCATGAATAGATTAAACATCCTTAAAAACCCTTAAGGAATTCAAACTTTGCAAAATTAAAACAACTTATTCTTAAAAATCTCTACCAGATTTTAGGCAAAAATGACCAGGGAAAAGTGCCCAGAAAAAACCCTTTTGTTTATTAGTTAGACTACATGATTTATTTTTTATTAAAGAAAAATTTCCATTTTTTAATACATTTTTATATTTTATAAATTGTTTTTTTTTTGTCACATGAATTTTTTATTGCCTTCTAAATAGGATTGTACATGAAAATTCTAAAAGCTTTAGCTCTATCTTTCACTAAGAAGATTCAACCATAAGCAAAATTTTACTCTCTATAGAGAGGCATAGGGTAACAAAGTACTCAAAGAACCAAAATTGACCATAGAAGTACTGCAAAGCAGACGTAGTTGGCCTTGAAAATAGGTAGTAAAAACAAGAAATGATAGAATCAGGGACATATAAGAAGACTAAGTGAAGATAAAAATCCATGTTGTTATCAAGAGTGCCTCTAGCCATGGGTGGGATGCCAATTAGGTGATGCTTTATATGTTCCAGCCTTTGGTCAAGGTATTTCATGTGGTGATGCAAGTACTCCATAGAGTAGAGGACGTCCCTGATGCTCAAATCTGTCTATTAGAATTCTACCAAGGAATAATTTCATATGCCAATATAAGTCAACAATGTGCATGTACTAGTTGAAATGTCTGCGTGTATGCTCGATATTCGACAACTAGTTCGTCATCTCAACAAGAACCTTCGTGCTTAAGCATTGGTGCCCGTGGGAGGTTCCTTCTCTCTCAGCACAGGTGAGCTCATCTTGGATGTGGCCCAAGGTAAGCTTGCAGAATTGGACAATTGTTTCCTCCAAAAGGTGGTGTATACTTGAATTCCCCAATTGGCATATTCCTGGTAGTAGGATGCTCCTTTGTGGACATGGGCATGTTGATGATGCATGGTCGAGAGACCAAGAAAGAAAAGGAAACAAAGGGCCAAGAGACGAGAGGCACAAGCATTGGGTTCTAGGTAATGTGCCACACGTAAGAGAGTCAGGGAAGGGTGACCAAGTGTTAGGGGTGGACAAGACTAGAGAGGGAGAGCAAAGGGTATAAATCAACTCAAAAGAAAACATGGAAGGTGACATAAGGTCAACCGAGGGGAGCATCGAAGGAAGGAGAGCAACCCAAAAGTTCATACTAGAAGGAGGCCTCTTGGGCCCTAAAGATGTGGGATAGACAAACCAAACCAAAATGCGACACAAAGAAGAGCCAAAAGAAAATTTAGAAATGGAAGCAGAGAACAGAAACTGAGAAGTGCCACTCAAATCAGAATCAATTGAGTGCACAGCTACAAAAGGGGTCCATTAACATAATAAATTGTAGTCTTGCATGCAAAAGAATCCAAACATAAAAGATGTGACATAGACACCAAACTTGCAAGGAGAGAGAAACATTTTGGGCAAAACCTATCTTTTGGGGCATCTGATGGAAATTGTCATCGTCATTGTAGTTCCCATTAGAAAGGCAAAGACTTTCTTTTCTAAAGCCATAAAGACTTACCAAAGATAACAAGACAGTACCAGATCCGTGCGCTAAGGGATGGGTTGACAAGAGACCCCAATTGCAGTTGACAAGAGTTGAGGCATGCATTCCAAACAAGAAGCTCTAACAACCATCGACGACGAAGTTATATGCAATTTGAGCCATAACAAGGAATGCAATAAACCACAATAATATTGGTTGATGCTTCACATGAGTGGACTCTTGACGAATCGTCTTTATTAAAAAAAGTGTCGATGTTGTATTACTTATTTTGTAAAGACAATGAATAAGATATATAACAATGACAACAAACCTAAATAATATTATTAAAAATTCACATAAAACAATAATTAAATATATAATTATACTAGTTATAGTTAAACTAACCATTACATCCATAATGATTAAATTAATGGTTATATATATATATATATATAATCATCTTCTCTCACAGAAAGTGAAAGTGAGGTCAATACAACAATATTTATAGGCACTAAATCATTACAACAATATTTTTCATCATCACATCATTAATAAAGCACTGATTTTGAGTAGAAAAAATAACAACACTTGAGATAATCACAATTAATATAATAAAATAAAATGATTCGATAGTCTTATACATATACACATCAGGTATCATCCTTATCATTGAACTATTGTTAAGTTATCTTTGGTAGGACCGCAGTTACATTTTTTTTACATAAACAATTATATTTGTGGAGGTGCAAAAAGTTGGGGCCGTTAACTGTACAACGAGCTAACAAATATAGTAAAAAAAACTATATCCATTCATCACTTTGCCCCATGGCCGGAACTGCGATCGTACGATGGGTCTTAATTTTTGTTTTTTTTTAATTGCCCATGAACATTCTCCATGAAATTGATTATGTTATAGAATTAAGAAAAAATCAACGTTCAAATCCCTTGAAGTCTTGTTTTCTGACTCTAGTGAGGCTTACATATTTGAAAAAAATAAAACTGCGTTCAAATCCCTTGAAGGCTTGTTTTCTGTGACTTCAGCTGAGGTTTGCTTAAAACAAATCTACATTCAAATCCCTTGAAGTCTTGTTTTGTGCGACTTTAGATGAGGTTCACTCATAAAAATTCTGGCAATCTTTATCTTAATTAATTTGTAGTTGTATATTAATTATATGTTTTAATTTTAATTTTATATTGAGATTTTATAATTATAAATATTTTTTTTAGATTAATAGATTTTTGAAATTATTTATTAATCAGAATTAATTTATTAATATATATTTTTTAACAATTGTTAATATAATAATACATTTAATATTATTTACAATACCTTTTTTTTAAATTATATATTTATTTATGATTTAAAATTAACATTAATAAATAAAATAATAGAATAAAATATGATAGTGTATTATATTTTTGTTCATTGTTTTTTTCTATTCGATATGGTATTATATTATATTGTATCTATATAGTGAGTGGGCCTAATTGTTAAGAGCATGTTTTTCCTTCTAAGAGGTTACAAGTTCAAAACCAGAGGGCATAGAGTATGTAAACCTTTAAATTTTTTTGGGAGTATATATTGGAAGATTTTGAAACTTTAGCTCTATATATATATATAATACTTTTATGAAAATTTGCAAAATAAATATCATAAAACATCTTAAATATAAATAATAAAATAATTTTTCCTTATATGTAAATACGATACTTTTAAATTATTTAGTGTTCAATTTAAGTATAACATCACATGTTTATTATTTTAATTAAAAAATATCATTATATCATAAATTCAAATGGTAATACAATTATAATTGATCATTAAATAATTATGTCGATAGTCATGCTTATTTTGGAATAAGTTTTTACAACTTTAATTTAATTATTAATAATTATTAGATGGATGGTAGAGATTTAACCTCCATAGGATATCCTAGGATATTCTTAATAGTATACATAAGGCATAGTCTAACTTATAGACTAAAGAAATAGTCTTTTTCACCAGAATTCACCAAGATCTGGCAATACAATTTCAAGAATTTTTGTTGTTTAAAATGCATTTTTGAATGCATAAATGGATTCAGCACCATGACAAACCCTTGGAGCAATCGAATTATGGAAATTAAACAATTTAAACTCAAGTTTTTAAAAATATTTTGACTTTTAATTAAATTCAATAATTAAAAAATGTCACATGAACAAGTGTTGTATGAAATGGGTTATGGTTTTTTGGGCATGTGGTATTGATGAGCCATGATATTGGTCCATGGTATTTTAAGAAACGCTATTTACACATTAAGAATCTCCATGACAAAATGGGGTGAATTTCCATTATTAAGAATCTTGTTACATGATTTTTTTAAATGTATATATATTTAACTTATATATTAATTTTTCTTTCGTAAACAGGCTAAGATCTTTATATTACAAAAATCTTCCAGAAGTACAAGCAAGTTTGAACTTGAGAAGATTTTGTTCAGGATGAAGAATTCTCTGCAAAATAATTATCCTACCCTATAGTAGCCTTGGGAAAGACCATTTGCCCATGGGAGGGAAACCAAATGACCCCTTAGAGAATTCTGAGAGTAATTTAAAACAATTGAAGACTATGAAAAAACATAAATTGCAAATAACAAGATAACTGAGATGACTAAGATAGTTATGAAAACTAAGAGAAGGAAGAGGTTGAGTGAGCCTTTCCTAGAAGTAGTTAAGAAGCATGGTGAATATGAGCCTTGGTTTGATCATGTTGGGGATGGTTGCTTTGAGCTTGATCCTTTTGAGCCTAATCATGTTTGTCTTGTCCTTCCTTGTCTGGTTCTACTAGTGAATGTATTGGAAGGGGTCATCATATCCTTCAGGTAGCCATGGAGGGCGCTCCCATTCAACCATCACCATGCATATATAGAGGTTTGCTTCCTACTAAGAGGTTTCGCCTTTGATAGCCTGTGCAGTGAAAATTTGGTTGTCCTCCTTGGGCTCTAACCTCTTGCGATTTGGGGAGACACCACTGCCAACAAGGTTCTTCTGCTTTTCCTAAGTTTATGGAGAATCAGGTTGGGATAGAGTGGCTACCTATAGAGAAGAAATTTTAGCTTCAAGGCTTTCTGATGAGTTGGTGGATGTTGGAGACAGAGGGGGGGAGGAAAAGGTATCTCCATTTTCCAGGACAAATTCCACAAGGCAATATGAGTGTCGATCAAATTGGAATTGAACTCTAAAATTAGGTGTTGTGCCCTTTTTGGAGTCTCTTCTTGATTCTAGAGCCACTTCCTTCCACCTAATACTTATTGATAATTAAATTAAAATTGTAGAAGCTTTATTCCAAAATAGACACACCTAAAAAATGTCATGTTCATAAATGCTAGATTTGGTTTGGTTTGGTTTCTATTTATGATATTGAGCTCTTATTATTTATTGTTACTTTACCATGATTCTATTATTACATGTATTTTTAAATGTATATATGTTTTACTCATATACTAGCAAAGCCACATAAATTAAATTCACATTGACATCTCACATTTCCAAGATTAAAAATAATTATAAAAGCTAGCCAAATTATAAAATTAACTTTATTAGTGTTATTAAATTTTTCATTATTATTATTATTAAAAGAATTAATATATGAATTAAGCATATATACTATAAAAAAATGTAATTCTTAATAAATAGAGATTAACTCCCACTTTACCATGGAGCTTATTAACTTGTAAATAGAATTTATTATGATACCATGTCTTACTAATACCACATGCCCAAAAGCCCATAATTCATGTTCATATAACAATATTTTTTTAATTAAAGGTGAAGAACTTGTTAACAACCAAGGCACATTCAGAATGCATGTCCTTCTTCAAAAGGGGTTTTTGCACCCAAGAGCCGAAGAAAACTAGCCATGGATGGCGGGATCCAAAGGCAGGAACGCGTATCAAGAACTCTGCAGGTCAAAAGAAGGATAACTCTTAGCAATAGAAGACATCAACTGACAGCTCAAATTCTCCAAACCTAGATCAACCCCTAATGGCACCGCCTCATCCCCCAGTAGAGGAGACCCTTTTGGTAAAGGACAATGAAAAAGCCTTAGCTATAATTGTGCCTGCAATAAGCATGAAAAATCACACCCATGATTCTGATCACTCAGATAGTGAAAAAGAAATGACGAATACGACTGAATTGGTGGCTATGGAGCTCTCTAAAAGGAATGAGGATACACTTCCATCTTTAGTCGTTCTTGATAACTTTGTAGGTTGGATTGATGTACAAAAGAAAAATGGGAAAAAATAAAAACCCATGAACTATCCTAGTATGTGACACAAGTAATGTAGAGATTATACTCTGATGTTCTGGTTTCTTGGTGTAATATGCTTTTTTGAAGTAACAGAATTTAATTAAAGAACAATTTTTAATTAAAAAATTTAATTGAAAGGACATAAATTACATAATTACTTTTGAGATAAATCTCAATCTTTGATATTTGACTACTATTAATAATATTCTAAAATATCCCCTAGAGATTAAATCCTTACCATCCACTTAATATTTATTATGCCAATAAGCATGTTTAATTCATAATAGGTCTTTTAGCATTTTTATTTGATTATAAATAATTATTAAGTGGATGGTGGAGATTTAAACTCCATGGATATGTTGGAATATTCATAGTAGTATACACAAATCAATGGTTAAGATTTATCTCCAAATTAGTTATGCTATTTTAATTAATTTATCTCAAATTAGTTAATTGTATAAAATGCCATATTAGCATGTGTCATATTGGTATGTGGTATTGAACATCCTAGATCCATCTTAACTCTAGATCTACCATAGGCCAAGAGGGATCAAATCTCTTTTCACTCTAAGTTGGTTTAATTTCCCCCTTTAAATAGGATATATTCCACATGAACTTTATGGGTCAATACCATGTGTTCTCAATATCATGGATCATTTGTGTTTTTATTATTATTTTATTTTTATAGGGGTTTTTTTATTGTGTTATTTTTTTGAGTGATTTAAAATGTTTACATTACATTACGTTACGTTACAACTTATTTTTATTTTATTTTGACCAAGTTAAAATGTTTACATTACATTACAACATCTCTACCATACTGGACTCAAGAGTGCCTCTACAAGCAATAAGCCATGGTATTGTAACAAAAACTATTTATAAGCTAAGAATTTTAAGTGTGGGTGAATCTCCATGGTTAAGGATATTGTTTAACTCTTTTTTCTTTTCTTTTTTCCCGAGGAAAAAATCATAACTTTTATTTTATATGTGTGTGTGTGTGTGTGTAAGTTACATAGATGATGGCAAAACATTCCTCCAAAATCCTCTCAAATATAAAGAGATAATGTCAATATATAATCAAATAATTAGGCCCATAGTGGCCCTCATAGTCTCATAATAAGTTTTAAATAAACATCACCATATACAAAAAAACAATTGTAAGTAGTAGTTGCATAAATTCGTCGATATCATAAAGCTATCAAATAGTTGTCATATAACTTCTATATATGAGAAACAAAAAAGAAAGATCAAATCTCCATGAAGTACTGATGCAAATAGTCCCTAATTGCACCATCTAGATGCTCTTATATCTTTCAATATCCCAAATCCTTCCCAACACCTTCCTTAGAGAGAGAGTATGCATCAACATTTCTTTCCCTGTAGATGTGAACACATGAAATGGAATCAAAAGTCAGTTTTAACTAGAAAATATCCTCTAATAAAGATAAAAGTATGTGGTTATGACATCATTGTGTGGCATTAAACCAGTTAACAACATTCATGGAGTCTCCAAAACCCTGTAGAGAGTGCACATTGTGTTCCAAAACCCAGCAAAGTAAAATTTTTAATGATAGGATTTTGAAATAATTATTTGTTCCTCTCCCTAAGCCCACAACATATTTGAGGAAATGATGTTCCTTTAGATAAAATATGAGGCATCCCATACACATTCCATCCTCATTTGAAGCCTCGTCAAGGTAGGACCATGACTTGTCATGATCCACCAGTTCTTCTGAGATGATATGAGGCACATGAACCAGGTCCTTTAAGGTCAGTAAGGATAATATGGAACACATTTGATTCGTGAGGAGATTAGGCATAGTAGTGGAGTCTTGGAATATTAATTTGTTCTCGGCAAGCCATATCCCCCAACAAATGATTGGTGAAAACCATTTGATAGATTCATCTCTAGTGGCCTCCCACTAGGGACTCCAGGCTTCATGGAAAGTATCGCCTTGCTCGATCAAGTTACAACCTATAACTTTCTTTACTTTCTGTCAGAAATAGAGAGTGAAAGTACAAGGCAGGAATAAATGTTGGACATATTCCCCACTATTTTTACACAAAGCACACCAACCCGACCCTTCCTTTCTTCTTTTTTTGTAAATTGTCCCAAGTTGTGACTTTGATTTTTATGAGGCATCATATGAAGGGATGAGACTTAACTAGATAAGGAAACTTCCAAAAAAATTTAAACCAACATTCTAGTTCGACCCTAAGTCTAGTTGCAATCTGAAGATCATAGTGTAACATCCATGGTCAAAATTCCATGTAATAAAGTTAATAAAGGAAAAATAATAACCAAGGTCATGGGACATGTATTCCAAGCTCAATGTTGGGCAAAACATCCTAGTGTGGGTGTTCATTTGGTTTATTATGGCTAAGGAAATTGGAAAAAGAAATGACAAAGGCTTTGGAAAGTCATGAGACATTAATTGGCATTTTATTTATGAAAATAATGGAAATTAGGAGAAAAGGAAGGTGAAAGGTCTCAGGTTGCATGTGAGGAGGAAAATGAAGAAAAATAATGGAAAAGTGAAGAAAATATAGGCCTCATTAATAAAAAGGCTTTTGAGGATAAATGGGTACCTTTTGTCAGTTCAACTTTGGAGCTCTCTCTACTCTTACTCTCTCTCTCTCTCTCTCTCTCTCTCTCTCTCTCTCTCTCGGACACAGATTTTTGTTGTAGCACTCTAGCATTGGATCAAGGAAAGCAAAGGAAGGAACACAGAGGCAAAGGAAAGCAAAGATAAAGTAAGTAAGAGTAGGATCAAGCAGCTACAATGAGATTATTGGCAGGTATCGATTTGCATGTGTGATTTCCTTGCTAGTTTTGGCATGCATGGTACATTCATGTGTGTATTTGGTTCTCGTGCTATCACTGGCATGGGCTTTTCCAGGTGTGTGTATTTGGTTCTTCAGCCTTGCCTTTCCATTTCCGGATAGCCATGGTATGATGGGTTCTCTTGTATTTGGTTAAGATGGATTACTAGATGGTTTCTAAACTAAGTGAGGTGGTCTCTGAAAGAAAAAACACATGGCCTAGGAATCCCTAAACAAGACCGGGATTTTGGTAAGCCAAATTTTGTGTGCCTCGGTGGGTCTAGGAATCCTTGACTAGTGAATGGAAAGATATACGATAAATCCTAGAGGTGTGTGCCCTTGATCAGGCCTAGGAATCCTTAATTGGTGAATGGCGGGATATACGGGAAACCCTGGAGGGTGGGGCCTTGATTAGGCCTAGGAATCCTTGACTATTGTGTGGTGGGATATACGGTAAATCCTAGAGACTTGGAGACAAGAAAATTCCTCATGGTGTAGGTGGAGAAATCCACTAGCATCCATGCTTGTTTAGGGCCTAGTGATCTGGTGGGGATTATGGTAAAGTGTGAGGAAACCTAGTTTGGTTTGGTTTTGAGTCCCACGTTCATGCTTGGAATATGACAGGGGGGTGATTGGCTAAAAAAATATTTGGTTCAACCAATCTATGGTCGAGTGGTTCATGGAAGTCCCAAACCTGGTTGGCTTTTTCATTCATTAATAATAGCTTCTTCTCCTTGGTATTTCATGTGTAAATGTGTGAATTATATGGTCGTTAGATCCTTGTTATTCCTATTGGTTATATGTTGGTTATGCGTATGTTTTATGACAAACTTGATGTATAAATCTCATCGTGTTTTGATTAGTAATTGAAATTACAATGAATATATGACCTAATAGATGATAATGCAACTATTTTGATATGGAAGAAATTATTATTTACAAATTTCAGATAAATATGAGACCCCTATGCTCAGATATGTTGTTATGACCTATATAATTCATATTTGTGACATGTTTGACGAAATTCATGTCATGGATAGTAGGGGTCCAGTTAAGTCATTGATCAAGTGTTTGCATTAGTACCTATGTTCCAATGTTATTTATCATTTATAAAAGTTTCATTAAGTTCTAGGCAGTGGCCTAAGCCTTAGCCCTGAAAAAGTGGCAAAAAATTTGGGGTCGTTGGCTCAGAACTAGCTGAAAAAATCCACAGTCACTGGCATGCCCTTGTTGTGGGAGAAAATATAAGGGCTCATTTGCATGCATGACTTATCATGGGAGTGGTTGTGGGTCCAGATCAATGAAATGTCAAGTTGCCTCAGGGGTTGGTCACCTGGAAGGGTTGGTTGGCTCCTGAAGGTTCTGTAGCATGTGTGAAAGGTTAGATTGGTTCATTTTTGTCGGTTCCACTTCCTTAACTATACATGGGGATTTGAATCACATCATAGTATCCTCTTGTCACATATTTACTCTAACGGATCGATTAACTTGGGTAAATTTGGGAGGAGTGTGTTACACATAACCAACCTTTGGAGTATAAATGTCTGATGGAGCATATGCCCAACATAAAGGGTCCTTCCTATCTCTTATAAGAATATGAGATATGTCAAATTCTTATATATACCTTCCCCATAATTCTTGATCATTTCCAATTATGCATTTGATTTACGTCTATCCACCCTTGTTTCCACAAACTTGTCCTACCTTCTTCCACAACCTGAGATAAAAAAATATATCCTTGATTGTTAAGAAAGTGGACCATTTCATCAGGGAGTATAAAGTTGTTAGTGCATCCCAAGCAATCATCAATCGCTAATCTCACACGATCCTCAATTCCAACAGACCAAGTGAGTCCATTACCAATAACCTAAAAAGAGGTTGAACAACTTTCCAAATGATTGATGGATTGGAAGCCCTCTTATTTGGTTTTCTTATTCGTTCCTCTGATGAAAGAGGACAAATATACCTTATGTTAACCACTTAAGTCCATAGTTTGGTTGTGGATATAAGCCTCTATCCCACTTTTTCCGCTAGTGGCTTCGAGAAAATAGGGGGATATTTTAGACCCCATCCACCCCAGGCCTTTGGAAATGCAACGTTCTCCCAGCGAACACATGGGCGAAGATGTTCATTTTTCGATCCAGTCTAAATAAATTTTCTACATAGTTTTCTAATATTATGTAGGATAGGTTTCAACATCTAAGCCACTTCCATCTAATAAACATGAATAGCTTCCAATACTAACTTTGTTAGCACCAACTAGTTGACCCTAGAAAGCCATCTAAAACACCAATGATTTAGTCTTTTTCCAATTTTTTCCAGGAGCCACAACTAGTCCAAATTTGTACAGGAATTTGGCTTTAGCATCAATCCAACATATTTCACACTGTCTTGTAAGGATTTCATTGTGAAAGGAAGAATAGTAAGCACATTCTAGATCTCTCCCCTAGTCATCCTTGAACATGAAAGGTAGACTTTTTTTCATTTATTAACATCCCAATAGGCATCTTGAGAAGAGCTACAACCTCCTTTATTTAATTAATACCCCTCCTTGAAGCATTTAAAAATAATAGAATATCATCCACAAAGAGTAGATGAGTGATGAATATATTATCAACAACCTTAATTCCTCGCAAATCACCCCTTGCTTTTGCAGCAATTAATAGACGACTCAAACCTTCAACAACCAAGAGAAAAATGAGTGGAGAAATAGGACACCCCTGTCTCAATCCTCTTTGTGCATGGAAGAAAGGGGAGGCTGCACCATTTATCAAAACAACGAAAGAAACTGACGAAATACAACACATAACCCAATTTATAAAGGTAGGTCAAAACCCAAATGTGTGACGATCATTTATAGATGAATGCAACTCACGCTATCATATGCTTTCAAAAGGTGGATTTTTGCAATGATGTCCTTTAGCCTTTTAGATTTTATATCGTGCAGACCTTCTTGAGCCACCCCAATGGCATCATGGATTTGATGACTTTCCAAGAACCCAAATTGCTCCATTGAGACATTTCTAGACAGTATAGGTTGAAGACTATTTGTGATGATTTTTGCAATGACATTATACACATAGTTACAAAGAGAAATAGGCTTATATTCTTCAAAATTTGAAGGAGCATCAATTTTCGAGATGAGAGTAATAAAGGTAGAATTCAAAGGATCATATATTCTACTAGTCTTAATAGAGTATTCAATTAAATTGAGCATGTCCCCACTAATCACCTCATAAAAACCCATACAGAATTCAATAGTCCAACCATTAGGCCCTAGGATTTTATATTTCTGCATTCCTTTTAAAACTCCTTCCAGCTCCTTTTTAGTGATAGGTGCCATGAGATCCAGATTGTCTTCTTTTACAACAAAATAAGAAATATATTTATCTAAATGCAGAACTTCCCCAATTTTAATCTCATTAGGGGCTTTATTTTTTTTTATCAAAATGGTCACAACCTGTAAAGGCTAATACATAAAAATTATTTACTAGTCTACTATGAGGTCTCTAAATTTCCCCTATTGTGTTGCAACTTTTTAAACCTTTTGCATAGTTATGGAAAAATTTATAATTCACATCCCCACTTTTCAGCCAGACTGCCCTTCTCTTGAGCCTCCACTACTCTTTCGTATCTTCCAAAATCCTTTTTTTTTGTAGTTTCCATATTAATGATTCTTTCTTTTGCTTCAACAGAATCATAATCCCCCCCACTCTAGGAACTCCAAATAGTTCAATTCCTCCTCCACTGTCTTGAGCTCCTCATCAACTCTAAGATTTTTCTAAGTAGCCCAGGTTAATATGGTATATTTGGTTCTTTTGAGATTTTCCACAAAATACTTAGCAATGGGAAACTCCAGCTCCTTGCCATTCAAGATCCATGTATCCTTCACCAACTGAATGTAATTTTCATCACTCAGCCAAGATGAGTTGAATTTGAAAGAGCTACCTGGCTTCTTTTCGCCACCCAAAAGTTCCAAAAATACTGGATGATGATAAAAAAATCCCACCAATACCAATCCATTGCCTGAACATTTGGATTTTTCCAATTAGTCCCTTGGCCAATAAGAATCTATCTAGGCGCTTTTCCACATGGGTAGAGTCAATCCTCATTAGGGGAATTTTGAGGTCTAAAATGGGCCTCATAAGAAAAATGTACAACCAAAATAAACTTTATAAGAACAAATAGGATTCAATATGATGATGTCAACCATGGGGGATGATTCACCATTTTTGGAGTAAAAAAGTTAAAAGATTAAAAGATAATAAAATAATAAAACTACTTTTTAAACTCATATTTTCAACTTATATCCCTAAGATTTTACTCAAATTTCGAGCAAGAGTACTCATTGGATGCAAAATTTAATTCCTCATCCAAGGAGTACCCATGTTTCATAAATTTGATGGACCCTGCTACACGAAAAATGAGAAATACATGAAAAAATGTGATCGCAATAAAGTTTTTCATGTATTTCTCATTTTCTGTGTAGCAAGGTCGACCAAAAGTATGCAATATGGGTACTCCTTAGATGATGAATCAAATTCTACATCCAATGAGTGTTTCTGCTCGAAATTTGAGTAAACTCATAAGGAGATATGTTGAAAATACGAGTTGAATAAATAGTTTTTCATTTTTTCTCTCTAAAATTCGATGATGTAATCTAATCTTATTTTATTATCTCCACTATTATTTTATAATTTCCTTATGAGCCTCATTTTAGACCTTAAAACTCCCCTAATGTCTGTTTCTCCAAGTGGGGTAAATTCGAATGAGGTTTACATCAATGAGGCTTGAGTCTGCCAAAAAACACAAAAATAAATCAACCATTGAATTAGGAAGGGCCCGAGGACTCCAAATCTCTAAGGAACCCAATGAAAAGTTTAAGCCCCCCCCCAACAATTGCATTTTACTTATTCATAAATGACTTATTCATCAAATTTGTCTAGAACAACCTTCTGTCCTGATAGGGACCATAAATAGTTACAATAGTCCACAGGGGCTTCACTAGGGGAGAAATACCATACCACGTGCTCATATTGGGGGATAGATATTGACAAAAAAATGACATAATATATTGAACATATAATAGGGGGTAAAGGGTTTTTATATGTCGTGTATAAAAATTGGAGCTCAAAGTTAATGAAAAATATAAAGGGGTGTAAAAAATGTTAATGAAAAAATGGGTACCTACAACATCTGGTGAAAGTAGGGGTTTTTTAAATTGGGAAGGTTTATTGGGTTTGTATTGATAAGGGGTTAAATAAAGTGTTTTGTAGAGGTATTTTCCAATATGTAGTCAAATTAAGGGTATTGTTTAGTATGTCACAAACACAAATGCTATATCAGAGGTTCATTGAGTGAAGCCCCCATGCAATAGTCAAGTATATATTTAGTTCAGAAGAGAATATGTCTGCTCCCAACATCAAAATAGATCCCCATGCACTATAAAATTTAACAACCTTCAAATTAAAATCCATTTCAATCCCACCTGAGTGATCATTTGCGTCTATGGCACAAAAAACCACCCAGGACAAAGTTTATTTAGTACTTCAATAATTCTATCTCCATAGCCCAATGTCTCATGTAGCATAAGGATGCTAGGTTTCTCCACCTGAAGCATCGTCTTGAGGGCCAATTTTTTATTAGGGTTGGAAATGCCCCTACAATTGAAGGTTGAACAAATAATTGATAAACCACCACGGGGGCCTGCGCCGCTCTAAGCACCCTAATAAGTGACTTATGCTTCCCTTCCACAATGTCAATTTGAGCCTTAATTTTTTATTTGGAAATAAGATATTTTCTTCCCCTAGTTTGACCACCGGTGTCTATAGGATTAATGACACCCAAACCCCCCACCCCTTCCTCCGATTTAGTAAGATGAGGTATAAGATTATATGGATTATCGAGACGGGTATCTGATTAGGATGATGACTATGAAACACTATGTGCAGAGGATGAAGGAGAAAGTGAATTCAGTGACATGATTGTGCTAACAATGGGACTTGTGTGAAATATAGTGTTAGAATCATGTGTGACTGAGGGCCTAGAAGGACCAGGTGCCAGAATACCATATGAAAACACAAGAGAGGAGGATCATGGAAAAGTGGAAGAAGAGATAACACCTGAAGTGAGGAGAGTAGTCCCCCGTCCTGATTCCAAATCTCGTCTAAGCACTATTGCCTGAGTCTCCTACTGCCCCATATAATTGCAATCCGGAACCTCAACGGGCTCCTCCTGTTGAGTGGGGTCCTCCTCCACCACTTCATCATTTGAGGATCCACCTGACACCTAACTATTAGTATGATCACTCCCAAAGCTAGAACTTGAACCACGCTTCCCCCTATATCCAAGTGCAAAATCCTGAATCATGTAGCTCGTTCAGTGACATCTATGAAAATGGAATGGGAGGTCTTCATAATCCACGTGCTAAATATGTCGAAAAACTTTGTAGTGAATGTTCAAATCCTCAAAAAGCCCCTCCTTAGGATCCAACTTAACCAATATATGAGTTACAGTCTGAATCCTTGTAGCTTGAAAATATAAATCTTCCTCTAGGAACTTGCCTAGCTTGTTCCCAATAGCCCTAAAAACATCCATAGTCCATAATTGAAATGGTACACTTGGGAGTTTTACCCAAATGGGTATGGCCCCCAATCTCTCCCGGTTAGTATCAAATAGTGGAGTCCAGCGTTTCAGCTAGAGTGGGGAGGTTTTTATGCTCCAATCGCATCCAAGTGCCAGAGAGGCTTCCTTAGTTGATCCAAATTTAAATATATTCCATCCTTAAGCAAGAAAATTTACCTCCACAGGGCTAGTCAGAGTATTATTCCATGTCCACTCTACCAAGGTAAAAATATGCTCAAATTTGTAAAGTCTCCTCGTAACCCTACTGACCAACACCCTTTAGCCATGCCCATGGCCTCATCTAGCTGTATTCCTTCACCCAGGACCAAAGTGTGATTTTCAGATTTAGCCCTAATATTTTCCCCCTTCTTCCTCCTATTGTCAGCCCTCCATTGACCAAAATCCTCTGTGCCTACCTCCTTTTCAACAAAATGGCCCTCACCCTTTGCATTTGACCACTCCCAAGACAAGCGTTATAAACCCACGACAATCTCCTAAGGAAAACCCACTCCCCCTACATCATCCACTCCATTTTCTGACAACCGAATTCTAGGGCCCTCGCCTCCCGGGTTTAATGAAAAAACCCCCTTCACACCCTCAAGGATGGTAATATTGGACCGACCATCTCCAATCAGCTCAAGTGAAGACACACCATTTTCTACGCCACCGCGAAATTATTGACATCAAACTAGATAAATCACCTTTAGAGAGAATAATAACATTGATAGGTGCAATTGTTAGTGTTTGATTAAGGCCACATGAATTAACCGCATCTTCCAAACCCCTTACCTCAATCGCCATGACCTGTTGCTGAGTCATATCACCAAAACCTCTAAACAATGGAAAATAAAAATGTGGATAAAATCTTCTGCACCTAAGGGAGATGGAGAGAGCGATTGAATGCCACTTGTCTCCCAAGCTAGCAACATGTTTTACTGAGTAGGCTCGAGACCCCAAACACCAAGATATCCTGTTACTTCAGCTTGAAATCCACAAACCCATCCATGTTTCCACCTAAAAGAGGTTACCAATAGTAAAAGCACAAAACCCCTTCCATTGTCGTAGGGAAAAAAAACTAAACCACTTCACTAGAGAATGAGGAGATCGCCGGGCTAAAAACAGGGAAATGAGAAAAATGGAAAGGGTAAAATAAAATGGGTTAATATGTGCCTCCTGCAGCTAGGACGTTGTAGAAAGACACACTGAAGGAACCTCCTGCGTGCCGCAGGAATATTCTGAATATTGTTTCTCATATATTAATTCTTTTTATAATTAATAATAATAATAATTTAAGGTGTAGTCTAACTAATATAGGAAATGACTTTTTTGGCAATATAATTTTTATTGAGAATGTGCATTTTTATTGTTAAGAATGTAGTTTTGAATGCATAAATGGATTAAATACCCTAAAAATCCCCTAAGGCACTCGATCTTTGCAGATTAAGCAACTAAAACTCATGATTTTTAAAAATCTCTACTGGATTTTGAACAAAATTGGCCAGAAAAAGTATTTGGAAAATGGTCATTTCACCTATCAATTAGACTATGTGATAATTTAATTTAGGCAATGTGATAATTTAATTTAATCTAGTCCTGATGATGAACCACACTTGTTGGTTCAAAACGCGTCGGCCAAAAACTTCTCTTATGTGATTTCTACTGAAAGACTTTGCTTAATTCATTATGGATCACAGAAGCTTGAATACAAAAAAAAAATGTGAAATGTATCTGTTTTGATGCTTATCATAGATTGATGACTATTTGTACTTACCAACCATTTACTTTATATGGATGCATTAAAATTAAGGAAACTTTATTGACAACATCATTAATTATTTCTAAAAAAGTTATAATTTAGTTAGTTTTTATGACTTTTTTAAATCTTGGCAATGTGAGATATATCATGAAGTAAGTGTCTTGATACCTATTATGATTTTATTCATATCAATAGTTACTAGTCATGTAATTTAGGTGTAGTCTAACTTATAGACGAAATGACATTTTTTGAGCATTTTTTTGGTTAATTTTAATCAAAGTCCTACAAAGATTTTTAGAAACTTGTTTTCAGTTGTTTAATCTATAGAATTCTAGTTCCCCAAAGGGTTTTGAGGATCTTAGAATCCATTTATGCATTCAAAAATGTATTTTAAACAACAAAAAATCACAATTTTGCTTGAGATTTTATCGTTGGATTTTGGTGAAAATGCCATTTCGTCTATAAGAAAGACTACCCTTTTAATTTATAGGGTTGCCCTACTAACACAATCACATAAATTAAAAAGATGGTAACAATCATGATAAAAGATAACCAAATTATAACTTTATTATATATATATATATAACAAGATTCTTAACCATGGAGATTCATCTTATTTTAGGATGGAGATTTTTAATCTACAAATAGGTTTTGTCACTACCACATGTCCAAAATGCCATAACTAGTTTTATATGACCTATTTTTAATTAATCACTTTAATTAAAATGGCAAAAAGCATAATATTTTGAAGATGAATCTCCATCTTTGATTTGTGACCACTACTAAAAATATTCTAAAATATTTTGTAGAGGTTAAATAGCTACTATACATCCTGATAATTAAATTCATATTCTAGAAGATTTATTCCAAAATTAACATACCTATCGACATAATTATATAAAAAAATAATGTATAGATTAATGTACTTTTTAAGCAAATGGTAAGGAAAAATATTATGTAAATATAATAATTTATCAAATATTCCCTCTTATCTTGAAGTTATGATGTTTATGTGAGATAAAAAAAAATTATATCACTTTGTTTTATAAATAAATTGGTAGAGTAAAGACACCGTTTTTACTAGAAAACAATAGAAAATTTGGCAGAATTTTGAAAAAATTCACGATTTTTTTTGAAATCTTCAAGCTCCAAGATTTTGGGTGCCCCACGCATTTTTAATGGTGCTCAATCCGTTTCCACCATCAAAAAAATAATTCAAACACTTGCACAGTGGATTTATTTGAAAAAAATTGTTTAGATTCCCATGAAAATGACTATCTTGTCCGGATAAAATTGTCACCTAACTAAACAACTCTTTTAGATTAGATTTGATTTCAAATATTAACACATAAAAAAATATTTATTCAATTTATTTATGTTAATCAATGTTTTATCCTCCACTTAATTTAATAATAGAATAATAACAACAATATAAATTGACAATTTTATTTTATAAAATTTTATTTAATTGGGAGTACAATTTGCATGGTTATTGATAAATATACTTTTAGCTAAATATAGTTAGAAAATGATCATGATGCATGTTTTTGTTTGTTTGTCAAGTTGTCTAAGTCCTCAAAAAACTAGGACTCAAGGCCTCAGCCTAGGCCACACCAACCCTTAACATGGTTGAATTTTTCCCATGGAAATTGGCACTGGTGACCTTCACATCATCGAGTGACTTAACAGGCACCCCATCACCATCTATTCTACACCCTGTGGAATCACAAAGCATGTTACCCAAATATATTATTATAAAATTAATTAATATAAATTTCTGATTTAAGACATTGATGATGAGCCACAACTGTTAACCACTAGCCATCATAATATCATAGATCCTAAAATACTAAATTCTGCATGTTACCCAAATATATTATTATAAATTAATTAATATAAATTTCTGATTTAAGACATTGATGATGAGCCACAATTGTTGACCACTGGCCATCATAATATCATAGATCTTAAAATACTAAATTAGAATGGCTCATATCACAAAAACCTAAACTTGGAAATAATATAAATTTATAATAATTTCATCATATAAATTTATAATAATTTCATCATATAAATTAAAAAAAACTATATAGATTAAAAAAACTATAATATCAATGTAGATAGATAACTATGAGTATGCTTAAAAATTTATAGTTATAAATATGAGTATGCTTAAAAATTTATAGTTATAAATATTAATTAATTAAATAAATTGTATTTTTATTGATGAAAAATTTAAAATTTAAAATTTATTTTAAATATAACTTTTTAATACATAAAAAAATTAATAATATCAATAAATCAAATCTAATATAAAATATTTATGATTCATATTCTAATTTATTAATATATAAGTAGAAATATTTTTTTTTATGTTTTCAATAAGTGTTTTACTAATTCACTATATATATATCTATATATTATTTGTTTAATTATAATTCACTATATATATCTATATATTATTTGTTTAATTATAATATATTTAGATATTATTTGTTTAATTTAATTTAATTTAATTGTAAATTTTAGAAATATTTTAAAATTTGACCAATAAAGTTAATTGTTTGACCTAGGTTTTGTCTATTAAATTTGGTTAGTTTATTATGAATATCCAAATACTATTATCTAAAGTTAACTTGATTACAAATTTGTGAGATATTTTAGAATCTGACAGATAAAAGCCAAGTTGATTGGAAGTTGATTATCTGACATGTAATTTAAATTCTAAAATATTCTCAAAATCAACCTTCTAAATAAAAATAGTCTTATAATCTTCTCCACACCAATGGAACAAATTGTCTCAATTGGTTATTTTAAAACATTTATTATTAGCGCATGCCCACTACCCTCTTTGGAATCTACATATTTCCTTTCTGGCATCCAGTTCACATTAAAATCTTTATGGCATGCCATTCAACGAATCCATTGGAATCCCCGATTTCTCTCCATGCCGGTGGCCCTTCTGGTCGACATAGATTGCCGTTTTGGAATTGAACAGGGGGTTAGTCAAGAAAGAAGGCTCCTTTCACACGGGAAAGATAGCATAAATATGAGTGCGACTTCATAGGTTCTGTGTGTTCGATTTCATAGGTTCTTTGTGTTCTCGGTTCAGTGGTGCCAAAATGGATCAACTGAGCTCTGAAAGCAGATCCCTGGAAGTAGAGGACGGCCATGGCCGAGACAATGGAGGACTTGTGAAACGAGTTCATCATGCAAATAATGGAGAAGAATTAGGCTCTGGCGAAGCTTGGCAAGACCAGGATGGAACGTCGAGTCAGATTGAAGAGAAAGGGCTGAGCATAGAGCAGATCTTTGACACCAAGAAGGTGCCTCCCTGGTGGGAGCAGATCACATTCAGAGGAATTTTTGTGAGCATGCTCTTGGGTATTATGTTTTGTATAATTGTCATGAAATTGAACCTCACCACTGGAATCATCCCTTCTCTCAATGTTTCTGCCGGATTGCTGGGTTTCTTTTTCGTCAAAACATGGACCAAATTCCTCGAGAAGTTCGGGTTATTGAAGACTCCGTTCACCAGACAAGAGAATACTGTCATTCAAACCTGTGTGGTGGCTTGTTATGGGATTGCATTCAGCGGTATGTATGAGTCAGTCTGAAACCTTTTATGATGAATATTATGTGATTTTGGTTTTCTGAATTGGGTATAATGGCAGGGGGCTTTGGGTCATATATTTTGGGTATGAGCAGAAAGATCTATGAACAGGCAGGCACAGATATTGCTGGGAATACTGCAGACAATATCAAAGATCCAAGCCTTAGTTGGATTATTGGTTTTCTTTTCGTCGTGAGTTTTCTGGGACTGTTAGCTGTTGTTCCCCTTCGGAAGGTAAGGAAATTTGGAATCGTTTTGATGTTGGCGATTTAGGAATTTATTTATTTTTGGCTTCTTTTCAGAGATTGAATGTTTCTTAGCTGAAAATTTCAGATAATGGTGATAGACTACAAGCTCACCTATCCAAGTGGTACAGCAACAGCGGTTCTCATAAATGGATTCCACACTCCTCAGGGAGACAGACTAGCCAGGTAATGCTAATGTAATGGAAGGAAATTTAACTAGAGAAACTTAACTATACATATGTATGAAATCGATGAGTCTGCTTTATTTACTCCACCTGTACATAAATTTCTGATTTTACAGTGTGTTGCCCCTAAATATTGCAGGAAACAAGTTAGAGCGCTTGGAAAATATTTTACATTCAGTTTCCTCTGGGGTTTTTTCCAGTGGTTTTTCACATCTGGTGATGATTGTGGCTTTACGCAGTTTCCTACTTTTGGATTAAAAGCCAGGGATCAAAAGTATGTATTTGGGTTGGCTGTTTTTTTTTCTAATTGTAAATTTAGATAGAGAGATAATATGAGGATTGACTCAGATTTGGGGGAAACTGAACAAAATGCCCCCAACTTTTAACAGCTATTTATAACTGGATTTTGATGGTTAGGTAATGAAAACTTACCCTGAATCTGTAAATTGCAGATTTTATTTCGACTTCAGTATGACATATGTAGGAGCTGGGATGATCTGTCCCCACTTGGTAAATTTGTCCATATTGTTCGGTGCAGTAATCTCTTGGGGTCTTATGTGGCCTCTCATACATAACCACAAAGGACACTGGTACACTGCCGCTGACACAAGTATGCATGGCCTCCAAGGTTACAAGGTCTTTGTGTCTATTGCTCTCATATTGGGGGATGGATTATACAATTTCGTCAAGATCTTCTATATTACTGTGACCACTATGTACATTCAAGAGAAGAAGAAGAGGTCTCAAAGAGAGCTTCCAGTAGTAACCAGTGATGGAAATGAGGCACCAGTGGATGCAGCAATTCCGTATGATGAACAGCGGCGTAACGAGATGTTTATGAAGGACAGCATTCCCTTATGGGTGGCCGGAGCTGGGTATGTGGCCCTTTCTGCCATATCCATAGGGGTCATCCCAAAGATTTTTCATCCTGTGAAATGGTACTTTGTATTGGTGGCCTACATACTGGCACCAGTTTTGGCATTCTGCAACGCATATGGATGTGGACTCACAGATTGGAGCTTGGCCTCAACTTATGGGAAATTAGCCATCTTCATCTTTGGGGCATGGGCAGGGAAGGAAGATGGCGGTGTACTGGCAGGATTAGCTGCCTGTGGAGTGATGATGTCTATAGTTTCCACTGCTTCAGATCTGATGCAGGATTTCAAGACTGGATACCTGACCATGTCATCCCCAAGATCTATGTTTGTGAGTCAAGTGATTGGCACAGCCATGGGATGCATAATAGCACCCTGTACCTTCTGGCTATTCTACAAGGCCTTCAATTTGGGAGATCAAAATGGAGAATATCCAGCCCCCTATGCACTGATTTACAGAAATATGGCCATCCTAGGAGTAGAGGGATTTGGTGCCCTTCCCAAGCACTGCCTCACTCTCTGTTATTGTTTCTTTGCAGGAGCCATTGTGATCAATTTGATAAGAGACCGTGTACCCAAAAAAGTGTCTCAGTATATTCCCCTGCCGATGGCCATGGCTATACCTTTCTACCTTGGAGGTTACTTTGCCATTGATATGTGCGTGGGAACGGCCATTGTATTCGTTTGGCAGAAGATGAACCGCCAAAATGCAGACGTAATGGTTCCTGCAGTGGCTTCTGGTCTCATATGTGGAGATGGCATTTGGACTCTTCCTTCCTCGATTCTGGCTCTGGCTAAGGTCAATCCTCCCATCTGCATGAAATTCCTGTCCAGAAGCATGAACACTAAAGTGGATGCCTTTATTAACAAAGGCTGATCAAAATCACAGATATTTTATTCAGGTTGTGTGCTATATGCATCATATAGAAAGAATTGTGATGGATGTACATAATATCTACAAGAATGTTGTTGTTCTTAGCCAGATGGTACTGTAATGCAGGTTACAAGCTTCTATGTGAATACACTCTGTGTTTTTATACCAAAGGTTTGAAAAATTCAATGGTTAATGCTGAACTTCTGATTTTTAATTTTTTTATACCATGGATATGAAGATTCAATGGCATCTTAATCTTGAACTTCTGAGCTTTGATTTTTTTATACCATGGATGTGAAGATTCAATGGCATCTTAATCCTGAACTTCTGGATTTTGAATATAGTGTTAAAGAAAAGCTGTGGATACTAATAGGAATTCGTTATTGAACCAATGATATTGTCTCCACATTTTAATATTCATAGATTATAACATATCTTTGCATCTAGAATTTGTGTTATTTTTTAACCTTTTCTTTTCAGGTATATTCGGTATATAACTATAAATCTATTTAAAAAAACACCTATTATATATATTATAAATTTAATTTTCAGATTATATATATAAATTGCCCACTACATGTGATGATGGACCTTACTCAATGTGTGATGGACTTTAAGGAAATTTCAAGGGATATGACCTTTGGGGCTGTTGTAGACTTGTGCCAATCCCCACCTGGTGTCCATTATTAAATCATTATGCGACATGCAACCCCCGCCTTTGGAGAGAAATGATAATTGTGGGCGGTGGCCTCTGGCAAATGCTTTAATATCGTCATAATTGGGACGGAGAAATGTAAGATTGGAGTGCTCTCATGGCTAACTGTGGGAAGTGTATGGAAAACAATGGAACTATTTAGAAGCTCTTTTATTTCGGCAATCATGTCTTCAAATTATCAGCTTCATTTGTGTATTCAGTTCGTGTGGTTTTTTAGTTTTAAGGGCAAGAGAATGGTCATTGATTGGGATTTTGGTTGGTGTTTCACTCTCTCAAAAGGATTTGGTGGTGGTCATTGATTGGTGTTTCACTCTCAAAAGGATTTGGTGGTGGTTCGCTCTGGTGGATTATAAATAAAGGGGTTTTGATTGGGCTTTGGTTGGTGTATCACTCTTGTTAAAAGATAGATTTGGTGATTGGGCTTTGGTTGGTGTATCACTCTCGTTAAAAGATAGATTTGGTGGTGGCCTGTTGTGGTGTATTCTACATATAGGGTTTCTGGTTATTTTGTGTAAAGCAATATTTGGAGATTCAAGTCATGCATTGGTCCCTTCATCTTTCTTCTTATTCTAATGAAGCTTATTATAACCATCTTTACTTGGGAAAGTGGAACTTGGAACTGTCTTTACTATAGAGCGGTGAGATTTTTCTTTTTGTGACCTTTTTTTTCTATACAAGTTTATTTCAATCCCCTTAATTATTGCTTGTGTTAGTGTTGGGTTTGTGTCTTTCTTTTTGGGGTCCTCAAGATAGGAGCTCTTTCTCTCTATTTTGTCATTTCTATTTTGATTTTTCTATTTTTTGTTTTGTTGTGAAGTCTTCCAATCTTACTCAAAGACTATTTAGTATTTCATATTTGTTATCGATTCAATTTCTTCTTGTCAATATGGCTAGACTAGGTTGCTCTAGAGGTTGCAAGGGTAGGATAAACCACTCCTTTTAGCATTCAGTGGTTGTTTTTATTTATTCAAATCCTATTAAAATTAGAGCCGAAATCAAGGAGGTTGAGAGAGAAGCAAGGTTGGAACAAAAATTTATTATTGATGCAAACATGGAAGCAAAAGTAGGTGGTTGGGTCCCTAACACAAAATACTAGAACCCAACAAACCAGATATAACCCAATCATAGATATATATTACTAATCGAAAATTTTCATGGGTAAAGTTTTAGTGGAGCACTCTCGAACTCAACAAGAAATTTTACATTTGAATTGATGCGATACAAAGGCAAATGTAGAAGCTCAATGACAAAGTTTCCATCATGGCAAAGAAATTGGCAGATCTAAAATTTTCAACCTCTAATGAAGAGCGTTCCTACTCTAACACCACATGTCAGGTTGATTCATATAAGTAGAGGTTTTTTATTTTTGGATTTAGGCTTCTGTGATCCATAACGAATTAAGAAAAGTCTTTTGGTAGAAATCACATAAAAAAATTTTTTGGCTGACACGTTTTGAACTTTTTGGCTTTTTTGTTGCTAGGACTCTAGTTGCAAAACTAGATATGGACACCAAGTTGTTTGATAGTAGAATGGTAGATGGTCTAAGACTGAGTTGTCTCTCTATTTTTGTTTTTCAAGTATAAATAGTTTCTAAAGAATGGGTTTATTGTTTTTCTATTGGTCTTGTATCCCTTGCCTCATATCAATATGAACAATTACTTTTCTGTATTTTCATTCATAAAGTAATATAACCCAATCTAATTAAAAAGAAGAAACAAATTATTTAAAAATATTTTTTTATGATAATATCATTTCATGATAAATGTAGAATAGATTAATATTACATGTGACCTTGTCCAACTATTCTAGGTTTTGGAGTTTTTGGTTGGAATATGACAAAATAATTTTTGGGCATTATTGAGATTTTTTGATATTTTCCAATATAGATCTATCTTAAGCATGGATTTAACATGGAACAAGAGGGATAAAATCTCTTCAAGTGCAAACCTCTTTTAAAATGCAAAATTTGGAAAAAATACATCCCACTCATCCCTTGATAGACCCCAACGAATTTGTAGTGGTATATATAACCACTGAATGCTTAAAGGAGTGGTTTATCCTACCACTGCTTTTCTATTTGGAGTATTTTATTTTAAAAGAGACAGGCGTCAACTCCATGTTGAGCACATACTAAATCAAAGGTAGCCCTCATATTGGGCTATAAAATGTGCCTTGCCATGCAAAAATGCTTTTTTGAATGCATATATAGATTACATTCCTTAAAAACCTTGGGGCAAGAGTTTACAACTCAAATTTGACATTCTAAATTTGACAAAAAAATATGCCCATAAAATCTTCAAAAACGTGGAACAATTATACTATAGCCAAGACAATTTCCAATTGAAGTGTCCTGAGTCAAAGTCAACTATCTTTATTTTTTTCGCAAGTACAACATTCATCATGTCACTTGCCGAAATTGAACCCAAGCGGTGAGAAGACTTTCATTGCCTCTTCCGATAATAACCCCACTCTACTACCCTCCATCAACTATATTTATTAATATTTAATAAATATAAATTTAAAACAAATTTATTTTCATTTTATTGAAATTTTATAAAACTAGATGTCTCATGATTTTTTAATTTTTAAAATAAATATAATTTAATTTAAATTAAATATTAATATTTATTAAAATTAAATTATTTAACATTATAATTAAAATAATAAAATTTTTAATAATAGTTCAAATAAATTAAATATTAAAGAAATTAAATTAAATTAAATATAAAATCACGAAAATAATTTAATCTATAAATTCTTAAAAAAAATCAAATTTCATCCAATCCAACATCAATATCAATAGACCTAATTAAATACAACGTTAAAATATTTTCTTTTTTATATATAGATATTTATAAAATTGATATTGACATAAATTAATTAATATAAGTTTTTAAATAGTTTAAAAATATAAGGTTTTAAAGTTGATATGAAATTATATTTTGTAATGTGAACATTGAAATATTTTATTTGTGACTGAGAGTAAGAGAAATATCTTTACATTTTTGGAGTGTAATATCGACGATAATTCAAGAGTGACCATATCGAAGATGAGATTATTGATGCTTTATAATGTTTTTAATTAAAAATGACTAAACATGCATATCCATTTTTCTTTATAAGCAACATCGTTTTTCTATTTAGAGTAATTTTTTAAGAGGGATATGTGTAACTCCACGTTGAGCATATAGGCAATCAGACATCTCCTTCAAACTTGGCTATGTATTGTATTTCTCGAGGAGAAAATGCTTTTTTGAATGCATAAATAGATTCCATTCCTTGAAAAACCTTTGGGGCCAAGAGTTTACAAGTCAAATTTGGAATTCTAAATTTGACCGGAAAATATGCCCACAAAACATTTTATCAAGAGTTTACAACAACTCAATTTTGGAATTCTAAACTTGACGGAAAAAGATGCCCATAAAACCTTAAAAAATATAGAGCAATTAGATTATAGCTAAGGCAATTGTCAATTAAATTGCCCTCCATTAACTATTTTTTTATCTGTTATGTCACTGGCGCGAATTGAACCTAAATAAGAGGCTTCTATTCCTTCCTCCAAATAATAATCCCAATCTATTGCCCTCCATCATCTATATTTTATAAATATAAATTTAAAACCAAATTATTTTCATTTTATTGAAATTTAAACACCACATTTCATAATTAATTTTTTTGATGTAATTATAAACATATATTTTTAAATAAATATAATAATATAATTTAAATTAAATATTATTATTTATTAAAAAGTACACTATTTAACCTCTAAAAAAGCCATTTTAATTTTCTTTAATGTAAAAATAATGAAAAAAAAAAAAATCAATCAAATTTCAACCAACATGAATAGACCTAACTACTTTCCGACAAAATTGTGAAATTAATATTTGTGTACACATTCAAAAGCAGAAAAGTCAAGTTTGAAATAAAGACAAAAACACATGAAACTACTTGGATAGGCACTTTGTCCGCTCGCTTTTCATAAATATGCTAACCTAACTATCCGTCTAATAAGAATCTTTATAAGAATTTAATTGTCTCGATGCTGTTAAAAACAGTTGACCATTTAATTAGGTATAGTAGTCAACGTTAAATTTGATATGAATATTGGTTTATTATAAAATAAATTATAATAACATAATTTTTTATTTTTTCAGGTTATTTATATAAATTAATAAATTTTAAATTTTAAAATTATATATTTAAATAAATATTTTTTATATTTATATTTTTATAAAATAATTTTTATTTAATACATGAAAGAAAATTTAGATTATTAATTTTTTTTTAAGGATGAATTATATTTGATGTTAAAACTTTGGGACTAAAACTGAAGAATCTGAAAGAAAAAGTTTAATATAATCCATTTAGATAAAAGTTAATTAAAATAAAACATAAAAAAGTATGTGTATATATTTATTTATTTATTTTAAAGGTAAGTAATTATTTAATTTATATAATTAATGGATTAATAATTAGATTGTAAAGATAATTATTAAAAAAAATATTTATATGCAATAAATAATTTATAAAATTGTGGGTTTGATAACTGAGTTATGATAGGTTTTTCCACCTATATAAAAAATAAAAATAAAACCGTGGCTCTTAGTAGATTGATTTTAGAATTCAAATTAAGGGGTGTTCTACAAGGTATCAATTTTTTTGATTTTGTAAGTATTTATGACCTATTATTTGTGGTTGTTGTTCTATGTTGCATTATGGGGGATTGGAGATATTTTTCCATGCTCAAGAGATTCTTAGATCTCTTATGTAAGACCACTAGAATGTAAATCAATTCTGCCAAATCATCCTTGATTCTTAACTAGGTTTTCGAGAATCTTCTCCCACAAGTTAGAAATTCATTTCCCTTTCCTCTTAAGGCAATTGACAAAGGTCATAAATATTTGAGCCTTTTTATCAAGCCAAACAAATATTAGAATTCAGATTGGCTTTGGTCACTTCGTTAAAAAAGTGGAAGATCACATTTCATTTTGGGTGAATTGTTTCTTATCCATAGGAGGTCAACTAGTGCTCCTAAAATTAGTTTTGGAAAGCATACTAGTCTATTGGACCTTCATAGTTGTTTTTCCTAAAATGATCCTCTCTTTGATTAGGAAAGTTTGCTTCCACTTCCTATGGTTCGAGGCTATAAGTAAAAAGGTACGGCACTAGTCAAGTGGTCAAGGCTAGCGACCTCAAAGGAACTAGGAGGATGGGGTATCAGAGACATTCACTTAATTTCTAAGGCACTTGTTTGAAAAATCCTATGGAGGCTCTCTCAAGAGGATTCTTTATGGTTTAAAGTTTTTCAAGCTAAGTACTTCCCTAAGAAGTCCTTAGCTGATTAGTTCAAGCTCCCAAATAAATCATGAAAAGGTTTGATTGTTTGGAAAGTGTTGGATAATGCATTCCCTATGGTAGGGAAATGGGTGGTGTGGAAGGTGAGGGATGACCACAATGTCAATATTGGTAAGGATATGTGGTTTGGAGCAGGGAATGATTACAACCTCTTAGATCCTCTCATCCAAGCACTTAGTTAAAAAAACATCCATTCTTTAGTTGATGCTCAAACACAGGTCCCATAAGTTAGGGGAAGGATCGGGTGGAAGGTGGTTTCTGCCTTGGGTGTCTCAGGGGTTTTAGTGAAAGAGTGGGATAGGTTCATAGGTATGCCCTACTCTCGTCACATTTATCTTTGAGAGAATGTATCAAATACAATATGTTGGACCAAAAATCCTTAAACAAGATTGTTTACAACCAAACTAGATATAAAGCTTGGGAAGATGATTTATATAGTGGCCAAAGTATGTCTTAGTGGAGGGCTATCTAGAACTGAAATGCTCCCATGAAGTCCAAGCTTACCTCTTAGCTGGCGTGAAGTAATAAAATTCTAACTTGGGACCCACTCATTAGGAAGGGTTGGAATGACCCTTATCGATGTGCACTTTGCATGAGTAAGGAGGAATCTCATTCTCATATTTTTGTTCTATGTAGCTATGTCTTTCACATTGTATTTATCATTTGGAATGAATTCAAGCTAAAGGCTAGGTGGGATGGTACACGATTGGGTGATTGCTTCAAAATATGGTTGGAAAAGAAAAGGTAAAGTCTTTCAGTGGGATTCCATGCTTATTGATGTTTGGTATATGGAGATCACGGAATCTCAAGGTCTTTGAGGCTAATTCTCTTCCTCTTGTCTGTGTGACTAAAATTATACCCTTGGAAAATGAATTTAACATTGATTAGAAGCAACCAAATCATCATAATCCAATCCTTCATGATTTGGATTATGACTCGCGATGGGGTTACTTCGAAAACCCTGTTAAGATCACCCACCTCACTGTGGGGTGGGTGTTGTTCTCTATTTTAAACATTTACATTTCTTGTATTTTCGGTATGCCCCTAGTCAAGGTACAAAAAACAAAGGTAAATTTATAGTGCTTTGCTTTCTACTGGAATTGGCTTGCAAAAGAAGCCTGTCTAGACTACAAGTTATGGGCAACTCTAAGCTTGTAATTGATTGGGAGAATTGTAGGGCCTCTATGGTAAATATCGACTTAAAAATTCTCCTTAATGATATCTATTAGTAAATGTCTTCTTTTAAGCATATATCTTTTTTCCACATTTTACAAGAACAAAATGTTGAAGCAAATTCTCTCTCCAAGGAAGCGTTCGCCCTCCTAGCAGGTTTTGTTAGTGTTCATGGAGACAAGTCTATCTTTCTAGCTATCTATAGTTTCTTGTTTACATTTCTTGAGTGTTTTTCTAATACAGGGAGGCATGCTCTTCATAATCTATGGATATGATCTATAGATGCTATAGTCTTTTTTGATGTATAAACGATCAATGTCTTTGGGAGGAACATACTTAGATCCAATTTTTTAAATCTTGGAAGGTTTGATGACAAGCCTATTATGTATATATTTTCCTTAATGAATATATATGATTTTTCTCTTTAATTTTTTCTTTTAAGTTTATGAGTTAATAATTTTATTTCATATTAATATTGATATTTTTTTTTAAAGGATATAGATTAAAAAAACATTGAAAATGAATTACAAACATCTTTTTTTGTTAGTCAAAACCATTCTATTAATTCATCAAAATTATACAAAGGATAAACATGATAGCCCCAACTCTCCCAACCTCACTTTAACCAGATTTTTTGGCGAGGAGATAAAAAAAAACTAAGGACAATCCACCAAGCTTTGTTGAGTAACCAAAAGACAGAAGACGATAAGGCCCAAAACACAGAGAAAATAAGAAGGTAAAGAATAACCATCAAGGAACATGAGGGGACCTGGAGCATGCCCTACCCCTGGTGCATTCAGAGAGCAAGGGTCACCATGAAAATGAAACTCCATATGAGCTAGACACCCATCGAATTGATCGAGGAAATCATTGGTGCATATTTGGCTTCATCTGATGGAGCCCAAGCGATCAAGGATATCCCATTGATTTTGTTGCAGATCATTCATGAAGGCGATGAATTCATTACGGTCTTCATACCATTGCTGCCTCATCTCCTCTAGATCTATCATGATATTTCTCATCTAAAGGTCTATAGAAGCAAGGGAAGGGGGTTGTTCCACAAGGCTAGGGGAGGGGACCCTGTCTTGAGCCAACTCCCCCTCATACTCTAGCCTTGAAACCTGATTGGAAACCGCCATAGGTGATAACTCCCACTTGACCACCACACCCCACCAGTTGCCAACATGACCACTACCCCCTTTGAGCCTGACCCCTTTGCCCGAGCATCGTTCCAAATGCACCAGGTCGTTGAGGGAAGAGATCTTTAGAAGCAAAAGTGCCAATTCTAGACCAACAAGCTCCACCCTCTCGATTCCCTACTAGTAAGATAGTAGAGACAACCCTCCCTAGCTCCCATTGAACCAACTCAGAATTCTGGATCTACAACCACCTGGGTGGAATAGAATTCCCAACAACTCCCTAAAGGTGGCAAACCCCAATTGGAGCCAAAAATCCCAATTTTAACCACAAAAATTTCAGAAAATGCAAGCTCGTGATTTATTAAATAGGGAAAACCTAATTCACCTCCCTCCTCCCAGGATAGAATGAGGGTCACCTCCAAGACACCACTCGCAAAAATATAACAAGAATTAAACACTTGCAACCGTAAAGTTACACAACAAAACTTACCCAGTTGTTTTCACATGTGTTAGAGACCAACCACCAGGAATGCCTTAGCGCAAACCAGAGGCACTATGCCCACTAGCAACCACTTGTCCCCAGGTCCCAAGTCATGTGTCATTTCTTCTCCACCAGAACTCCTTGAGCTCCCACCTCCCGGACGAAATATCCTAGCACGAAATTACCAGAGGAATGAGCATGAATATGTTGGTGGCCTATTCATACTCTACATAATTTTAACCACCAACTTCAACTCCCATACCATAAAACCTCGAAAAATGATACCAAGTTTCCGATCAAGGTTTATAACGCTCGACTTTCTTATCGAAACTTGCTAGCTTCCTCCGCTAGGTGTCTCGATGATGTACCAACTTGTCGTCATTTGTCATGATTATGATGCCCATTCGCGCCGGTGAGCGCTGGTGGATCCATGTTCTTCCACCCCTATCAAGGTAAATGAATACAAATATTTAAATTAAACATAAAATTGTCAATATTAAAACTTTGTTAAAAAATCAAAATAATTAAAAATAATAAAGTAAACAATATTTGATATTTTATCTTTTTTTTTAAATATTTAACACTTCTAACTCTTATTTTATTTTAATTTTATTACAATAAAACAAATTTTAATATTAAATTGTAATTCCCTTATGGGGGTGTTAATGGTGACTATGAGGGATCCTTGGGGACCAAGCCTACCACCCTGTGACGTGATGCCCATTTATGAATAGGGGGCATGAATTACTCCCAACATGCATCTACATGCAATGCACTAGATGACCACCTTTGTCTATTTATTTGTGGCATCAATGTGGTTTTGAGTATTCTACGAGAGAGTATGGAATAGAGGTGAGGTTGAGCTATCAACATCCTTAATTTTGATGGAAAATTTTCACCCTTTCGATGAGAGGAAACCATTTGCAAGAGTGCTTGGTACTGAGATGACATGGTATTTGCATGTTGTGGTGTTGAGGAAGAGGTGGTGGGTGGGAGTTGGAGCTGGCTGTGTGGATGTATTTCAATGACCTCAAGCCTAGGTAGTTGACAATCTCTAGAGATTCACCTTTATTAATCGTGACAAGGTGGTACAGGTCTTTTCCTCCCCAAGCCTGTTTCTTTTAGTATTTTTTTCTTTTTAGTAGGTAAATTGTATTGTCTTTTTGTAAGCGAGTATGAGGATTTGGTAGGGTGTGGGTGGTGCATGAGTTTGTTCTCTCTCTCTATCTGAATGGGATATATTGTTGCTTCAGTTGAAAGGGATTTATTATAGTATGTTTACAATTGTTTTTTGTTCTAGTAAGGGGTTTTCATGAAGAAAATTGTTAGTTGGTCGAGAGTCTCTTCGCCCTCCTGGTATTATTCATTTCTAAATGTATTTTACAAAACTTTTTTTTGGGGAAACTTGTGGCTCTATGTTTGAACAACGTAAACTTTGAAACGAGAACTGATACGATTAACCGTTTTGTTGAGGTAGCAAAAAAGTCAACTGATTTTGAAAAGTGGTGATGCATAATATATATATATATATATATATATATATATATATATATATATATATATATATATATTTTTGACACTTTAATTTTTTTATTTTTATTTTTTATGTACATTAGTTTTCATAATGTTAGTGATTTGCATGCTGATTTTAAAAAGTGATGATTCTGCATTAGGCACTTTTTTAAAAGGATTATTTTTTGACTTTAAATTTTTTAATGTATTAAATGTGAATAATTATTTTCTAAATTTAACAATTTTTGAAGTGATCTTCTTTTTCACATTTTCTTGTTTTTTTTTTTTTTTTTTTTTTTTGTAGTAAGGTATTTATTTTTTTGCATAGTTAAAGAAGGTTGATATTTTAAAGTTTCGATATTCTAAATATTTATATATCGTTAATTAATTTTTCAATGCACATCAAATAATTGTCTCTAAAAAAACAATAATTTTTAACAATTGACATAAAAATAAACATTTTGAACATAAATATAACAAAAACAATTACACATTTTGATAATTTTTTGCTAGAAATGACATGTCAAAATCACAATTTTTATAGGAAAAATTTAACAAAAAATGGTTAAATAATAGTTTTTTTTTATGAATTTCATTTCAAAAAAAAATAATCATCACATTTTTTTCCAAAAAATAACGACTCACATAAAAATTAAAGCGAAAATCACATAATACAAATATTGAACATATAACAACATTAACTGAATACTTATTCTTCTCATAAAATGTCAAAGTCAAAACATTACAAGTATAACTAATTAATAGTTACAAAAAATGAGCTTGATTTCCAAGCATAACTTAAATTTAATCAATAATATCATGTAATCCAAACTCTTCATCCTCTAGAGTTTCATCATTGTCTTCTTCCACAATATTTTCTACTTCAATTTGCTCATTTTCCTCTTTTGATGGATCTTTGATGTCTGTGAATCTCCCAATATATGCCTTTCCAATCCTTCCATCTAATGGTGGTTGAGGTTCTTTTGCCTTTCTTGCCACACGTGATTCATTAAAATCTCCTTTCCTCAAGCCAATTTCTTGCATTGCATCTGAAAGGAATTGAAGAACATTAATTCTTTGTCGAATAAATTTGCACTGTGCTGGGTCTTTTTCAATGGCAATGCAATTTCTTCCATTTTGTAGGCAACATGCTAGTGTTGTACCTAATTATCAAGAACAAAAGAAATAATGAAGTAAATTGGTATAATGACATATAAATTAAGAAAGAAGATACTGAAATTCAATTCTATGTAATAAAGCTTACCTGAGCCTGAAAATAAATCCTAAACCCAATCTCATTCATTTGAACATAAGTCTATAAGATAGTTAATCAATGACTGTGGTTTTTTATAGATGTTAGCCATCTCTCCTTTTGCTTCTTTATCTTCATATGTTAGTTTTTTTACAATAGCATCATAAACTAGTACTTGGCTATGAATCTTTCCATCTACCCGATTAAGAAGCATAGACTTATAACTATTATCTTTTGTCCAATTATCAATATGGATGAACTCACAGTAATTTATAATTGGTTGATCTTCACGGTTAAGAAGATTTGAATTTTCTTGTAACATGAAATAGTAAAATTTTAATTAACTTGTACATAAATGAATTTTTTAACATTAATAAAACATACAATTTCAACGTCTTACCATGTAAGCGACATCTTTGAGTTTGTTTTCCCCTTGAAGCTTTTCAATAACATTGCCAATTCTGTGTCTGAATGAAATGTCACAAATATCCATAATGGTGATGATGTGACTTCTACAAATCTTGCAACCACTTTAATAAGAGCTTGATAAGTATAAGGGTCACTATCATAGTCAATGTTTGGGATATTGAAACCATGGGGAATATCTGCAATAACTAGGGAATAATCCATTTTAGGTATGAGTTTAGAAATGTCTACACAGTCACCTTGTATTAATTGATATTGAATAGTGTGAAGCCCATTCCAAATGAAATGAGTAAGAGTTGGATCAAGTTCAACATTCTTAAGATGTTGTTTTCTTGGTCTTTCGATCTTAATTTTTTCAATAAAGCTTCTGAAACTATTTGGTCCTCCATTTGCATCCTTCCTCATCTTTAAACAAATAAACAAATATATGTATAAGTTATAAAATAAAAATAGTATACAGATGAATAAAAATGAATGTATAAATCAGCATACCTTTTTAAATGCAAGATACAAATATTTTAGTGTTGATGTAGAACTTGAATATGGGTAGTTGCGTACAACATTATCCCAACTATATTCATTCAAAAATTTAACCATTTGTTCTTGTATTTTCATGTAAACCTTGTGACTGAATAGATAAAGTAAAAAAAGTTAATATAATGATATGTATAACAAATACTACCAACAACAATATGTTATATTTAAAATAAAATTATAATATAGAAATAAGTAAAAATAATTCAACAAACTTTTGAAATTCCTCACACATTTCGTCCATTGATAATTCCCCTAACTTCACACAAGATAATATTGTTTTGACAATTTTTTCATCCTTCACTCCTTGCAATGCTCTCCAAGGTGTGATAGTCATATCTTCTGGAAGCTGCTTCATTTCAGGACTTGATTTACTGATGCTACATATCAATGGTTTAGACTTTTTGACCTTCTGATTTTTAATGCTAATGTTCTCCTACATGCTAAAAATATCATTAATCAATTCCCATATCTCTCAAGTTCTACATGCCAATTGGAAAATGTTAACAATACTTTTGAATATATCAAAATGAACTTTGCCTCCTTTTGAATTGATTTTTTCCTCAATCTGATAGCCTATTTCCATACAACATTCCTTCTAAAATTCTAGACTAACGTTTGTATTATCCACACCACATTTTTCTTCAAATTTGTTATGAATAAATCTATCCCTTTGGATGAAAGTCATAGACATCCTATACTCATTATCTGTATTATGATTCCATGCTAAAAACTTTTCTTTTGTATCTGATAAACCAACATAAATGATACATTTCATTATTTCAAAATGTGGGTTATTGGGATATTCCTCCATCAATTTCCTTTGAGCTTCTATAGAATGGTTCCCCCAAGGCACATAATAATTGTATTCTCAACATTTTGACTTATCAAATGCTTCTTTGTTGGGAACTCGAACTAGATCAACAAGAAGCACATAATCAACCACATGAGCATATGGATTGTACCTCATCAATGTCTTCAAGTTGTGAATATGCAGGTGGTGTGGCTTTCTGATTTGATATTTAAATTGTCCTTCACTTGGCTTATAGATTTGTCTAACATTAAGCTGAAATGTACGACCACCCTCAATTAAGTTTGTCTTTGTCAAGTTATGTCGAATGGAATTTTGTTTTGTTTTAATAATGCCATCCTCTAAATCAACTCATGGTGTAATGATTTCCCTACTTTCTTTTGAATTTTCACTAGGATCTTCACTGCTGGCCTTGACTATTTTAGAATGATCAACTTTTATTTTCTTCCTCCTCTTTTCTTCTAGATAAGTAACATCCTCATCATCAACTAGAACAAAGACATTCTTGGGCATTTTTACTTTTGGTCTTTTATGACTCTTCTCCTTTCTAACATCAATTCTAATGTCATCCTTAGTAATGCCAACATAATCAGTTTCGACTTCCTCATATTCAAAAGTAACATGTCTACTTTTGCTAGATTTATCTACTATAGGCATTATTTGAGGATGCCTTGGATGTAGTTTTGTAGTATGATGAATTACTATTTTTTGCGTGTTTTCCATATCTTCTTTTGACAGTGAGTAGAAACTGCTGACAACATTCATAATATCTTTCTCTATGAAATAAATTCCTCCCAACATAATTGAAAGATTTTCAATAAGATTTTGTCAAACAAAATATCATATGTCAATAAAAACTAAGTTATAAAAATATAATGATACAGTTACAATAACACAAAACGCATAAATATAAATAACAATACTTATAATATCTTGTACAATCTCATTTATGATTTGTTTACACACCTTTGTAGATTCATCTGTCGTGTCATACATTGACAATGCAAACTGATATTTAATCTTCTCACGTCACTTGGGCGATTTTGTAAGTACATAAACAACTTTAGTGTCTGGTATCTAATAGAAAATAGTCAAAGAGCGAGAGATTGATTACACACAACACCAAAACGCACTATATCTTTTATTGATCTCAAGGGTTACATATTTATATTATCTAGATCATTGACAATGACACATCTATATAGCTATTACAATTGATACATAGGAACCTGAATACTTCTAGATCGACACTTAGGGACTCACAATGACAACTCACATATTACATGGAAGTAATACTTCCAAAACCCTCCCTTAATGCTTACATGTAGAAAATATAAAAAACCCACATTACAACAATAAATAAATATTTGTCAGGTTTGTCTGATATGGTCATCATCAGCACCCACACCCGCTTTGGAATCTTGCAAACACCACTCTTTCACCACCACATCTTCGAGCTATCACTTAACCTCGATTTAAAACATAACCGCCTTTGACCATCATTTATGAACTTTGCAGAATTGACGCTTCTCAACCTCCTGGAGCTCAATGGGTAAGTCTCGATACTGAATCATCCTATGGAACTGCCACCATGGCCCTCCACAACCTTCATCAGTTATTTAGGATATCATTCTAGATACAGAATGTCTTCAACAAACAATTCTACAACTTGACCTTGTATAAATAACTTATATTGATGCTCCCAGAGCACGAACTACTCGCTTGACCCTATTAAGAACTACCCATGACTAATGCTCCTGGAGCATGACGGGTCACATTACTCTGTTAAATAATTTTCTTGTCCTTTGTGGTTCTGCATCATTTGATTTTTACCAACATTTTCTTTTTTTTAATAATATACATACCAAATAATTTTACACTCACACACAAATATATAAAAAATCCAAACAAATCAACATCTAAATGCTACAATCATCACTTCCATGGATCTCTCTAGAAAAGCAAGATTTTTCCTCTACCAATAATTCAAAGGAACCACCAGATAATTTGACATAGAAAGTAAGTTTCGGCAGCATTGGAAGGAGAAAGAACAAGCAGATTGATAACCCCATTATCATTATAACAAATGCAGCTCTCACTGCTATCCACTTCCAATTCTGAACCACAGCGTTGAGGAGTTCGTGTTTGCCTCTCCAACCACTCTTTAGATCATTAAACTTTTGAATGAATATGTGGAGGAGGATCATCATGAATAAGTGTGGATACAACTTTGGAGAGAAGGACTACACTACCCCAAATATTCGAGCCAAGCAGTCCCTGCAGCGTCTGAGAGAGACACGAGATTTTTACTAAGTGTTCAGATCTAAGTCTAAATTTCTCAAAACCCTCTTGCTGTTGTACCACTGCTTCCCATCAATATGCTTGCAACAAAAATCGATTTTAATTCTGTGTGTTATCTCTTGCAGATTCACTGTGAGATCTACCTGCATTAACTACATGCATTGTTCGTTGTAGCAAAATAAGCTTTTCCAGATGTGATTCAATCTTTTCGGCATGTCTTTGGATCACAAACTCACTCTAGATCATGAAAATTTGTTGCATAAATATATAAAAACAAAACACAAGCTCACACGCAATCTCTTTGCTAGTGGCTCCAGCACATCTTCCATCACCAAATGAGCACTATCACATAGACCAATTGATTAAAAAATTGGATCGCCATGTTTGCAGTTTTCTAATATTATGACGGATGGCATCACAATCTTATCTTATTTCACTATAATACATTTCAACAAAAAATACAATCATCATTCTTATTTCTAATCACCCAAATATAAGAGGAGTTGCCATTGTTATTTTGCATGATCTGGAAATTCAAAATGAATTCAAACAAGCTCTGTCCCATTTCCTTCTGTGTTTTATTTTTACATGCACTAAACTCAAATATTTTGCTTGAAATCTAAATCTAGACACAAGAACGTTCACATGAACGATACGAAAAAGAACACTTAATTAATCTATTTACATATCATCAATAAGCTAAACACTCTCTCACATTTTCCTGGCCCTCCCTTGAGGGAGTCAAGCCAGTACCAACTCTGATACCATGATAGAAAATAGACAGAGAGCAAGAGATTGATTACACACAACACCAAAATGCACTATATCTTTTATTGATATCAAGGGTTACATATTTATAGTATCTGGATCATTGATAACAACAAATCTAGATAGCTATTACAACTTTACACATAAGAAATTGACTACTTGTAGATCGACACCTAGGGACTCACAATGACAACTCACACATTACATGGAAGCATTACTTCCAACAATATCAAACATATGTCTAGTACTTTTCCCAGCGCCTCATAACTTCCACTATCGTTAGGGATATCAAAATATAGATATATCTGCAGATGTTGTTCACCTTCTCTATCTCTCACATACCATACCTGTTATGTATGCTTCACTTCTTGTGATTTCTTCTAGTAAGAAATCATCTTCTTATCCTTTAAGGCACTTGATTTATTTGTATTTATTAGCTCAGGTTTGGTTCGTTCAACAATATTTTTTGAGGATCCACCTTTAATTTTAGCAGTGTTTGGTCAAGAAAGATTCATAGGAATCTTCCTCAATGCCATTTTCATGTAAACAATATACACATATATATAAATAAGTAAATGAAAAAAACACCAATAACTTAAGTAAACAAACAAAAAAAAAAAATCCATTCCTTAGAGAGAAAATTATTTATTTTTTCATGTGTCCTCGGTCCCTTGGTAGGCTAGGGGGTGATTATGAGAATCAGCCACTTGCATACTAGGGGGTTGATTCTCAGAATCGACCCCCTGATTGCTAGAGGGCCATTGTGCCTTAGTTTCATGTTTGTGCCTGTGGGTTGGCACACTTAGCCATGGGTGTGCCCACCCGGGGACAAAAGGCCCTCTGGCTTGCTAGGGGGTCGATTCTCAAAATTGTCCCCTTGACCTGCTGGGGGCCGATCCTTAGAATTGTCCCCTTGACATGCTTGGGGCCAATCCTTACAATTGTCCCCTTCACCTGCTGGGGGCCGATTTCTAGAATCGCCCTTGGCAGGTCAGGGGGCTAATTCTCAGAATCACCCCCTACCCTGTCGGGGGAGATTATGAGAATCGCTTTGGGTCTTTCCTCGGGAGGACACACCTACAGCTGGGCGCGCCCACCCATGGGCCAGGTTTGTGGGCAAGCATGCACATTCGTGGGTGTGCCTGCTCGCAGTAGGGAGGAGTGCAACACTCTACCCTGCTGCGGACAGATATGATCACAGAAAAGTGTACCCACCCACAGGGGGACTTGCCCACACACGCGCTTGCCCATAGGGTTAGCCTATGGGCATGCATGCCCAGTTGTAGGCGTGTCCGCCTGCAATAGGGCGGATTGGTGCACCACTCTGCCCTGCCATGGGTGGGCACACCCATGGCTAGGTGTGCCTGCCGACGACACCCACCTCCACGTATCAGCTTGCTAGGGGTGAGGGGATATTCTCAGCCATGGGCACATCCACCAGTGGCACCCACCCCAGCGACCCAGCCCCCCGAGGGTGACGGTCTATTCTGAGAATCGACCCTCACCCCGGGTGGGCTAGGTCACGCGGGTGGGTGCCACTAACGGGGGCGCCCATGACTGGCTAGTGGCACCCACCCCCGTGGCCCAACCCACCTGGCGTAAGGGTTGAATATGAGAATTTTCCCTCACCCTCAGGGGGTTGGGCTGCGAGGGTTGATGTTGCTGGCTTATGGGTGGGTGTGCCCGGATGCGGGCTTGCTCGCCTGCGACAGGATCACCCCCGGGTAGGCTAGGGGGCCGATTCTGAGAATCAACTCCCTAGCCTACAACGGTGCTGCTCTGCCTCGGATAGGCAAAATCACAACAAAGAAGCCCACGACCGGGGCCACCACCCTCATTGCTGACGTAGTGGCTTCCTTCCTGCCATGGGGTTGTTGGGTAAGCCTGACTCATCTCAATTTTTTAATTTCTAAAAGAAATCTAAATTTCATTTATAAAAAGTTAAATATTATTTTACTGGAATATGTTTTTTGTCTGGTATTTTACAAGAAGATAAAAATCCAACTGACACATAACTACTAGTAAACCTATGGGAGTTTAAGACTTGCACTCAAAAAAGGGAAACTAACTTTTCAAATGCGATAATCTTCCGTTGAATATGTTGTCGATATTAATGTAGCTGCTCCACAAAATCACTCCAAGTCTTTTAACAAACCTCGAAAATCCTTGATGTGATGTGAGGAATAGTGATAATAGAATTTATGATGTAGCGGAAATTATGGAATTGTTTTACCGCATGGTGAATGTGCTATTAATTTTTTTTTATAAAAACTATACCATATAAATCTTGTTATGGCGATATAGTAATTTATGATAAAGTGAACATTATGGAATCGCTTTACTACATGGTGAATGTGGTATTAATTTTTATTTTTTTTTTATATAAAAACTTAACATATATATCATGTTATGGAGATATAGTAATTTATTTTAAATGTGTGATATAAGATATAATGAAAATTAAAAGAAATATTCAATTGTCTAGTAAATGCTATATAGTTTAAGTAAAAAATTAATTTAGGTAAAAGATTTAGTTTACAATTTTAATTTAAAGATTTAGTTTAAAAGATTAATTTCATAAGAAAATTTTAGTTAAAATTTTTCAATAAATTGTAGAAGAAAATTTTGGAGGGAAATACATGAAACAAAATTTTTGGAGGGAAAATTTTGTTGGGTTGTGTTATATTCTTTCCACGACTAGCCCACGTAGTTAATTGAGGGTTAGAGGGGGTGGGGGGTCACAGGGGGTTTGAGGTGTACCCATAACCCCACTTTATGGGGTCCGGGGCAGCGCTCCGGAAAATTTGGGTTTTCGACCCTATGTTAGGTTGGGTGGACCCACCTATGGTTTCGTGCATGATTTTCACACATGTTTTTTTGGACGCGATGGTTTTCGGTCCATGGTATTGGATGCTTCAGCATGTATAAATATGTATTATAAAATTGAAAGGAAAATAATGAAAAATCAAGCTGGTAGTCTCGGTTTTGGGATCCAGGGGAAAATCTCTGTGTATATGTGTTTTATGTGTTATGCTCTCGCATTGTTTATTTTATGTGTTTTAGAATTCGTATGCAGGTAATTTCTGTACAGGGTTAAAACCTACGTTTGGTATCAGAGCTATTTTGGCTTCAAGGGGACGCCTTTGTCGTTGAGGGGTTTCGCTCGGGCCTGTGGTAGACCCTGTTCAGTGGGAGATCTACAAGATCAATTCTGGTGGTGAAAGAAGATGGCGAGAAGTGGAAAGATAGAGATTGAGAAATTTAATGGTCAAAGTTTTGAGTTGTGGAAACTCAGGATGGAGGTTCTGTTGGTGGATAAAGATCAGTGGATCACGATAGATCTGGTTACTAAACCAACAGGAGTGTCCGATGAAGAATGGAAGAAGTTGGACTAGAAGGCAAAGAGCACAATACGATTGTGAGCGAAGGCTTTGTGGGACAAGTTAGGGACTTTGTACCAATCTAAGTCTCTGGTGAATAAATTGTTCCTGCGGAAAAAGCTGTATAACTTGAGGATGAAAGATGGAGAATCGGTGATAGAGCATCTCAACGCATTTAATATTGTGGTAAGTCAGTTATCATCTATTCGTATTAAAATTTCAGATGAAGATAAGTGCATCAGTTTGTTGTGTTCTCTACCAGATTTGTGGGATAGTGTGGTTATTGCAATAGGTAGCAATGCAACTGCCTTGCAGTTTGATGAAATAGTCTCATCCTTGCTGATGGAGGAGATGAGACAGAAAAATACGGAGAGCTATAATGGTGATGCCTTGTCTGTACAAGGATGGTCCCCGAGCAGAAACAAGAATAAGTCATCGAGTGGGAGATCTAAATCTAGAGGGAGATCTAAGTCTCCAGGAAAACCTGTAAAGGTGGTGTGCTGGAAATGCGGAAAGGAAGGGCACTACAAAAGGGACTGTAAATCTAAAGCTCTTGATAAAGGAAAGGGATCCGATGATGCTCCGCAGAGGTGAAAACCACCTCAGATGAAGGTGGGGATGTGTACTTGGCTTCTTTAAGTACACATGTAGATCATGAGGCATGGTTGATTGACTCAGGTGCATCCTTTCACTTCACTCCCCATAGAGAGTGGTTATGCGAGTATGAGAAATATGATGGTGGTGATGTCTTCTTGGGGGATGATAGGAAGGCTAGAATCGTTGGTCGCGGAAAAGTAAAGTTGAAGTTGCAAGGTGGAAGGGTTAGAACACTTCCGGGTGTTCTACATATTCTTGCATTGGCTAGAAATCTAATTTCTGTAAGCAAGCTAGATGATGCAGGTGTAAAGACAGTGTTTGAGAAAGATACCTGCAAGATGGTTCGGGGAGCACTGGTGTTGATGCGAGGAGTTTGGATTGGAACTCTGTACAAGCTGTAAGGTAGCATTATTGTTGATGGGTGCAAAAGTTCTGTGGTTCCTGAAAGTGGAGTTGAAAATCCAGTGGTCTTTGGAGAGAAGACCATGCTGTGGCATCAAAGGCTTGGACATATTGGAGAGAAGGGCCTTCGAATACTTCATGGTAAAGATATGGTAGAAGGTATGAGTAATAGCTCTCTAGATTTTTATTTCTATGAAAATTGTGTATACGGGAAGCAGAATCAGGTGAGTTTCCCCTCTGGTGGTAAGAGGGCGAAACATATATTAGAGCTTGTGCACAGTGATGTGTTTGGACCTATGAAAGTTCCATCACTAGGTAAGTCTGTGTACTATGTATCATTTATAGATGACTTCTCAAGGAATACATGGATACATTTCCTTAAGAAGAAATCTAAAGTCTTTGATAGGTTTAAAGAATTTAAGGCTCTAGTGGAAAACCAGACAGAGAATGATAGTTCTAGTCTTCGCAGCTTGTCACCAGGGATCAACATGAGCTCTTACTATGTCTGGTTTTGTTAGATGTTTTTCACATGATGTTCAACACAAAACATGTCACAAGTGTGTCCATCAGAAGAAGCTCGGAAAAATATTTCCAACAGTATATCACACTCCCATAATCAGCTCTTGGATTAGAAGATATGATCGAAATGAATGAGTGATTCTTGGTTATGCATGTTTTGAGGTCAGTTGCTGCACACAATGACAAGTTTAGTACAAAATCAGTTTTTGAAATAATAGTAAGGAATTTTTCAAAAGTGAAAGTGGTTTTTGTTCATCACATACCAAATAACAAAAACCTCCTTCATTTTACACACAGGTGCTACTATGTGGGAGATATATAGTGATATTTGGAGCCTACATTAACACAAAACAAAACAAATTGTTCATATTTTTTACTGTTTTAGTCATTTTAGTGCGGTGCCATTTTACAACAGATGGAAAGTAATTGTTCAAAACCCAAGGAGGTTTTTGTTAATCACGAGCCATATAACAAAAAAATCTTTCAGTTTATTCACAGGTGTCATGAATTGGGATATGTGACTAGATCTCTACAAATCATTTTCACAGATTTAAATTTTTAATGATTTTCTGTTTTAGAGATGATTTTGTGGCACAGATTATGAGCAACTAGAAACGAATTTCTAAATTTGAGAGAATTTTTTCTCCAAAATGACCTTATCTACAAAAATCTCTTTCAGTTTTGTAACAGGTGCTATGATTTAGGAGATACGAGTTCATCTTCAACACCTATTTTCAGGAATTCAGTACAAGTTTAATGTAACTGATTCTATTTTGAAGAAAATGGTTGAGCTCAATTCCCTTAGTACAAGGATGATAAAATGTATATATTTTATGAATTCCATAGTGTAGGGGTTGGAATTTGGCAGAAGGTTGGACTCTTGTGGATGCATTGAGCTACTTTGTACATCACTTCTGCAGTTTGGCAAGGAAATAAACCAGGGTTTTGCAGCATTTTGTGGGATTCTTGTGGTAATGCATTTTAGCATTGTGTTCTTCTTTGTAATTAAATTTATCTTATGTTTATGTGTGTCATCATCTCTCTCTTTCTGCATAACTAAATGAATCAAGTTTAAAGGTGGAATTCATTGGTGTTTCAGTGCTCTACCTTGGGGTTTATTTAGTTCTACATGTTTTCTGTTGTTTGAAGAGGACTCATGACATTTTCATGCCCTCTCCAACTCCTCACCAATCTTTAGACTCACCATCACATTCATTTCAAAGTGCTAAAACACTTGCCTACCTCGCCCCATAGAAATCTCTGCAAATCTGAGTTGATTTCCCGGACCCAAATTTGCCTTCCCCTTCTGATCCAACAACCAACCATTAAAAATCAAACAAAATCCTCTGAGAAAACATACCTAGCCTAAAATTAGAATTCATATTAGTCATCTCAAGCCTTGCCATATTTTCTTTGAGATTGACAAGGAGAGAGCCCTCTCCCGACCTGGTAGGGCTAGCTACCAGGTTAAGTGTGGTTTGATGTTACGCTAGACCTGCCTTTCTCAGCCTGAGGTAGATTTAGGCCCTAACATAGTGGCGATTCCACTGGGGACGAAAATTTTGCTGGTTTTTTATTGTTGTTTTCTTTATAAACTACAGACGAAGCCTAAAGTTATCTAGGTAGCCTTTGAACTGCTCTTGCTTTGCAAGTGCATAGTAGATGAATGCTGCTTTAGTCAATCTCTGGTTTAGTTTATGCACTGAACTCAACTAGGGAAGAGGTGACAGATCTTCTCGGGGAAAAATCATTCAAGTTGTAGGTCTGATTGCTGATGGTGGACAGCGGTCAGACACATATGAAGGATGAAATCATCTACCTGGCGACTCCACTGTTCGAAGTCCTGAGTTTCAAAGTATTGATGGTGGCTCCATTAGCTAAATGAAGGACTCAGATGTTGCTTCTATTTGTTCAAGGTATTCATGTATCGATTTTTCTAATCTTTTTGGTTTTCCTAATCAATTACCAAAGGATGCATATATTTTGAGTAATGGCCCTAAATTCAATGGGGAAGATCTGACTTTGACTCTAGAGCATATAGAAAATTTTAAAACATTTGTGGAAATTATTAGAGTTAAAAAGGAAGATGTCTTCATTAGATTGTTCTTTGATTCGTTTCAAGGCAAATGTAGAAAATGGATTGAAGGTTTTCCTATCAGATCTATTAAGTCCTTTGCAGATTTTTGGCTTGTATTTCTTGAAACATGGATGGAGAAAGAGGATGAATTCAAAATAGAGGTGCCCTCTATTCAAGGTTATAGAGAATGGGAAGATATGTGCACAGATGATGAGGTAGATGAGAACTTTGCTTCATCTCTTTGTTCTTATCAGAAATCCTGTCGATGCAGCCATGAAGTTAAGCTCAATTTTTTGCAAGAGTTTGCCATCAAAATTGAAGGAGATCTAATTGAATTGGAGACCCAAATATAGTCCCAGGATCTGGACTGTCGATTCCCATTCTTTGGGGACCTTTTTTAGCAGAAGGAACATAAGGTAAGGCTGCCTGCGGATATTTGCATTGATAGTTTGCAGTTGGAAGAATGTATTGAGGAGTTGGGGTAGCAAACAGAGTCTAGTTGTTTCGATCTTATTGCAACGTACATGGATTTTTTATTTTTTATTATATATATATATTTCAGTTTGAATGATAGATCAAATTGTTTTTTACACAACCAAACTCGTTATGTGCATGTATGGCTGTCAACATTTACATTTATGTCTTGGTTGAAGCACTTTCAAGCAACATACTTGTCACAGTTACTTGATTGGTTGATATGACATTAGAAATTTATTTGATCTATCAATTTTGCAGCAAAGTGGGTTAGATTTGTACATAAATAAGCTACCTGTGGCAGCATTTCAGTTTTCGGTATTTGTTTATGTATATGTTGCAGTATGTATATGTTTTTGGATTGGTATGAGTTGTTTTGGGTTTGGAGTTGTTTGACCGTATTTCCCAATGGATGAGTCACTTGGTCTATGGTGTTCTTGACACCTCCAAGGAGCTGCCATTCCCAATGGAGCTGATGTTAGTTCCAGTCTTCGCAGCCTGTCACCAGGGATCAACATGAGCTCTTAATATGTCTGATTTTGTTAGATTTTTTGCACATGATGTCCAACACAAAACATGTCACAAGTGTGTCCATCAGAAGAAGCTCGGAAAAATATTTCCAATGGTATATCACTCTCCCGTAACCGGCTCTCAGATTAGAAGATATGATTGAAATGAATGAGTGATTCTTGGTTATGCATGTTTTGAGGTCAGTGGCTGCACATAATGAGAAGTTTAGTACAAAATCAGTTTCTAAAATAATGGTAAGGAATTTTTCAAAAGTGAAAGAGGTTTTTGTTCATCACATACCAAATAACAGAAACTGCCTTTAGTTTATGAACATGTGCTACTATGTGGGAGATATACAGTGATATTTGGAGCCTACATTAAAACAAAACAAAATTTTCATATTTTTGATTGTTTTAGTCATTTTAGTGCGATGCCATTTTACAATAGATGGAAAGTAATTTTGAAAAATCCAATGATTTTTTGTTAATCACGAGCCATATAACAAAAACCTCTTTCGGTTTATTCCTAGGTGTTATGAATTGGGATATGTGACTAGATCTTTACAACTCATTTTCACAGATTTAGATTTTTAATGATTTTCTTTTTTAGAGATGATTTTATGGCACAGATTATGAGCAATTGGAAACAAATTTCCAAAGTTTGAGAGATTTTTTTCTCCAACATGACCTTATCTACAAAAACCTCTTTCAGTTTTGTAATAGGTGCTATGGTTTAGGAGATACGAGTTCATCTTCAACACCTATTTTCAGAAATTCCGTCCAAGTTTAATGTAACTGATTCTATTTTGAAGAAAATGGTTGAGCTCAATTCCTTTGGTACAAGGATGAGAAAATGTATATATTTTATGAATTTCATAGTGTAGGGGTTGGAATTTGGCAGAAGGTTGGACTCTTGTGGATGCATTGAGCTACTTTGTACATCACTTCTGCAGTTTGGCAAGGAAATAAACCAGGGTTTTGCAACATTTTGTGGGATTCTTGTGGTAATGTGATTTAGCATTATGTTCTTCTTTGTAATTTAGTTGATCTTATGTTTATGTTTGTCATCATCTCTCTCTTTCTGCATAACTAAATGAATCAAGTTTAAAGGTGGAATTCATTGGTGTTTCAGTGCTCTACCTTGGGGTTCATTTAGTTCTACATGTTTTCTGCTGTTTGAAGAGGACTCATGACATTTGCATGCCTTCTCCAACTACTCACCAGTCTTTAGAATCACCATCACCTTCATTTAAAAGTGCTAAAACACATGCCTACCTCGCCCCACAGAAACCTCTACAAATCTGAGTTGATTTCCTGGACCCAAGCTGCCTTCCCCATCTGATCCAACAACCAACCATTAAAAATAAAACAAAATCCTCTGAGCAAACGTACCTAGCCTAAAATTAGAATTCATATAAGTCATCTCAAGCCTTACTTGCCATATTTTCTTTGAGATTGACAAGGAGAGAGCCCTCTCTCGACCTGGTAGGGCTAACTACCAGGTTAAGCATGGTTTGATGTTACCCTAGACCTGCCTTTCTTAGCCTGAGGTAGATTTAGGCCCTAACAAAGAAGAAGATAAAGGTGCTGAGGACAGATAACGGTGGAGAGTTTTGCAGTAAGGAATTTGAATAATTATGTAAGAAGTGTGGTATAGCACGACAGAAGGCTACTCCATATACACCTCAACAAAATGGAGTTGTAGAAAGAATGAACAAGACGTTGATGGAAAGGGCAAGAAGCATGCTTAGTGGTGCCAGGTTAGGATAGGAATTTTGGGTAGAGGTGGCGGAAACAATATGTTACATAGTCAACAGATCACCTTCATCAGCATTGGAGGATAAAACTCCACAAGAGGTATGGACTGGTAAGAAATTCTCTCTTTCACATCTGATAGTATTTGGATGTGATGCATATGTACATGTTCCAAAGGAGAAAAGAACCAAGTTGGATAGTAAATCTGAAAAGTGCATCTTTATTGGGTATAAGGATGGTTTGAAGGGTTATAAGCTTTGGAACCCAGTAATAAGGAAGGTTGTGTACAGCTGAGATGTGTTGTTCAAAGAGGTGAAAGATGTTATTAAACATGAAGTCTAACCAAAGGAACCCGAGAAGATTGAGTTTGAGCTAAAGGAGGAAGAATCAGACTCTACAGCAGAGGAGGAATCAGAAGATGAAGAGCCAAAAACTTCGGGTGTGATAATATCAGTTTGAGAAGGAAGGAAGCCAGAAAGGTATAGTCCATATGATTTCTCTTCAAATTTTGATTTATCTATTACTGATGATGATCCCAGAACTGTGAAGGAAGCAATAGATTCAGAGGATGGAAAACTCTGGAAAGAGGCCATGGTTGATGAAATGGCATATTTGCACAAAAATGAGGCTTGGGATCTGGTGGAGTTGCTGGCTGGAAGGAAACCCATTGGCAACAAATGGGTGTTGAAAAAGAAGACAAATGTAGAAGGAAAAGTGGAGAAATACAAAGCTCGGTTGGTAGCAAAACGTTATTCCCAAGCGTCGGGAATTGATTTTGGTGATATTTTTTCTCCTGTTGCCAAGGTAACTTCTATTAGATTACTTTTATTTGTTTCTGCTACTTTTTATTTTGAGGTAGAATAGATGGATGTGAAGACAACATTTCTTCACGGGGATCTAGAAGAGGAGATCTACATGAAGCAACCTGAAGGATTTGCGATGAAGGGTAAGAAAGAACTGGTATGCAAGTTAAAGAAGTTTCTGTATGGGTTAAAACAGTCACCAAGGATGTGGTATCAGAAATTCGATACATTTATATGGGGACTTGGCTTCACTAGAAGCAAAGCAGATCATTTTGTGTATTCTAAATTAATTGGTGATCGTGTTATTTATCTGGTCTTGTATGTGGATGATATGTTGTTGGTTGGAAATAACAAAGAAATTATCCAGGATTTGAAGACCCAATTGTCCTCCAAATTCGACATGAAAGATATTGGTGCTGCAAACTATATTTTGGGCATGGAAATTATAAGAGATCGGGAAAAGAGGAAGCTTTGGTTAAACCAGAGGAAGTATGTTGAGACAATATTGCAGAGGTTTAATATGCAGGATAGTAAACCGGTGAAGGTTCCTATTCCTGTAGGTGTGAGGTTATCTGTTGAGCAGTGTCCCAAGACACAAGAAGAGGAAGAGGACATTTCCTGTGTTCCACATGCAAGTGCACTTGGTAGCTTGATGTATGCAATGGTATGTATTAGACTAGACATTTCACATGCAGTGGGAGCATTGAGCAGGTTTATGTCAAAACCAGGGAAGGAGCATTGGACAATAGTGAAGCAGGCTTTCAGGTATTTGCGTGGCACTAATGATTATGGTTTGTGCTACCAAGGAAGATCAGGATTGGACAAAGTGTTAGATATTCATGGCTTTGTTGATGCTGACTGAGCTAGAGATCTGGATCAAAGAAGATCTACAAGTGGGTATGTGTTTAACCTATTTGGAGGTGCAGTCAGTTGGATGAGTAAGAAACAATCTATAGTGGCAATATCAACTACAGAGGCAAATACATGGCAGCCACTCATGCAAGCAAGGAAGCAGTTTGGTTGTAGAGATTGTGTTCAAATATGGGGTTAGTACAGGAAGCTATAAGGATAGACTGTGATAGCCAAAGTGCAATTTTCTTGGCAAAGAACCCCGCATATCATTCAAAGACAAAGCACATTGATGTTCAGTATCACTTTGTGAGGGATATGATAGAAGACAAAAAGGTGTTGCTGGTAAAGGTGGACACTTTGAAGAATACTGCAGATGCATTGAAAAAATCTGTGAGCTCTGAGAAGTTCTCTTGGTGTAGAGAGACAATGGGCATTTCAGGGCTGGGAAAATGACTAAGCTCTCTTGTGGCCCCTTGTGGAAAGAAAACAATAAGTGGGAGAATGTTGGGTTGTGTTATATTCTTTCCACGACTAACCCACGTAGTTAACCGGGGGTTAGAGGGGGGGGTCATAGGGGGTTTGAGGTGTACCCATAACCCCACTTTATGGGGTCTGGGGCAGCGCCCTGGAAAATTTTGGTTTTGGACCCTATGTTAGGTTGGGTGGACCCACCTATGGTTTTGTGCATGATTTTTGCACATGTTTTTTTGGAAGCGATGGTTTTCGGTCTATGGTATTGGACGTGATGGTTTTCGGTCCATAGTATTGGATGCTTCGGCATGTATAAATATGTATTATAACATTGAAAGGAAAATACTGAAAAATCAAGCTGGTAGTCCTGGTTTTGGGATTCAGGGGAAAATCTCTATATATATGTGTTTTATGTGTTATGCTCTCGCATTGTTTATTTTCTATGTTTTAGAATTCGTATGCAGGTAATTTCTGTATAGGGTCAAAACCTACAAATTTTCGGTGAAAAATTTTAGAGGGAAAATTTGGAGGGAAATTTTCATTCTTTAAGATATATATTATCATTAGGAGAGATTGCATTTGTATCATTCAACCTCTTTTGTTTGAAGGACATGGATTCTTATGATAGTGAAGTTTTTCTTTGTGAAGCATCAATATCTTCGTCGTGTAACAACTCTATTCATATTGATGAATATAATGGAAATTATTTCACTATGAATGTAGATTTAAATCTTCCACTTAATCCTAATCCTAAGGACTATGAGAGCTACATTAATGAAGGGTAGGATGAAGAATTTCAAACAAATAAAGAGTCACGGTTTCCACTTAGTCCTAATCCTATGGACTATGAGAGCAGCAGTGATGAAGAGAATGATGAAGAATTTCAAATAAATAAAGCGTCGCGATTTCCAATTAGTCATAATCCTATGGAATATGAGAGAAACATTGATGAAGAGAATGATGAAGAATTTCAAATGAATAGAGAGTCACTGTTTCCACTTAGTCATAATCTTATGGACTATGAAAGCAATAATGATGAAGGCCATGATGAAAAATTTCCAATAAATTGAGAGTCATAGTTTCCACTTAGTCCTAATAATATGGAATATGAGAGCAACATTGATGAAGGTCAGGATGAAGAATTTCCAATAAACCGAGTCACAGTTTCCACTAAGTCCTAATCCTATGGACTATGAGAGCTACAGTGATGAAGGTTAGGATGAAGAATTTCCAATAAATAGAGAGTCACAGTTTCCACTTAGCCCTAATCCTATGGACTATGAGAGAAGTAGTCATGAAGGCCAGGATGAAGAATTTCAAACAAATTGAGAGTCATATTTTCCACCTAGTCCTAATCCTAAGGACTATGAGAGAAGTAGTGATGAAGGGTAGGATGATGAATTTCCAGTAAATAGAGAGTCGCATTTTCCACCTAGTCCTAATCCTAAGGACTATGAAAGTAGTAGTGATGAAGGGAAGGATGGAGCACTTAGTCCTAATCCTAGGGAATATGAGAGAAGTAGTGACGAAGGGAAGGATGAAGCACTTATTCCTAATCCTAAGGACTATGAGAGTAGCAGTGATGAAGGCCAGAATGAAAAATTTTTAGTAAGTGAAGAGTCACATTTTCTACGTAGTCCTAAGCCTATGGACTATGAGAGTAGCACTGAAAATGAACATGATGAAGAATATCCAATAAACATCGAGTCAAATTTCCATTTAGTCCTAATTCTAAGTACTATGAGGGTAGCACTGAATAAGGGAAAAATGAAGAATATCCTCCAAGTCAATATTTCAAAAGAACAGATGATCATAGTGAGGATAATATTCCTCATAATGATGATGAAAATGCTTATAGAGATGATGATTCAATGATGGAGATGTTGCCAACAAATATTTTATCGAGGAGTAGGAGCATATATTTTTGTATCAATCTATGATGTTCTAGTTATACAAGGGGTAGAGCAGAATATCTCACGAGAAGAAGTTCTATCAGTGCTCTCATTTCAAGTGAATGTTATCAAAAGGATTGCTTGAAACATATGGATTTCAAGTTTTCATTGAAGAAAAGGACGAGATATTTATCAATGAATAAAAGCATGCAAAATTCATATTTAGTGGGGCGCATAAAATCTACATTGTCAGGTTATGATTACCATGTTGGGTCTTTGTTTATCTGTAGAAATGCTTTTAAAATGTTTCATTCAATGGGTAATTTTCATTTGTCAAGAATCCAAGAAAATTTGGAAAAGGATCCCACATTTTATTCAAAAGTACGTCATAAATGATAGTTTGGGCCATTATCAAATATTGCAATGTCATTGATGAAAGACTTATTTTCAAAGCATGGAGAGTATGCCAAATACAGAGACAATACATATTCAAGATAATTTCTCAAGACGAGAAATCTACAACTTATACAAAGAATATGCAGAAGGTGTTGAAGGAAATGGTAGATTTATTACATATCAATATTTTGTGAAGATATGGAAGAAATAATTCAACAATGTCCATATTCCTAAGAAGACGAGGATGGGGATTTGCAGTGCATGTGCTTCTCTTAAATAAAAAAGGGATGAATGTGAAGGGGAATAAGGAGGTAAGAATTCATAACAATAATTTTTAAAATTTTATAGTCATCAACTATGAAAACATATTTATTAATGAATTTCTTTTATCTTGTGTATATTCCATTGTCAAAGAGCTTCAAGTGCATCGCGAACAATAAACAAGTGAAAGGAAAAAGTTGTACAAGCATTGAAAAAAGTGTTGTGATAATCCAAATAAATATTTTGGGTTTCATAATTGATGGTATGGACCAGAAGAAAGCACTTCTACCACATTTTTTTCGCACACCCAAAAATTTATAGTAGGAAAATTTTATTCAGTATCACTTGGTTGATTGTATGGTCTTCAATGGGAAAATGTTTCCAAGGGTATACTTCACAGCTCCAAATATTCATAATGTTACAAATATCACAATAACCATAATTCATGATGTGATTTCTCATTGGTTTGGTAATCTTCCTGAAGTTTTGTATCTACAATTGGACAACACTTGTCGTGAAAATAAAAATCAGATTGTTTTTGGATATCTAAACATGCTTGTTGAATTGAGAGTTTTTCAAAAGGTAAAGGTTGGTTTCCTTCTTGTTGGGCACACTCATGACCATATTGATCAGATGTTCAGTCGTTTTTTAGTCACATTGAGGAGGAAGGATGTTGGGATCTTGCCATGATTAATTGAATGTATTAAGAAATCATACATGCCAGAGCCTATTTTTGATGTGTTGGAAGAAACTGTTGACATGAGAAGGTTTATTCTAGGATCACATGGTGAGGAGAAATGCATTGAACAACTTAATGAAATTAGCTTCCAACATCAATTTTGTTATCAAAAAAATTAATGGGAAACATTAATATGGGGAAAGAAGTATTCAACTACTGCAGAATAAGCACCATCATCAAGTTTGACATTTTTGAAGTTCATTCTAGATCATCCAATATTTGCGTCAAATATATTATTATTACAATCAATTGCTGAAGTTCATAATGCACGTAGGCATAACAGAGATATAAATTATTATGATTGCGTGGAAGAAATAAAAAAATGTATTAGATATACATATGAGTACTTTGATATTGCTGATTTAGTTTAGTGGGAGTCTTCTTTCAGTAATCAATGTGATATCATTTCAAGAACAACAAATGAAGATATACCTTTTAAAAATCTATTTATTTGGCCACAAAATGTGTCAAATGAACATGAGGAAATAAACATTGTTGAACAAAAACAATCTCAAGGTATTATTAATTCTTCACAGGTAGAGGAAAGAGAAATGTTTATTAGTTCTAGAAGAACTCATGCACAACGTGAAGCCATGGAAGACCTTTATAGGGGTTCAGTACAGGATATTAAGGAGGGTTGCATGATCGCATTGGTAGCATATGGATATGCCAATGGCTATCCATTCTGGGTTGCTAAGGTTATGAAGGTCATTATAGAAAATGAATATGTTGCAGGTGTTGAAGTACATTGGTATGCCACAAATACACACCCATTCAATGGTGTGTACAAGACAAAGATGGTAGTTGATAAAATAATTGGCAGAAAAAGAAAATGAAAGGGTAAAAATATAAATCGTCGCCGCACAAACCTCTTAAAATTGGAGGATGTTGGCATACTTGTTTATGACTTCAATTTAACAAAGAGAGGAACTCTTCACTTCAAGACGATATAGATTCTAAAGAGGTTGTTACCAGAAGAAACATGTTGATATGGGAGTCTGCTGAAGCCAGTCGTAGATCCAAAAGAATTTTGAAACCTGAAATGGTGGGCATGCATGTGGACTCAGATGGGGCACTAGTTGATGAAAGAGAAGAATATGGAACATCTTCATCTGCATCCAAACATTCATCTGAAGATGTGAATTCTGATGTTATGTAAGAAAATATGAGTGATTTTGAATAATTGTCTAAGACATTTTATATAACTGATGTTTGCATCGTATCTTGAAATATAAATTTTGATTTCCATATGATGTTAAATGAAGTTATGAGTCATTTTTATGTTTGTTGGATTATATGTTTTAATTATGATGAGTTTTATTGTTTAGAATATCTACAATGCAACAATAAATTAGAGATATAATTTATGTTTCATTCAATCTACAAGTATTGACATTTTGATTAATTTAGTCATGTAATTTGTTCATAATGTCATGGTTTAAATGTGTTGAAAATTTAGATTTTTTTAGTTCTATGGTTGAAAATTTTCCACTTTTTATTTATACTTTTATTTATATTTATATTTATTTATTTATTTATTTTTATCTTTAATGTTATGGCTGAAAACAATTAGAAATTTAGCAATCTTTAGTGTCATGTTATTATCTATTTAACAACATGGATGAAAAATGATAGAATTTTAATGTGTTTCATCCCATTATTTTATCTTTATCATCATTACTAAAAAATGTTGAAATTATACCTAGGAAAGAAAAATGTTATTATACCTAAAACATTAGTATGTTCTTTTCCTAAAAAATAATTGTTTTTGCACAAAAAAATTGGTTTTACTGCCATTTTTTGAATATGTTGAAAATTAACCCTAAAAAGAAACATCATTCTAGTATACACACTTTTCGTTTTTAGCATTGTTTTTCATGTATTTTTGGGGTTTTGTTGCTAGAGTTCCCATTTTAAGTTTATAGTTTCCGTTTCAAAGTTTACATTGTTTTTGGTTAATTATTTTGGGGTCTGTTGGCTTTGCCATCAGGGTAGCCATTTTGATGGGGTCTAAGTTGGGTATATTTTAACTGGCATGGTTTGGTTGATGAGTTTCAATCACAATTTTGTTGGCGATGCTAAAGCCTTGGCAGTGTCATGGTTGGTTCTTTCTCTTGTTTATTTGCAAGTTGTGGTCCGTATAATAGTGTTATAGATGTGACACCCTTTTTGCAACCATGCCACCTAGGAAACGCTTGTGTTGAAAGAGGGTGGGGGAAGCAACCTGCAAAGTCAACAAAGAGAGGATTTTTTGCTCAGGAATTTGCTACTATCTATTTCAAAGTTGTACCTTTAGAGAAAAGGATAGAAATTTGTAAGTTGGAAGCTCAAGTTGGAGTGGAAAGGCAAGCCCACTCTCACTTAGAAATCATGGATGAGGTATCTGCTTGGGTACTAGACCCTAGTCACACCAAGGGTTGAAAGAAGTAGTACTTGATCTTTGTAGCTTTGCACTATATATGAAGACTATGCTGGGCTTGGTCTTGAAAGATAAACATGCTGCAAGGTAAAATGCATTTGCTTCTTTAGAGGACACTAAGAGGATGTTGAGGAACCAACACTTCACCTTAGACAGGTTGGATGCAAGGCTAGCCCATGTAGAAGGAGACATACAATGTGACTCTGATATTGCTACACCTCTTAGATCTAGTGCCAGGGACCTTGCTCCCATCTCTTCTTCTTAATCTGAATGATGCATCTTCTTGCTAAGTTTTTAGTCTTTTGTTATGTCTAGTTAAGACAATCCAACGAGAAATGCTTTTGTATCTTTTGTAATCTAGGTTTAGTAGTATGACTTCTTTTTGAACTAAAAATTACTTGGTAAAATTCCATTTTATAAATATCTTGGTATCCCAAGAGAATCATAGAAAAATTTTCTATTAAATAAATATAACAAACATAAAATATCAACTAACCAAAAGTATTAATATAAAAGATAAAATATTAATATTAATTAAAATAATATAAAATATAAAATAATAAAATAATAAAAAATAAAAAATATTAATTAAATAAATAAAATTAATTTTATTGTACTTTTCATTATCAACTAACCAAATTTAAAAGTTAAATTAAATAATATTTAATATTCCACTTTAGAAAACTTTAAAATATTTAACTACAACAAACTTACCTTTTATTTTGTCGCTACTGAAATAACATTTAATATTCCACTTGAGAAAGCTTTAAAATATTTAAACCACAACTAACTAATTTTCAAGGAATATCATGGCGAGATTTTCTTTCTTCGTTTTTAATTTTCTAGGAATATCATGGCAACATTTTCTTTCTCCGTTCTTAATATTTTTGTTTGCCCATTTTTTTTCAATATTAAATTGTGTTTAAACGGAAGTAAGTTCATATATTGGAAGGACTATAAACTAGGAGTTGGGTGATAAACGAGGAGTTTGGTGATAAAATTATATATGAACACCAAGTTGTTTGATAGTTAGAAAGGTTAGACTATAAGACTGAGTTATATTTTCATACTTGTTTTCAGTTTTAAATAGTTTTTATAGACAAAGGATTTAGTGTTATTTTATTGATATGTGTGTTTTTTTAGGAGATTAATAATAATCATTATTTTTTTGTATTTGTTTAGATTTTATAGGGAAGGAGTTATACTATGTCGAGGGGCATCTAAGCTCAATCACATAATAGTGGTGATAAATTTCTGTTATGAGTTGATCATTCTTTTTCCATCTAATATATTGGCTGGCTCTAATTTAGGCTTAATCTAATTAAGAAAAACCAAACAAATTATTCTATGTTTTGGAGTTTTTGGTTGGAATATGGAGAAATATTTTTTTGGCCATATCATGATTTTTTATGGCATTCAAAATGCATTTTTGAATGAGTAAATAGATTCAACTCCTTGAGAAACCATTGGGGCAAGAGTTGACATCTACAATTTGGAATTCTAACCAAATCCCTACGGGATGTAGGGAAAATTTGAATAGAAAATATGCCTAAAAAACCAACAAAAACATAGAACAATTAAACTATGATTAAATACCATCATAGATCAATTTTAAGCACATATCTAACATGAGCCGAGAAGGATAAAAATTTTTCACGTGCAAACTTCTTCAGAGTACAAAATACAATGTGTATTTTTTTATTGTTTAAATTGTATTTTTGAATGTTATATACAATATATATAGAACCAAACTATAAACTATTGATGCCACTTCAAATGTTTTAACCATAAAAAATATTTTTTCATATTATATATATATATATATATATATATATATATATATATATATATATATATATATCTAATATTTATATCTAGATATTTTATCAACACAAATTAAAGTGGTTTTTACATTTGTGTATTTTTATTTAGATTATTCTTAAAAGAACATGTGTCAACTAGAGGTCCTATAGGGAAGGAATTACACTATGCCAAGGGGCATCTAAGATCAATCACATAATGGTGGTGATAGAATTCCACTATGAGTTTCCATCCAATTCATTGGCTAGCCCCAACCTAGACTTAACCTAGTCAAGAAAAAACAAACAAACTATTCTATGTTTTGGAGTTTTTGGTTGGAATATGGAGAAATATTGTTTGGACATATCATTATTTCTTTTGTCATTTAAAATGCGTTTTTGAATGAGGAAATGGATTCAACTCCCTGAGAAACCGTTGGGGCAAGAGTTAACATCTCAAATTTGGAATTCTAACCAAATCCCAACCGGATGTTGGGAATATTTGACTAGAAAATATGCCTAAGAAACCTCCAAAAATATAGAACAATTAAACTATGATTAAATACCAACATAGATCCATCTTAAGCACGGACCTAACATGAGCCAAGAGAGATCAAATTTCTTCACATGAAAACTTCTTTAGAGTACATAATACAATGTGTAATTTTTTATTGTTTAAATTGTATTTTAGAATGCTATAGAGAATATGTAGAGGACCAAACTGTAAAATATTGAGAACACTTCAAATGTTTTAACCATAAAAACACACACACACACACACACACATATATATTACATTAAAATATTTCACATAATATGTATATCTAGATATTTTATGAGCAAAAATTAAAATGGTTTTTATTTTTTTGCATTTTTATTTAGATTTTTTTTTTAAAGGAACATGTGTCAACTAGAGGTCCTCTAGGGAAGGAGTTACACTATGCCAAGGGGCATCTAAGCTCAATCACATAATAGTGGTGATATAATTCCACTAGGAGTTGATCATTCTTCTTCCATCCAATACATTGGTTGGCCCCAACCTAGACTTAACCTAGTCAAGAAAACACAAACAAACTATTCTATGTTTTGGAGTTTTTGGTTGGAATATGGAGAAATATTGTTTGGCCATATCATGATTCTTTTGTCATTTGTGCTTTTGAATGAGTAAGTGGATTTAACTCCCTAAGAAACCCTTGGGGAAAGAGTTGACATCTCAAATTTGGAATTCTAACTAAATCCCTAACTGATTGTTGGGAAAATTTGACTAGAAAATATGCCTAAAAAAAGCCAAAAAACATAGAACAATTAAACTACGATTAAATATCAACATATATCCATCTTAAGCACATATTTAACATGAACTAGGAGGGATCAAATTTCTTCAAGTGCAAACTTCTTTAGAGTACAAAATACAGTGTTTAATTTTTTTATTATTTATATTGTATTTTTGAATGCTATATAGAGTATATAGAGGACCAAACTGTAAAATATTCAGACCAGTTCAAATGTTTTAACTATAATTTTTAATATATATATATATATATATATATATATATATATATATATATATATATATATATATTTTCACATAATATGTATATCTAGATATTTTATCATTTTATCAGCACAAATTAAAATGTTTTTTTTCCATTAATATATTTTTAAGTATACGTCAATATTAATTAGTATTAAAATATTTTATTGATAACCCACATTGAGTATTTTATTATATACAATATTACAATATTTCTTTAACAATTTTTTTCTATATATAGATGTATATGAAGTTGATAGCATATTCATTTTTTATTATAGCTGACATTATTTTTGTATTTAGATTGCATTATATTTTTATTTTAAAAGGGACAAACATACTTACACATCCCCTCATACTGGGTTGTAGAATGAGTCTTTCAGCTCAATTATATATATATATATATATATATATATATATATATATATATATATATATATATATATATATATATATATAAAGGAAACAAATATATTTCTATTGAATAAACTAGAATCTGGCTAGAACCAATACATTCAATAACAATTTCGGTTCTAAATTCTTTCAAAATAGCTCTAATCAGAGGCAAAGAGTTTGTAGAGGTTTCTGATTCAAATTTCTTATAACATTTAGCATATATGTTCACCAGAAAACACCATTAAGATTTACATATTTGTGAAACATAAAAAATATATAAAATAAAGCTAACTATGTCTTTTTCTGGTGCATGCTATCCTGCTTCTTCCATTTCTGTCGCTTCGACCTCCACTTGCTGGCATGTTTCCTCAGGAACACCCTGAACAACAACATGTTCAGTTTCTAGAGAGTGGTCTCCCTGGTCGTCCCCTGCTTGCTCATTTTTGCTGCCTTCCCCTATACCAAATGCTTGCTTTAGAACAAAACGACTGCAATTTCGACTTTCTCTTCTGATTTCTCCATCTTTCGTTCCAAGTTCTCAATCTTTTTCATGACTACCTACGCAGCTTCCTGAACAATCTCCATGTCCTTCCTGAGGCCTTCTAATTGACCCATCACAAGAGAAAAATGTGACCTAGCTTCAGTTAATATCTTCCCTCCAATCCGTGAAACCATCACTTCCACTTAACTCCTGAAAGTTGCATAATTCTCAGGGGAGTCTCCCGCTCCATTCCAAGATGAAGAAGCCAAAACCTTAATGCAGAGAGGGTGAGATGCAGTCTACAATGCGTATGCTCTTCCTAACCATCCCATTATATCCAAGATCAATTCTAGGTTGACGGTGTTAGAGGTCACTTCTGTATCAATGTTCTTCATTAATGCACTACTTGTAATTAGATTTAATTCCATTTCTTCTTACTTCAAGAAAAAATCCCACACGAACGGTTTGCAGCGATCATCCTCGAACTCAGAAGGAGCCATTCCTTCACTACCCCTCTTCATTAAATATTGGTTGACGATCTTCCAACCATCCATTGTCCTGTCATGGTTCTTCATAAATTCCCATTTGGAGGATGAAGGGTCCAATAAATCTCCCGCCCTTCCTTCGCATAACAAATGTACCAAATTATACATTAAGGATTTATTCATTTTGTCAGTGCTTTCACTCTTCTCCGACTTCTTCTTGCCAATGGAGGATCTCAATTAAATAAATTCATGAGATGTGAGATTTGGTTAATGCGCTCTCATCCACACTGAGATCGCCTTGCTCCAAGGTTACTACCCAATTTACTTGATCATCCATGGGCCTATTTTTTTCCCTCCTAACATGAAATTTTTCTATGAATTCAAACTTTCCCAACATTAAGATAATTCTTTGCAAAATTGGATCTAGATCTTGGTCCTTGTATTTAAGCCTATATATGTATTTTTGAATGGTAATAAGGAAGCCCTTGAAAGCATAAATTTGGGTTATTCCTGTAGCTATTTCCAATCTCAACGTTTGCCACAATCCATGTGCTTCCACCTGATTATTTGAGGCTCTTCCCAATCCCCAAGCAAACTTTTTCCATACTTGTCCATCGGGAAAAAAAAGACCCTTCTCGCTCCAGCATCCCACGGGTTCCCTTTCACCACTCCATCAAAGAATAACTAGTATCGGTCCAAAGTTTCATTCGATTTCTCAAATTGGTCTCCAAGCATACAAATGAGATATGCCTTTTTTTTTACTTTTAATTACGACTCATTTTCTATCAGATTGAGTTTTGACCTTAGGATATTCTCTCTCTATCTCCGTATATTCATCCATATCACTAGAGTCAAACCCCTTCGCTAACACAACATTAAAAAGTAATTGAGAGGATTTCCAAGCTGTAATTGAGGCGTTAGGTTCTCTACCTCTAAACATGACATGACTTCTAGCTAACCAGATCGCCCAACAGACGTTTTTAAGGATAGCATTCCACCACCTAGAAATAGTTAAAGATGAACCATAATTCCACGGAGGGAGATAACACTAATTTTCAAACATTTCTAACCAATTGGATGGGATGGAACGAAGTTGGCATATGGGATGTAATGCCCCCCTCCAAACATTTAAGGTGAAGGGGAAGTGGAGGAAAACATGGGAAATATATTCCTCTGCAGTTATACGTAGAAAACACTAAGATGGGCCCTGTATCTGTTTTTTTTTTTTTAAATTCTCTGCTATTAATATTTTACCATGAATCAACTCCCAACAGAAGGTATTTACTTTTGGGAGGTTGTCCTTGTTCCACACTATGACCCAGATTCTTGAGGCCTGATGATGCGAAAGTTGTTTCATTAATATTTCATACCGTTCCTTAACCATATAATTCCCTACCTCCTATATTCTCTGATCCATTCTGTCATCAACAATCAGCATATACCCTTTGAGGGATTTGACAACCCCGTTCCAAGACGATGATAAATGAGAGGGAAGATCTGGACAAGACCAACCCACACATTGCCTAAAAATATCCCACTTAGAGATATCTGCTAATATTCTTATCCCTTATACCTCCATCCATCTTGCCAATTCCTTCATCTCAATTGAATCCCGCAATGACTCACCAGGGGGTATACTATCTTTCCATATCTTGATATGACACTCATTCCCCACTTTCCACCCTAGGTTTTCCAACACAACCAAATCTGAGGTTTTATAAAGCTTCCATATTTTTGTTCCCGCCCTCTCCATCTTTCTTCCTCTAGTATGAGCAGGAGGTTCTTATGGAAATATTTTCTAAGGAAGGCCTGCTTCCACTATTCCTTGGGGTATGTCAGCAATCTCCAAACCAACTTGGCTCCTAGGGCCAGGTTCATGAATTCTGGATCCTTAATTACTAATCCCCCCAATTTTTTTGAAAGTCTGATTGTATTCCAGTTTATCAAGTGAAATTATTTCTCATTGTCTCTTCCTCCCTACCATAAGATCTTTTTTTATCATGCATCTAATGTTGTTCATTATACTTTTGGGAGCTAAACTAGAACCAATAAATATGGGAAGAGTTGATAAGACATATTTTATGAGAATAATTTTCCTTACAACATTTAATCACCTTGATTCCTAAGAGTGGATTCTCTTTTGAATTTTTTGAAGAATTGATTCCTAGTCCTCACCATAGGAAGAACCTAGGGAAATTGGTAGACCAAGATATGGAAAATATCTCTAGTTTTTTGCTAGCGGGAATCCTAGAACACTAAAGGTTTATATTAGGGTGCTTTCAGAACTATTCCATTCAAGAATAAGATTTTTTTCTTCTTCACCAGACCCCCATATAATCTCAAATAGCAATCCAATATCTCTTTGAAGCGGGAAGCGATGATTTTGGATGCCCCCCTAGAAGAAGAGTATCATCTGCAAACTGCGAATGATTAATATCCTTGAAAATCCTTGCTATTCTTAACCATGGAAAGTGACCATACACCCTTTTCGCTTCAATTCTTTTGATTAAACCTTTAGCCATAATGATGTATAGGAGAGAGGATAGAGTGTAGCCTTGCCTTAAGCCTCGAGAGGTTGAGAAGAAAGGGGTCAGATGCTGATTAATGAGGGGGACGAACTAGGGGATTCCAATACATGCCTTTATCTAATGAACAAAATCTTGACTAAACCCAATCTTAGATAATACAGAGAAAGGAAAAGAGTAGTTTACCTGGTCAAAGGCGTTGGCCATATCCATCTTGAAAACCATTGCTTCATGTCCTGCTTCTTTGCTGGAGTGTACTACTTCTTGAACTAGTATGATATTGTCCATAATGTTCATGATTTGCATAAATTCACCCTAGTTCTTCGAAATAAAATTTGGAAGGAGGGGTTTCAGTATGTTGGACATAATTTTGATTAGGATTTTGTATGAATCATTACAAAGAGAAATTGGCTGAAACCTAGAAAAGAGCACCATATTTGATTATTTTGGAATGAGAGCCAGGAAATATGAATTAGTGCCTCCACCCAATTTTTTCTTCTCGTGGGAAAAAAGTAGCATTTTGAGGAGATCAACTTTGATGTAGGACTAGAACGTGCAATAAAAACAAATAGGGAATCCATTTGGCCCTGGAGTTTTATCTAAATTGAGTGAACTAATTACCCTTAGAAGCTCCTCTTCCATGATTAACTTCATCAAATATAAATTTGTAGAGTGGGTAATTACATAAGGGAGATAACTTAAAAAGTCATTTTCCTGGTCCATGGGGACCTACTCTTTTGAGTATAAATTTTTAAAATTTTGGAAGGCTTATTTCGTTATTTCCTCAAAGTTAGAGATTTTTGGTTTACCTTATGGGGTAATTTCTTTTACCTTATTTCTAACTTCCCTTACTTTCACATGTTTATGAAAGAAGTTAGTGTTTAGGTCCCCTTATTTTAGCTAGAGACTCCTTGATTTGGGCATACAAAAAGCTTTCTCCTGCTTGCGAGTTGCGAATATTTCCTTCGTCATTTCTCTTTCCTTTTGGAGGTGTCAGTCTTCTATTGAAATCTTTTCTATTATTTTATAATGAGTATCCAACTCTTCAAGGAGTTCTTTCTCCCCCCCCCGGCCCCCAACAACAAAAGGCTTGAATGTTTCCTCCAACCATTTTTCAAGAATTTTTTTAATGTTGCGAAGCTTGATTCACATATGAATGATGGAGATCCTTGAATCGAGATTTTCCATGCTTCTATTATAAGGTCCTGCACTCCTCCTTCTTGGAGCCATGCTAGATTAAAATGAAACGAGATTGGTCCATAATTTCCGGTTTATCTAATCACAAGGTTATTGTGCGATGATCTGAGGTGCCATTTGGGATGATCGAGGACAACCATTCAAGACCCTTGAGGAGCCAACCTCTATGAACTAGGAATCTATCCAGTCACACCGTAATATGAGCCTCCCAAACCCTTCTATTTGTCCAAGTATATTTACACACCTTTGGTGCCACATTTATCAAATCCTAATATGATATCAAATCTTCCATGTGATCCCTGGACAGATCTTGAACCATAGATCCCCCTCTCTTTTCTGATGCTCTAAGAACAGTATTGAATTCACCTCCTATTATGCAGTTTTGATACCTCCCTCCCACGCTTATCTCATCTACAAAGTCCCATAACTCCACCTTCTGTCCATAAAGAATGAGAGCATATGCATTTATCACAATTGTTCTTTCCCCACTTAACTTGTTGTCTAATACTACTAGTATACATAACTAGTGCTTTGAACTCTCGACAAGGGAGAAATGGAAAGGGGACCAGAAAGTATAGAGACCTCTAGATGCATCTCTAGCTGACTGAACAATACCCACACTATCTCTTTAAAATTCTCCAGCTAACTTACAGACCTCCTATTTTTCCATTTTAGTCTCTTGTAGAAAATGAATGCAAGGGGATTCTTGTTTAACCAGATATTTTATGGCCAGGGTTTTTACGGGCCCCCCCCAAGCCCCTTATGTTCCAAGATAAAATAATAATTTTGAAATGGGGGTTTGTGATGACCCACCATCCTTTCTAGTTTTTCCTTTAATCCCTTGATTTTTTAGTATCAATGTTATTATGGGTTGAATTCCTAGTTTTTTGTTCTGCTCTGCCTCTTTCTCCATTATGGTTTGATTCTTTGGCCTTCCTTTCCTTCGAGAGCGGTCAGTGTCCTTATTACTGCCTTCATCTGCCCATACAAGGTTCTGGGCCATATACCTTGTGAGTACCCCAACAATCTCCTTAGCCATATTTGATGGAATTTGTGGCTGAAGAGGGGTCTTTGGGTTGGATGGCACTACCTTTTCAGGTGTCAAAGCTAGAGGACCGTTCCTTGGGGGAATATTTTCCTTCATTTCTCCCTCCTCCATTTCTTCTTATTTATCCCCACTATGAACTATCTCTTTGTCTTCTCCCTGACCTTCCTCATTCTCACTCGGCTCTTTATCTTACTCCAACACATTAAAAGGGTTTGTTGATGTTGTTGTCATGTTGTCTCCTTTATTCATTTGGGTTTTAGCTCCCACAATAGGGCCCTTATTCCCCTTCCTCCTCTATGTATGCCATTGGCCTTCAACAAGCGGAGGGTGTTCAGAACTAGATGCTGGGGGATTCTTCGAGTAGTCCTGGGTGAAGTGGCCATATTCATGGCAATGCCTACATTTAAAGGGGATTTGTTCATAGTCCAAAATCTATCTATGCTTCCATTCTCCCAGGGTTAAGTTGACTTCTGACGGGAGCCCTTTCTCCAAGTCCACTTCGACACATATATTTGCACAAGAAAATTGTGACCCCCTCAATTCAACCTTATCTATATATTTTCTAACCCCATTTCCAATCGCTTTGAGACAATCATCACTCCAACATGACAGGGGGAGGCAAGGGAGCTTCATCCAGACTAGAATCGCTGTTGGGACATATTCATCCAGATTGAATTCAAGTGTCCACTTATTCAAATTCATCCTTCGTGACCCAAGAAAGTAAGTACCATTGTGAAGTATCACATATCTGTCCCTGCAGATCTCAAACAAGAATGTGAAAACCAATTTCCAATGACAAATATTGCAATGTAACCTTTCATTTTAGGTTTCTAGGAGCTTTCTGTCCAACCCTCGATCAATTTAGGCGAGGGCAACATGTCCATGAATTTCCCTATCAAAGTTCACTCAGAGTAGGCCAACGTGGCTTTCCTAGCCCCAGTTGAGAGAGAAATATATCTAACTTCCTTGTTTCTATTAACAAAGTTGGACTAATTCCTGATAGCTTTCTGACACTTTGGAAGAGAGGCCACCAGAGCTTGGAAGGTTGTTGTCTCATCTTTCGAAGAAGAGGGAGGGGAGGAGGAGGGGAGGGGGAGGGACTCCTTCGCAGACACCATATGCTAGGGTTTCAGAGCAAAGTAAAACAAAATTGATAAAAGCCACATCTGAGCACAAAAAATATATATTTTAAAAGTTTGACATTTATTAGTATTTTATATAGATTTTGGGGATATCTCCATATGTAACCAACATGTTCAATGTCTTTTGGTGGCAACATGGTGAATCTGTTCATTGTATCGATGGTTGAACTAACTCCTTCTCTCGGTCTTGATCATCTGAGGATCCTTATTATAGATGGAATCATACGATGAAAAGAAAAAGAGATTCTTTAGATAATGAATTTTCAGATTGAGTGAAAGCTCTAAGCCATGGATCTCCCGCTGAAAATGTTATAGAAAGGAGAAGTGGGCTTAATGACAGCGATGTATTTGAATAAGGAATTTGGAATGCCTTATGTATCTACAACTCCTATGGGAGCTGTAGATATGGCCGAGTGCATCCGACAGATAAAGAAATCTCTTGAGACCTTGGCGGCTGTTATTTTATCGAGCAAAAGGGTTGATTACAAATATAAATTTAAAACTAATTTATATCAATATTTAATTAACATTTAATACTATAATTTATTAATAATGACGATTATAAGTATTACATATTTCTTTTATAAAAATAAAAGTATTATATGATGATGATTAACATCCACATTAACATTTTATTAAAATTTATAACACTTCATTATTCTGGTTGTATTATAATTTTTATAAATATTTTTGAAATTTCATTTTTAAATAGATATAATTTAATTTAACTTGAATATTAAAGATAATTATTATATGATGATGATTAACACCCACATTTGTATTTTATTAAAATTTATAACACTTCATTATTCTGTTAAAGAGAGAGTCCATACAGGCTCTCTCTTTAACACCATTAAGTCCCACCATGGAAGGGACATAATGAACAATGCTCTAAATTTTGAGAAGATGAGAATTTCTAGAGCTAGAAATCTATCAATTCTCATATTTCTAAAACAATGTAGAGATGAAAACCTCACTCCAAATTTTCAATTAACTATTTATAGCTCCATAATTTCACGCTCTCTCTTCTCAAAATACAAATCACATTGCCTTGATGATGGACTCACTAAGCTAGTCTGAAACGTTGGTTTCAAAACTGTTCACAGGTTTTTCCACAAAAATAAAATTCATTATTCTGGTTGTATTATAATTTTCATAAATATTTTTGAAATTTCATTTTTAAATAGATATAATTTAATTTAATTTGAATAATTTTTTTTTTGTTGATCTAAACTCGTCAATTATATTATCATGAAAATATTGTTTACAAAATGTTTATCAACAACTAGGAAAGCCAAAGTATGCAAAATATATTCCCATAGAACCATTATTTACGCTAGGCTGAATAGCCTTACATGCCAAAATGGTGACAAAAATGACAGACAAACCCTGAACATTCTTTTAAAGGAGGTGGCTGTGGAGGGGGCGATGGAGGCACTGCAAACATGCCCAATCTCTCATTCATGAGAAAGTCTAGGTGCTCAACTCTAGCCTCAAACATTTGTAGGCATTCATTTGTTCGACGTTGGCTCTGACAGATGTTGGCTAGCTACTCTAGTGTATCAATTTGACTAATTGGATATCTTCCATGTAGGTGACAAACTCATTCCTGTCCTCGTATCGGTGCTTCGATAGGATTTCTAGGTTGGCTTGGATGCCTCTTAGTTGTTCCGTGATTGAGTCCAAAGTGATTGGCATAACCATGCGACTCGAGGAATGACCATGTTGTTGAGTGACTTCCCCCACTCATCCCACACTCTCTGAATCCGTAGTACGAACTATGGTTGCGTGCATGGTGGCCAACTTGCCTCTGTTGCCCTCCACCTATGTGAGGTTAGCCCCACTGGAAAAGCATGAAAGAAGGTGCGCTAAACTCTTGAACCTGAAACAAAAATATTACCCCAAACTCCACGGATACACCACCCTCATGACCATAGATAGGGAACACTCGAGTTGAACAACTAAGTGAGGGTAGACATGCGACAGGGTTGCATAACCCATAGAACACCAGGGAAACCACATACTTGAATTTCCCCAAAAGATTCGCCCAAAAACTATAGCCAAAAATAGAAGGAGACTTACCGGCCTAACCACCTATACTATTACAAAATGCACAGGACTCCTAGACAGGAAAGATAGCAAGATGGGCTTCACTCTTAGGCACGACTCATCTAGGGCCAAGACAAACTGAGTGTTCTGTAGAAGGCGCCCTAAACACTCGAGCTGTAATAAGAGACCAAGCCCCCAAGTCACAGATAAATCGCCACTCGAGAACCACCAGACACACCCCTGTGCCCTTGAACTGCCAAGACTAGAGAAAGTTACAACAACAAGCCCAACCTAACAGATTGGATAAAAACCATTAACCCAGAATCTCAACCTTGAAAGAACATGCAATTTCCACCAAAAGCATTCCACTTTCAGTAAGAAACCTTCAAAATTAAACCATAACCAAAGGGTTGTAGATACTTGAAAACCCCAACGCACCAGTCTGACAAAAGAGTTTCTTTGTGGGCCGGAGCCAGAAGTTCCACCAACACACTAATGTATGATAGGTGAGACTGTAAAATGGGAAATTTTCTCTCTAGGGTCCCAGAAAAATTCCTATGAGATAGGCAAGATGCTAACAGTTTCATGCAGGACCACCGCTACTCATCACTGGCTATTCAAATTCCAGGGTGGGTTTGCATGGCCACCCTTGTGCAAGCTCACCACCCTTCACCCTCTAGTCATTTCCCTAACTGCATCAACCTTCCCGAGGAGCGTGAAAGATATAATAATGAGGACCACTACATCTATAAAGATCAGAGGATGGTTGTCCCCTCCCATAATGCCATTATTTACTTTGAGCATGCTCACCACGTGCCAAAGAGAGAAAGCCCCGAGGCTAGTTGACCATCCATTTGATCACCCCTATCGAAAGAATTTAATTTGAATATTAATATGAAAATTAAAATAAATTATTTAATATAATTAAAATAATAAAAAATATAAAATAATAATTTTCTTAATATCAAATATTTTCTGGACTAAATCACAAGAAGTTTTTAAGTCAACACTTTTTAAACCACTAACTATGATTCATCATCAAAATAATGATTTTTTTAACATAAACCCTATAAAAACAAATGAAATTTCAACCCAAATCACTAAACGTAACTACTTTCCAAAAAACTAACTACTTTCCAAAAAATTTGTGAAATTGATATTTGTAAAAAAATAAAATAAAATTGTGAAAGATATAATAATGAGGACCACTACATCTATAAAGATCAGAGGATGGTTGTCCCCTCCCATAATGCCATTATTTACTTTGAGCATGCTCACCACGTGCCAAAGAGAGAAAGCCCCGAGGCTAGTTGACCATCCATTTGATCACCCCTATCGAAAGAATTTAATTTGAATATTAATATGAAAATTAAAATAAATTATTTAATATAATTAAAATAATAAAAAATATAAAATAATAATTTTCTTAATATCAAATATTTTCTGGACTAAATCACAAGAAGTTTTTTAAGTCAACACTTTTTAAACCACTAACTATGATTCATCATCAAAATAATGATTTTTTTAACATAAACCCTATAAAAACAAATGAAATTTCAACCCAAATCACTAAACGTAACTACTTTCCAAAAAACTAACTACTTTCCAAAAAATTTGTGAAATTGATATTTGTAAAAAAAAATAAAAAAAATAAACAAACTAACTTTGAAACGAAAACAAAAGTAAAAAAAACATGTCGGCCTGGAGTATGCCGTAAAACTGCTTCTGCTTGGCTAAGAGCTCGTCTTCCTCGGACGTAAGGAAACAGGTTAACGGCCCAAGACCCAGAGGCATCTGGCAGGAGTGAAAGCCTGCTCCCTTACGGACCACCAGCGGGTTATTACAGGTGGCGTGGTTTTCCTTGATAACGGTGATGAGTCAAACCGACATTCGCGGATAGCAGCCAGAGATGGCTGTCCTCACTATTGGTTTGACACCTGAGTTTGATAGGTTTTGCCACCTTCGGGAAAAAGTAAAAAACACATGAAACTATTTAGAGGGGGACTTTTCCCATTCACTTTCCATAAATACGTAACTTAACCATCCACTAAAGAATCTATATAAGAATTTAATTTGCTTGATGTTGTTAATAAATTTTTGACCATTTAATTATGGGTAGTTGTCAATGTTGAAATTTAATATTAATATTAGTTTTTAAAAGAAAAATTTTCAGTAAAAAATTACATTTGCTTTTTTACTTTTCTTAAATACAATACGGATCATATAAGTTTGAATTCGAATTATAATATTAAATATTCTAATTATAATATTAAATAGGTATTTTTTCTTTTTTTAAAGTTATATCTATATATATATTATTTTTTTAATTTTAAAAATATATATTTATATAATTTTTATAAAAAATAGTTTAAGATATTAAAAAAATTAAATTATAAAATAAAAATAATTTTATTTAATAAAATAATTAAATGACAATTCAACAGATGGTTATATAATTCATATAATTCCGAAGATGAACCTTCATGGTTATATGATATTTTTATAAAGGGAAAAACAAAATTAACTATTAAATTATTAAAGGAAATTATTTAAAAAAATTAGTTTTATGTAATAAAAAATTTATAAAATTTATGGGATAATAATTTTATATTGATATTTATTTATAATATAAATTAAAAACATTAAAAAAATATAATTATTCAAGTCAAACACAAAATTTTCAATATTAAAACTCCGTTATAAAATTAAAATAATTAAAATCAATAAAATAAATAACATTTAATATTTATGCTAAAGAATTACAAAATATTTAACACTTTAACTCTCATTTTATTTTATTTTACCAAAAATCAAATTTTAATTTGAAATAATAATTAATTTTATTTTAGCTATTTGAATAAATTAATTTATTTTATCTTTTTAGGTAGCTCAATTGGTGATGGTCATGAAATGAAGTTTTATATACGGAAAGGTTTGGGGTCCAAATCCCCTAATTTACCAGGAAGGGGCATATGTAGGCACATAAAAATATAGTGGTAGTGGTGGAAATTGAGTGTCAAGAGAGTACGAAACTGACCTGGTTACCAATTCTTCTAGTTACCAATATATAGGTAGCTCAGTTGGTGATGGTCATGAAATGAAGTTTTATATACGGAGAGGTTTGGGGCTCAAAACCCCCGATTTACTAGGAAGGGGCATATGTAGGCACATAGAAATATAGTGGTGGAAATCGACTGTCAAGAGAGTACCAAACTGACCTGTTACCAATTCTTCTAATCACCAATATATATATATATATATATATATATATATATATATAGTTGGAAATAGATTGTATTAGATTTGGTCAATTGGATACCCCTTAGAATATTCTAACCTTCATAATTATCTCCTACCGTTGGTCATCACACATCTTAAAGTGTTTTCCAACCAATATGGAGATTATCCAAGTTTGAAACTTGATTTAACTATCTAGCAATGTGTGTGGGTGGTTGCATTAGGCCTAGGAGTATAGTGGTAATCCCATTGACTTATCCAATGTCTCCTAGGTGACACTTTCTCCTCATAAAACTAAAAAAACCCACAAAAACCAAATAAAGGAGATGTGTAATTCCTTCCCTGTAGAACCTCGAGTTGACACGCTTCCCCATATATATATATATATATATATATATATATATATATATATCGTCAACAATTATATATATAATCTCACTTTAAGTGTGGCTAGCTTAGTTTGTTGTTGATATGACAACCTAGAGATGTGGTAAAAATATCTCTCTCTCGCTCTCTCTCTCTCTCTCTCTCTCTCTATATATATATATATATCGTCAACAATCTCACTTTAAGTGTGGCTAGCTCAGTTTGTTGTTGATATGACAACCTAGAGATGTGGTAAAAATATTTCACTTTTACTCTCAATCATAATATAATATTTAAATGTCCATTTGAAGTAACATAATTTTATATTAACTTTAAAGAAAGAAAAAGTAATTAAAAGTAATTATTTAAATGTTGACCATAATAAATTATTCCAATGTCCAAGAACTGATTGAAAGTATAAAAAATCCATGTACTTCCTAAGAAAATTAATAAGAGGAAGATTGTATAATTCGCTCAAATTCTTAATATGAAATCAATATATGTCATTTAAAAAATATTATTTTAAATGACATATATTGATTTAAAATATATGTCATTTTCAAATTTTTAATATGAAATCAATATATGTCATTTAAAATACATGAATATGACATATATTGTCATTTAAAATACATCAATCATTTAAAATGACATTTAAAATACATGACACATATATTGATTTAAAATATCTGTCATTTAAATGACATATATACATATATTGATGTATTTTAAATGACATATATTGATTTAAAATAAAAAATCCACGTACTTCCTAAGAAAAGTAATAAGATGAAGATTGTATCATTCGCTCAAATTCTTAATATGAAATCAATATATGTCATTTAAAAAATATTATTTTAAAAGATATATATTGATTTAAAATATATGCCATTTAAAATACATCAACATATATTGATTTAAAATATATGTCATTTAAAATACATTTAAAATACATCATATATATTGATTTAAAATATATGTCATTTAAATGACATATATTGATTTAAAATATATGTCGTTTTCATATGAAATCAATACATGTCATTTAAAAAATATTGTTAATTGGTAAAATCTCTTTCGGAATAATCACATAAATTTTTTCTCATTAACATTTCAAATCCATTTGGAGAATTTTAATGTGATTATTCCAAAATTAATTAATCTTAAAATATATTTAAAATTATATTAATAACAAAAAAAATATTGTACACATTAAAATATAGTTTATAAATAAACTAGCAATTGCACCAGATGTTGTAAAGGAAACGATGGAAGACAATAGCATATAGCACTAATTAATGCTTTTTTAACAACATTTAAAAGACAAAAAAATATCAGCAAAAGGAAAGGACCATGCTACAATTAAATCTTACTGCAATATTGCTTCCTTGAGCCTTACAAATCATGAGGCCTATGTCGAAGTTAAATATGCATGCAAATTTTATTTGTTGAGAATATGTTATTCTATGTTATCTTTTGTTTAGGTACTCTTCTTGCCATCCTAAAGAATCGTAAGATTATACTATAATGAACCTAGATTTTGTACAAATCCTACTTCCATATTGATGAGGGTTTTATATGGTTGTTGTTAACCATTTTATGTTGATTTTATTTCATACTCATTGAGTATGCTTTTTTATTTTTGGGTTCTTGACTTATTAAAGATTGTTTAATATACTAAGTTTTCATTGTATTTCTGAGTGTCTTAAAAGGAACTAATTTATATTTCAGTAGCTGATATGAAGTTGGTCACTTTTGTTCTTTGTGCAGATAGTAAAAAATATATGGAGCGATGGATTTCATCACTTCAAGAGCAATAAAGACAAGGCTATTAAGAAAAGAACTCCATCACTGAGATAAATTTGGTAGCCGCTGTGGAATTGGAAAACATGTCTTAGTTTGTGGTGTTGGTTATTGGGCATAGCTTTCTTGATATTGTATAGAAGAAAGTAAATTTTCATTTAGCTTATACTATATTAACCATGAAATTTCCAACCTTCAAGGCACAATTGCCATCATATTTGTAGATAAAATTATAATAGAGTATCACACATTTTTTTATCAAATCTAAATGCTCCTATATGCGACATTGGTGGCTTTCATCACTTCATGAGCTGTAAAAACAAGTCTATTGAGAAAAAAACTCTAGCATTGAGAGATATTTGTTAGCAATTTTGGAATTGGCGAACATGTCTTGCTCTGTGGTGTTGGCTAATAGGCATAGATTTCTTGATCTTCTATAGAAGATTGTAAAATTGTATTTAGCTTATACTACACTAACCATGAAATTTCCTACATATAGGGCACACTTTCCATCACATTTGTAGAGAAAATTACAACAGAATATCACACTTTTCTTATACTATCTAAATTCTCCTATATGTAACAACTACCTCGTGTCTCATAGTTTAAATTTGTGCAAGGAGGAGTGTCAAGGTGGAAGTTAGGATAAGAAGAGGGGAAATCAGGATTGAGCAGTGTATGAAAAATATTGTTTGGGTCTTGCGATACATGTTGGAACACTGCTATTTGTGTATCACACATGCTTTGATAATAAGTTGCTTGATTCTCCAAGGTTATTTATAATAGTAAAAGTGAAGCGAGCTATACGCTACCCATTTGAGATAGTAGCATTAATTGGAGAGACATGTTCTAGAAAAGTACCATGTTGGTGTAGTTTCTTGATAGCTAAAATTATCTAAAGTATAAATGACCTTGTACTCCCTATACTATGTTCATGAGGCTCAGGCCTATGTTAGTTGTAGTACTGTAGTTGAAGCTCATGAGATAGATTAAGCACAAACCTATTGTTAGCATTGCTTAATAGATGATTGTTAAGAGACCATAGTTGAGGCTTATCATGATATCCGTAACATATGTACATACATTATCAGATTATTTGTGGGTTTGCAATATTTATTATGTGATGGACAAAAATTTCCCTGTAGATATTAAGTAAATTGCAAGTGATGACATAGACTCTTCAAAAAACTCACTCATGAATTGGGGCTAGATAAACCAAAGTGAAGTTGTTGAATGATTTGGTTGTGTTATTTGTACATAACGAGGATCGAAAATTAATGAGGCTACTTACAACCTGAAGTGACAATTTCCATGAAAATTTCTCTTCTTTTAGATACAAAGATAATTAGTTTTGGTCCTCGCCTGGCTCTTAAACTAGATTTTTTGAGCTGCAAGCATCATCGACACTTGTGCTTCAATCAATAGCATGGGAAAAAAATCCAATTTAACAATTGTTTCTAAATTTGGTTGAGATACAGTTGTTTCTAAATTTGAATGACCTATAGGGACAACATAATGGTAGCAGCATAATTTTCGAATTTCTGACGACTACTAGACTGGAAAGAAATCTTACTTCCAAATTGATGAGGGTTTTATATGGATGTCAATAACCATTTTAGTTGATTTTATTTCATACTCACTAACTATGTTTTTTTTTGTGGATTCTTGAACTATTAAAGATTGTTTAATCTACTAAGTTTTCATTGTATTTCTGAATGTCTTAAAAGGAACGAATTTATATTTAAGCCATTGATATGAAGTTGGTCGCTTTTTTTCTTTGTGCAGATAGTAAAAAATATATCAAGCGATAGATTTCATCACTTCAAGAGTAATAAAAACAAGGGTATTGAGAAAAGAACTCTAGCATTGAGAGAGATTTGGTAGCAGTTGTGGAATTGGCGAACATGTCTCTCTTTTTGTTGTTAGCTACTGGGCATAGCTTTCTTGATGTTGTATAGAAGAAAATTTGCATTTAGCTTATACTACATTTACCATAAAATTTCCAAAATTCAAGGCACACTTTCCATCACATTTGTACAACAAATTATAACAGAGTATGACACCTTTCTTGCCATATCTAAATGCTCTTGTATGCAACAATGATGACTTTCATCGCTACAAGAGTAGTAAAACCAAGTCTATTGAGAAAACAACTCCAACATTGGGAGATATTTGGTAGCAACTGTGGAATTAGTGAACATGTCTTGCTCTTTGGTGTTGGCTATTGGGAATAACTTTCTTGATTTTGTATAGAAGACTGTAAATTTTCATTTAGCCTATACTACATTAGCCATTGGATTTCCAACATTCACGACACACTTGTCATCATATTTGTAGAGAAAATTACAATAGATTATCACACTTTTTTTTATAAAATCTAAATGCTCCTATATGTAACAACCAATTTCATAAGGGAGTCTCAACATCCGCTGACAGGTTTCGATTCTAGATGGGATTTGATTACAAGTTTTTCAGTTGAACTCTGTAAGCTTGTCTGATTGGGAGGACGTTAATGCATTGTCATGAAAATCACATGTATGTTATCACGTTGGCTTGTGAGTCACCGTTTCCATAGAGAATGCACTCAAGAGATAAGTGTTCTTATCCTTCTCCTTAAACTAAGATTTTTCATTCGGATCTTATTATATTTAAAAGAAAATAAAGTAGTCATTGTCTTGAAAATGGTGCATATTAATATCATTTGTATAACTTATGCACAATAAAAGATAAGTTGTGTGTGTATGAATTCCCAAAAAAATTGCATAGCTAGATTAATTATATGAATTTTATGAAATGTTGGTATCAGTTCATCAATAGTGTTTCCATGAATCTGGAAATTGTGCTCTCTTAATATTTCCTAGAATGTGCAAAAGTGTGAGGTTAATGAGATACACATTACATTGGATTGATTGATATAATTAATCAAAAGATAAACTTAAAACCTTGTCATAATTAATGGATGTAGTCCATGGAGATTAATTTGTCAAGTGAAATGGGATTATGTTTAGTGATTTTGTAATTTTCGGTTATATAACAAGATAGAAAATTGTTTAGTGATTTTGTAAGTTTTGGTTATATAACAAGATAGACAAATGTATTGTAATTTCTGGATGCTCCATGGACACTAGTCTATAGATTTGGTATTCAGAAGCTAAATTTAATTGTTTCAACATGTATTTCATAGTCATATTATTATTTCTGGGTGCTCGATGGACATTGGTGTATACTTTTGGTATTTTGAGGTAAATTTCACAATTTTCATGAACATTTTAAAGATATTTTTAAAATTAAAATAATGTAAAATTATGAATTGCATCAATGGGCTCACCTCCATAATACAATTATTCAATTTGATATTATCATTTAATTAATTTTAAAAAAATCATTTTTTTTAAATATTTAATTTAATATCTATATATTTTAAAATTATTATAAAATTATAACATTTCAAAGCATAATAATAAAGAAGGAGTTTCAAGCATAATACACTTTCATCAACCATCTCACCTTCATTTTTATTTGTACTATATAAAAATTCATGTACCACAATATTTTATTTGCTATGTTATGACACCAATGCTCATATGTATAACATGTTTGGCAACATAACAATTATGAAAAGATAGAATCAACCTACAATTACATGTGTTCAACTCACTAACTAAGCAATCAACATTAGATGGGGGAGCTCGAGGATATGCGATTAAAAAGAAAAATATATGGTTGCATATGTATGTGACGACCCAATATTACTAGAAGAACCACAACTCACAAAAGCAGGTTCCATTGGTGCTGGTAAAACAATAAAATTAGTTGAAAGCATCAAGTTTACTATAGACATTGATGGACGAAGTGATGCCTTCACTTGTGTACATAACCACCCAACATGGACGCATGTCAAGGCTTGTTCCCTATTGCTGCAACTTTCAATTATTGTTGGATCAATCATGCCCACAACATTTCCTTGTTTGTATAATCCCCATGTCTACAGTACCCAAATACATTGTCAAATTGGCAAAACTGTATAAGCTATTCATATAAATTGGGGAAAACTGTATAAGCTATTCATATAAGTTGGGTAATTAATTTTTGTTGGATCGCAAAAGTTTAAGAAATGTTATATAAACTTGATATGGTGAGAGGGTTAAGTTGTTAGGTAAACAATAGTTAGACATAGTTAAATTTTTTAAAAGGGTTGGGATTTTCTATTGTAATGGGTCAAAGTTGAGCGGAAGGTTCACTTCACTGGGACCAAAGTGGTGGACCATTTAATTATGCTTAAGTGACTAATATTGAATTCTTTTAAGCCATAATATGTAAAAAAAGAGATTAACATATTATATGCACCCATAAGCACAAACTAAAGCAAATTTCTAAAACAAATTCACAAGAAGAAAAAATTACATTTACATGATTCATTCTATATGGGCTATGCCTACTAACAATGGCCAACCCTTTTATTATATCATAAGACATTTTTAGTGTTCCTATTGTTTTTCCAATAATAATTTCAAAATGGCCCCAAAAGAAACTTACAATAGAGTCATCACGCACTTAAATAAACTACATTAATTAAAAACAAACAAATGATCTTTTATCCCATTAAAAGCTATATAACAATTTTACCCTAACTAACTACGAGAACAAAAGAAATGAATAACATGCTTTCACTAATGTAAATATTGTAAATTGAAAATATAATGAAAACTATATCTTACCGATTTTAAAAGGATTTGTGTTTCAATTGATAAATTAAAATCTGTGTCATTTCTTGCACTCATAACTTCAAGAAGAAGAATTATGAAACTATACACATCAGCTTTGACAAATAATTTCCCATGCAAAGCATACTATGGTGCCATATACCCTCTACAAATTACAATGGTAGTTTACACATATATGAAAAATAATAGGATTTGTGAAAAAGAAAATTGCAATCCCCTGCATCTTATAAAAATATGAAGGCATCAATGTCATCCTTTTACTATTACTACGTAGTAAAATTAGGAGCTAATTGAAAGACTCTCGACACGAATAATAAAACCGAGTATGTTATGTCTTGAAATCTTATCGAGTTCGAGAATTCTTGATTTAACATGAGTTTCATGTTCATCAAAAAGTCTCCGTAACCCAAAATATTCTATCTTCAATTTTAAGTTGTTGTCAAACAAAATGTTTCTTTATATAATATCGCGATGAATAATCTAGAGATGAAAATGAGATGAAAATCCTCGTGCAAGTAAAAAATCCCTCGAGTTACTTCAAGTATGAGTAACGCTTCTGTGAATCAATTTTTCTACATTTATTTACATATGTATTGACATATGTATTGAGAATGAAAGATATTAAACTGTAAGTATTTCAAGCACTCCTATATCAATGTTTCATTCACTTTGAATAAAATGGAAGTGGCTCACCGAATATAATTTTATCAAAGCTATTAGTGGTCAATTATTCACAGAAAAACAAACTTTCTAGTCCCTCTGTGCAACAACCAAGTAACCTCCCAAGATTTCAATGTTGAATTTTGGCCATCATATTAACATCACTCAAGAACTATTTTTTACCTTGCTTATATCTTAAGGATAGTTTCTTCACCACTATTTCGTTTCCCGTTGGAGTAGTTTGTTCAATAGTTGAGAAATTAAGGTAAAAAGTTTCTCTAAATTAGCCAAGTAATTTTCCTCCTAATGAATTAGATTTTGTATTTGTTTTCATTTGTACTTATTAATCTACTATTGTAATACTAATATTTCATAAGGTATGTTACCTTGTATACCATGTTAAATTCTCCCTCACCGACCTTGTTATTACGATGAAAATTTTCTGTGGTAGCTACCAATGTTTCCATTTTAACCACTGTTAAATCAATCCTAAATAGGACTTGCCCCTGCCTGATCGGTTACTGATCTTCATTGATTTGTGAGTCATCCCACATAAAGTGAAGTGCAGTGTAAATGAAAATTCACAATTGTATCAGAAATTGAAGCAAACATACATTGATGTAATTCAATGGCCTATTGGATATTACAGGATAATAGACAAAATTGAAAAAAATATGCCCCGTATGAGCAATCTCAAATACCTTCCTCAGGCCTTCCAAATTCATCTATCATCAATCATTTTTGAATTGTGCATAAGGCATATGATTAACAAGAGAAGCCACTAAGAGCACCTAAAACTATAGATATTTTGTTGGCAGAATTTTCTGGTGGTGTTGTTTCTAGAGGCACGAGATTAGAGGAAACATTGGTTTCATATTGAAAAAAGTAGCTTCTTGCCAAGGCCCAAGCTCCTAGTTTTCTAGAATTATCAGTGAACAAAGAATCAATTTCTATTGACAAACATTGTTGGCAGTGATCAAGGGTTATATATCCCCAGCACTGAGCTAAAGACAAAATGGGATGACTCGACGAATATATAATTGAATGGGAAGCAAATCAATTTGCTGAAGATCCATATACAATAGAAGATGATAAATTTGATAAAAGTTGTCGAGCAACCATGAGAAAGACATCAGGGTCGGAGGAGACTTTTTTGGGATTTGTCAAATTCAATAAAAAGTATTCATAAAGTTATAGTTTTCAAAACATAAGAAGCATAACTGTTCCTGAACTATGCTTCTGTAGCACTTTGTAATAAGGTGTAAAGATAATTCCCTATAAGTTTTCCTAAGCAAAACCATGGCATAAGGGATAATGCTAATTGAAAATGATAACAAACAAATAGGGGAAAAAACATGAGATATGTAGCACAAAAGAAGTTGTGAAAGAACCTTCAGCAAAAACAAAAATCTCAATTATAGGCCATAGCAACAAGAAAAACAAGAAAACCCTAAAGTTGGTGCATAGCCCTCAACATGGTGGCTAAGGAGAACATAATGAGGGACAAGTGAGTAAAGTACCTACAATATGCAGTATGTTCATGGGTTATAATAAAGATCAACAAGGTGAACGGTTGCACAAATCAAGATTCAGTGGACATTTAAATTAGTGGGATCTAACAGTGGAAAAACTTTCAGTCGTCTAACATTAGATATGACGGTGCATAGGAGTACAAAATGGTAGTAGGGGGAGTTCTTCCCAGAAAGAACACCTTTCAACATAAAAATATTATAAAAAAAAAATATAGAAATTGTATAAATAAAATATTTATTAATTAATATATGTATAATATACACATAAATATTATAATTTCTATTAAATATCTAAATCAAATCAAAATGACTATTTAAAAAAATAAAAATAAAAATAAAAGACATATTAAACATTTAAATGACCAATTTTCAACTTTTTATTTTCTAAAAGAACATATTAAACATTTGTATTAAAGTGGTATTCAAAATTAAGTTTCAATTGAGATTAAAGCCTTTCAAAAATTTTCTTTTTTCGAGAGCATGAGCAGAAGTTGCTAAGAGGTGAGATTGAAGTCAAAGAGAGTGACAACTATAACACAATTTCTTTCATTTATAGTCACCACCTTGAAAAAGGGGTAAATAATTAGTAGATACAATTAGTTGCAACCCAAAAACCCTTAAAATCATACGACGATTAGATGTGTCCCGTGGGCTGTGCGTAGACCAACTCATTGACGATCCCCTACGATGAATTTAGTGGGTGGTAAACTATATTGAGTGAATTGGCAGACTCCGTAGAGGACACGAACGCATTGCTGGCATCTGACGTGGCATGGTTGTTTTTTGTCGGTGCACTGCACGTCAGTAGCTGTCGAAGAGAGGGCCTCCAACTCTGGGCATGATACCATCTCTGGAGAATGATTCACTTTCTGAAACAATCAGAACAACACCAAATCGTCCAACTGACACAAAAGACAGAGTAAATTAATTATCCTGAAACCCTAATTCTGGTTAACGCTCTAGAAATTTTATTGGAATTACAAGTTTACTTTTTATGGTTACTTGAAATACAAGTCTTTTAACATTGTTTGGTTTTTATAATATTTTGAAAATCTATCCTTTACATGTCTAATATGTTCTAAAATCTAAAATCACTTAGTTTAATGGTAGGTTTTGAAATATTATGAAAATGTGTCACTTATGTTTATGAGATTCCTAGAGACAAAACTCTGTCCAATTAGATTTCCAAAACTAAAATATGTAGTGACTTAGTTGAATTTTACTTTTTTGAAATAGTCTGTAAAGTCGTTACTTATGTATCATCTAGAATTTGTTTTTTTATGCATTTTGGAAACAATTATAAATTCTTAAAATGCTTGCATATTCTGAAATATTTTTGAAAATCGTAACTTATGTCTTATAAATTTCCAAAATATTGTAGACTAGGAAATGGTTTAGTCCGTGTTAAATTAAAACACATGTTTAAAAGCCATTTTAACAAGATTGAAGATATAGGAACATTCGGTAAATCTTCATTAATGTTTCTATAATTTCTAGAATTTGAAATGAAAATGGGAAGTTTTTTATTGTTCTGAAAACAATCATAAATTAAGAAATGGAAAAGCTTTTATTGTCCCAAAAATAATTATAAATTAAGACACACACCTTTGATTATGGAATTGTCATTTTAAAGTGATTGCACATTCTGAAACATTTTGAAAATCTTGGCTTATGTCCTATAGATTTCTAGAGTATTTTAGACTCTCCAATGGCTTAGTGTACATTAATTATTACACACTATTAAAGACCATTTTAACTGGATTGTAGTTTCTGAAATAATATGATTATTTTCACTAATGTTCTATAATTTTTAGAATATTCTAGAATTTGAAACAAAAATGAAAAATGTTTTCATTGTCGTAAACCTAAAAACCATTATAAATTAAGAAATGAAAAGTTTTTTGTTATCCCAAAAACAATTATAAGTTAAAGCTATTACACATTCTAAAATATTTTGAAAATACAGATTTCTAGAATACTCTAGAATTTGCAACAACTTAATGTAGGCTAAATTAGAAAGCCAACCAATTCAATTGAATTACCAATTCTAAAATATTATGGAAATATTTGTTGATGCCCTATAATTTCTAGAATATTCTAGAATTTGAAATAAAAATGGAAAGATTTTTATTGTCCTGAAAATAATTATAAAATAAAAAATAGAAAGGTTTTTTTTGTTCTGAAAAAATTATAAATTAAGAAATAGAAAGATTTTTTATTGTCATTTATAAATTAAGAAATAAATATTTGATTATAAAATTACAAATTTTTTTCGTTAAATTAGTCTAAACAAATTTATAAGTTGTATTTTCAAAATCAGAAAAATAAAAGTAAATTACAAAACATTTCTTTTAAAACTGGTCAATAAAATAAATTTATAGATATTTAAAAAACAATTAGCACAACATTCAATCGTCCAACTGAAAATGCCGTAAACTGCTTCTGCTTGGCTAAGAGCTCGTCTTCCTCGGACGTAAGGAAACAGGTTAACGGCCCAAGACCTAGAGGCATCTGGCAGGACCCTTACGGACCACCAGCGGGTTATTACAGGGGGCGTGGTTTTCCTTGATAACAGTGATGAAACTGACATTCGCGGATAGCAGCCAGAGATGGCTATCCTCACTGTTGGTTTGACACCTGAGTTTGATAGGTTTTGCCACCTTCAGAAAAAAAAAATAATAATAAAAAATCGTCCAACTGAAACAAAGGACGGAGCAAATTAATTAGCCTGAAAACTTGATTCTAGTTAGCACTAGAAATTTTATTGGAATTACAGGTTTACTTTTAAGATTACTAGAAATATTTCGAATTACTTGGAATTACAGGTCTTTTAACATTGTTTGGTTTTTTAATATTTCGAAATTTGTCTTCTATAGGTTTAAGATGTTCTAAAATATGAAATCACTTAATTTAACCGCAGGTTTAGAAAATGTTTATTAGATTTCCAGTGACAACTTTGTCGAATTATATTTCCAAAATTAAAATATATAATCATTTAGTTGAATTTTACATCTTTGAAATATTCTGTAAATATGTTACTTAGGTATCTTATATATTTTGGAAACAATTATAAATTCTTAAAATGTGTGTAAATCTTAACCAATGTTCTCTAAATTTTTAGAATATTCTAGACTCTCAAATTGTTTAGTATATATTAAATTAAAACACAACTTTAAAAACCATTTTAACAAGATTGTAGTCAACAAGTATTCTAGAAATTCATTAATGTTTCTATAATTTCCAGAATTTGAATTGAAAATGGGAAGCTTTTTTGTTATTTTGAAAACAATCATAAATTCGGAAATGGAAAAACTCTTATTGTCCTAAAAACAATTATAAATTAACACACATGCTTTGATTATGGAATTCTCATTTTAAGGTGATTGCACATTCTGGAACATTTTGAAAATCTTGGCTTATGTCCTATATATTTCTAGAGTATTTTAAACTCTCTAATAACTTAGTGTGCATTAATTATTACACATATTTAAAGACCATTTTAACTGGATTGCAGTTTCTGAAATAATATGGTTATTTTCACTAATATTCTATAATTTCTAGAATATTTACCTTTACATCTTATTATATTATCCCTATCCCTTAAAAAAAGTTTTGAACTAGTCTAAAGCACAATTACCACTAAAAAATAAATATTTACTTAATTTAAAGCATAATTATAACTGGACCTTTATTATATAGGACTATATTAAATTACATGGTAGAGAAGACTGAATTAAATAACATGGCACACAAGGCTTTATAATTTGAAGCAAAACCATAGTGTATCAAATGGGGTTTGTATAAAAATATATAAAAATGTTAAACCTTAGAAAAATCATTAGAATAAAATAATGGAATAGAAATAAAAAAATAAAGATTTTATAAAATAACTTTAATATTGAAGCACTTTATTGAATTTCAATTTGAAAAAAAAAACAGAAGGGACAATCCACTTTGTAAATGGGAAACTGTATATTCAACACTGAATTTATTTCGATTTCAAAATACTTTGGAATATAATAGAGATGAATCAATTTATTGGATTCCAAAATATTTCGAAATCCATAATCTAAATGAAAATGAATATTAAAAAAATGAGTTAATATTTTAATATTAATATTAATGGATGGTTATACTAATTTATAGTATATGGAAAAATATAATATTGCAAAATTCTCATGCACATAGATCTTTTCCTTTAGGTTGGTAAGGCTTCAACGAGGTAGTATTCATGCATGATCTAGCTAGTCATCATGCTCTCAACGCAAATGAATTTCAATGTGATTATTGCCGAAAACCATCTTAATAATCAAGATTGCCTTTGTAAAACACTAGTGATTTCTTCACGCCCGCTTTTTTTGGCGACATTCTTCATGACGTACAAATAATGGGTGCGTCTACTCTCATGGATTTCCAGTAGCTAGACCCAAAGGCTCTGTTCGGCTGCACTCCATTGGGATATTCCAAATCCCTTCGACTGAAGAAATACCACTCTTTCTCCCGGGAAAAAGCCTTCGTTGAAACACAATGAACGCATATAAATATATATATGGTGAGAAAGTATATGCGATAGAAAATAAAAGTATAGCATAACCATGTGAAGTCAGGTTTGGAGGAATAAATACTCACTAGGCAAATCCCAGGGGTCATGTTCTTACGGATTAATGTCTGCAATAAGGTCGATGAAGTACCTGCAATATGAAATATTTTAATGGGTTATAATAAAGATTAACAAGGTGAACGGTTACACAAATCAATATTCGATTGACAGTTAAATTAGTGGGATCTAATAGTGGAAGAATTTTCAATTGTCTAACATTGGATTTAAGGGTGCACAGGGGTACAAAGTGGCAGCTGGGGGAGTTCTTTCCAGAGGGAATGCCTTACGGCATAAATATTTCAGTATCAAATATATATATTATATATGATTAAAAACATGTATATATTATATAAAATAATTGAAAATATAATTTTTTTTCGTTAAAATATTAACTTTGTTATCCTACATTTAAATTATTTTTCAACTTTTTTTTCATTATTAATGTCTATTTTTTTTCAAAATTTATCCCTTTCAGCATTTACTACATTTTGCTAGATTTATAACGAGCAATTGCTTTGAGAGGTGCAAAGGAACACTGGTAGGAGGAGGGTGTAGAGAAGGAGCTTCTTGATTGGCTCCAAACTATGTTTGGATTCCAGAAAAACAATGTGGCCAATCAAAGGGAGCACTTAATTCTCGTGTTTGCAAATGTGCATACGAGGAAAATTCCCAAGCTGGGGCCAATATCAAAATTGGATAACAAAAACCATAAACCTCATGCCCAAAGTCGCCATGGGGACCAACTAGTGACTTGTTCACAATAGTTGTACCAAACTCCACAAAGCAAAGTATTAAAACCCTAACACAGATGAAATCGATTTTTTCATTCGTAATTTTTCAATTGTGAATTTCTATTATTTAAAATATAGTATAATAAAAAATCTTTATATAGAACTCACATTTCCTATTTTAAAAATATTCAGTAAAATTTAAATAAAATCCAATAAAGAATATATTAAAAAAAACATCAAATAATTAATACACTTATTAGAAATATTATTCCTCATTTTAATTGAAAAAGACAATAATGATCACATTTAACACTAAATAAAAATAGATACAATTTTTAAATATGAAAAAAGCAATATACCAGATATACCAAACACATTACACTCTTTGAAATGTTGAAAGCTCAGTGCACCGCCTTAACCAACCAATTATTGATTTTAAAAACATTATTGTCCACATGTACTCGCATATTGTACCAAATGCATATCCATATATTGGATGCATCGACTATTCCCTTTGCATTTAGGAAATCATTATCTTGGAATTACTTTTGATAAATCCTCTTTAGTAGGAGCTTGGGTGGTTGGTCCAACAACTAAGAGAGTTTTCCCATGTGCAGCACCTGCATATGTTAATTAATTTTATAACAAATCATGTTCGAATTTGCAAACATGTATCAAGCTTGAAATTATTAAAGATAAATAGACTCTTAACAATAAAACATCAGAACCTACGATCATAAGTATCATGGTCATACCTTGGTTGCCTTAGTTAATTTATGATTGAAACAAGAAATTACAAGTTCCAACCATGTGCAAGAATTCCAAAGTCCAATAAATATTCCATTATCTATCATGTTCATTGATCCATAAATGGTGGGCATATGGCCTGTCCGTTTCGTCAACAAGGATACTCTGTGGAATTAAATTTTGTTGGATTTTGAAAGGGTACCTTTGTTCAAATTTGGGATCAAGGCCTCCATTCAAGATCTACCCAAATTTACGATGCACTTATGCTTCATTTGATTTTGTTAAAACATGCATCCATTTTATTTTTTTAACTGTGCACGCACAATGCTCTGAACAAAAATACCTCTGTTGTATAATGAACTTTCAAAAGTTGATATGTGCAAGTCTTTGTCAATGTATTCAAGCTCCGTTATGACAATGCCAATTCTTTGCCTATTCACACACCTAAGGACAAATATTGATGAACAAGCTTTGGAGACACTAGCTTGCCTACATTTGGAATTGAATCACTTTGTACTACATTTATTTAATTGTCCACAATTCAACCCAGATATCACCCATCACAATGACAATAAAGGAAAAACCTGTGTGTCTGGGTTTCCACAACAATCAATGGTTTGACCATAGGAGAGTTGATGGCCTAAATGCTTTGGTTTCAAGGCTTCTGGGAAAATAGAATCATTTACTAATCTAGCGTTCCAGCAAATCACCTCTTGGGTCATAGATTGCTATAGCACAATATGAGCCAAATCATGGTGTAGTTGTGGGGGTCAATTTTGCGAATATGTGTTTGTTGTGGTGGTAAAAGATAATGCAGATAAACTAAAATGCCTAGTTGAATGCAATGTTATAAGAACCAGACTGGTCAAGAAACCAGTGACCTCTAGAAAAAAAAGGGAAAAAATGGACCAAAAAACTAGTCAACTAAGAAACACAAAATATTCAAATTTCTAGAAAGACATATATAGTCATGTGCTAGTTGAAGAAATGCAATCGCACATTACCTTAACATCACCAAATAGACACCGAAAGAATTCTCCTCCAACCACTACTCTGAAAAGATGTTTGTGTTCACTAGATGCACTGGTTATCTTTTAACCATAGAAATGGATGAACCATTAGAAAAATGAGTGGAGATTTATGAAATAATAATGAAATGTTGGTTCAATTCAAAACACTAAATCGGCATGAGAGAGTGTAAATGTATAATGTATTTCTATTTCATGTGTATAATTTTTGTTAAATAAAAGTTAAAATTTTGTTCGCAAAACTTTATACGTGTCAGAGGTTTTGTTATCATATCGAGATAATTTCAATCAGAAATTAACTAAGAAAACTAAGGTATGACTATCTAGTAGCATTGTGAACCAGAGGTTTTGTTATCATATCGAGGTAATTTCAATCAGAAATTAACTAAGGAAACTAAGGTATGGCTATCTAGTAACATTGTGAACCTCATTCTTCAGGTATTTTATTGAGTTTGTTTACCGAATAAAAGCACAATATTAGAGTAAATTACCTGATCGCCAATATTGGATTTGACCGACAGATCTCTTTTTGATTGAGTAGATCCAACAAAGTTAAAAAAATAATATGACGGATAAACATAATACTCCCAATTTTTTGTGTCGCCCTTTTGTCACTCAAAAACACCCAAATTCTTATGCAAATTCAAACACGTCACGCCTCTAACAACCTCAGTGTCACATAGAATGAATGTGTCGTGTGGCACATATGAGAGCCTATCTGCATGGATTTGCCACTTGGATATTGCCGAACGCTCTGGATAGTTCGAGTGGGAGGCATCTAGGCACAATAATCTCTCAGTTCAGTCCTAGCCAAAATCCAACAAACGCATTCAACCACTTCATTCCATAAGCACGAGCTTCATAGTATGACTAATATTCTATCTAATTCCAAAGATTTTAGTGCACAATAAAAGAAGGCAGCTTCGGATTTGATTTGCAGATAAGAATATAAATGGAAGTGAATATATACGTTTCTAGTGGATGGAGTGGGGGGAATAATATAGTGATACCCGATTTCATATTTTCAAATTCATGCAAGGGTCTTTTATTTCCCATCCTTAGTTGTTCTAGCAGAAGAGAAGCAAATGAAGCTGAGCACAGGCGAAACATTGGTTTCGATGGAGAGGTGTCGATGATACAAAGGCGTTAGGTAGATTTCGATTTTCCACGTGTTAGATTTCGATTGGACTGAATGAATTACATGAAGGCTTCAAATTGGCTGGGTGAACAATGTTTGCTCACCCCAAGCCCAAAAAGAAAACACATATCAACTTAATTAAAGTACATTTATGGTGATAAATATTTCACATCTCGATTATAAATATGAAATGACATATTTTATATGTAAAAAAGGCCTTGGAATTGCTTTTGTTTCTAAGGTTCCATATTCAAGATTGACCATTTCAAGCCCAACAAAGGTCCATTGAAATAGGCTACAAAGTTGAAGATTACGTGTAATTAAGATAAGATTGAATTATTTTAATTTTAAGTGGATAAGCTGGAAGGGATACCAAAAGATATTATGTCTCTATCCAAAAAGAGGGTAGAACTTTTGTGAAAAGAAGAGAAAATATGTAGATTAAAAAGTAGATTTGTTTTGATTAAAGAGAGACAAAAATGTGAATTTTTTCCAGAAGTATGTATTATGTATTGTATAGAAAAATAAGAATTCTATTTTGGCAACTAAAGGATATTGAGGGAAATTATATCCATTCTCAAAAATATTTGGAGAAGGTTGCAATTAGTCATTTTCTAATATTTTTAAGGAATAGGAGGGTATTAGAATTGCTAATCAGCTGAAGGTTATTAAGCATTTTCCGAGTTTTTTTTTATTTTTATTTTTATTTTTTTTTGTGGAGGAATCTTCAATAGTGGGGCAAGAGGTTTCTCTAGAATAGCTTGAAAGTGTATTAAATTATTTTGTAAAGAACAAAAGTCCAGGACCAAATGGATGGGTAGTGGATTTTTTCTTGGATTTCTTTGATATTATGAGAGATTATATTAGGAGCATGATGGAAGAAGCTAGACTTTCTGGGAAGGTATTGAGAAGTATTAATGCAACTTTTATAATTTTAATTCCCAGATCGTCTAAGGCATGCTCCTTTAATGATTATCATCTCATTTATCTATGTAATATGATTTATAAGATTATTTCAAAAGTTGTGTCTAGCAGGATAAAAAAAGGTGCTTCATTCAAAATTGTCAATGAAACAATTTGGGTTTCTATCAGGTAGACTGGTTCATGATGCAATTGGAGCTACTCAGGAAATCATTCATTTTATAATGTTGAAGCATAGGAAGGTTTGTGTTTTAAAATTAGATTTGGAAAAATCCTATTACTGGGTTGATTGAGACTTTTGAGGTTAATTTTATTTCATATTGGGTTGAACTACACTGTGGTGAATTGGATTATGGGTTGTTTTACTTCTGAAAATTTTGATGTGATAATTAATGGACATCCTTCATATTTTTTTAGATCTTCGAGGGGATTGAGGCAAGGTTGTCCTTTGTCTCCCTTGTTTTTTTCTTGTCATAGAAGGGTTGAGAAGGTTGATTTTTCAAGCCAAGGATGAAGGTAAAATAAAAGGGGTGGAAATTTCAAAGATCCTTTACATAATGCATCTATTATTTGTTGAAGATGTTTTAGTGTTTGGGAAGGATTTGTTAATGAATGGAGAGCTTATAAAGATATTTTTTCTTTGTTTTGTAGTGCTTTAGGTATGAATATAAGTTCTTCAAAATCCTCCTTTATGCACTTAAATGTTTATGAGCAGGTGATTTCAGAGATTTTAGATGTTCTTCCTTTTAGAGAATCGGGGTTGGATGGTAGGTTTGTTGATCTTGGTTACTATCTAAATCCAAATTGCTATTAGATTGTTGATTGGATTGGCTCCATAAAAGAATTGTGAACTATATTAGCAATTGGTGCTACAAATGGTTTTCCTTGGGAGGTAGGCTTAGTTTGATAAAGTCATTGTTGGTGAGTATTCTGGTATACTGGCTATTACTACTAAAGGTAGTGAAAGCAACTCTTAACAAAATTAGATAATTTATTTTATATTTTTTGTGGGCTTGCTTGAAGACTTATGGAGGGTATCATTTAGCTGGGTGGAAAAATTGTCATTTCCAATTGAATATGGGGGTTGGGGAATTAAAAATATTTTTTGGTTTAGTTAGGAATTGATAATGAAAAGTTTGTGGAGCATCATTGTGGGATCTAGTTGGTGGAATTCTAAAATTGTTGGTAAATATCTAAAAGGTAGGTTTTTTTTTTTTCCTGATCTTCTATGGTATGACATATTTGGGCTTGAAAAAGAAGTCTCCAATATTTGGAGAGGTATGAGGAAATTAGGGAATTGGCATTTGGTTAAGATTAGAAAGAAGCCATTTATAGGAGGATCTCATTGTTGTAGGCTCATGAAAAATTTAATTCATCAACTGAATCGGCAGGGGAAATTCTTCATGTGTCAGGTTTACAAGTGTTCTTAATTCAGCTTCGAGAATGTCTACTGGTCGTCTACTGGGGATATAGGATTAACAAGTTTAAGTGATTTTAAATAGGAAAATTTTATAGAGAGGTTGAGAATTGTAGGAATTTTCCTTAAAGATGCAGCAAATTCTCTTGTATGGAGATGGAATTCTGGTACAGGTCAAATTACAACTAGGTTAGCTTATCAGGAGATTGTTAGTTCATATGGTTTCTATAGAGAGTGATAGTAGTCGAAATCTATCTAGAAGTGGTCAATGCCTTTGAAAATTTGTTGCTTTGGATGGTTGACATTAGAAGATAAGATTTTAATGTGGGATAATCTATTAAAAATGGGTTTTAGTGGTCCCAATATATGCTTGTTGTGTAGAGAGAATGAGGAAACAATCGAACATCTATTTTTCCAATGTCAATTTGCTCAGATTGTGTGGAATTATATTGGTGAATATTTGAATATCATTGATGTAGGTCCATTGGGAAGCTTACAAACATGTTTACTTTGGTGGGAAAAAATTAATGCTCTGTGGAAATCTCTTCCTTTCTTCGTTGCATGTGGAATTTGGAAATTTAGAAATAAGATGGTTTTTGAAGATAAATTTATTCCCTTGTCTTTGTTGTGCGGTCATATTATTGGGGTTTGCTTATTCTAAATATTTAAAATATGAAACGAGTAAAACGAGGAGAACTTCCCCTTTGTTTCCTATTTCCACAGAAAATGTAGGAGGATTTTTTTATGGTGCTTAGCAAGGGGGGGTCTACGGGGCTAGAGTGAAAATCAGATTCATTCATAAAGTCTAGTACTCTGTTTGAATAAATGGTGATCATGGGTCTAACATCAAAGCTAAAGTCTTAGGATGTTGGATACTTCTTTTGCTAGCATCATCTTTGAAGATTGGTGATATGCAGGTATATGGTGATTCTCAAGTAGTAATTGAATGGATGTTGGGTAAAAATAGATTGTAGGGGATTGATCTTCAGGGGCGGATGACCATGGTTAATAAGTTGAAGGATAATTTATAGGTTTTTATATTTAATCATATCTATATACAATGGAATGGAAGTGTCGATAAACTCTCAAACAAGGCAATTCATGAAGCTGACAGATTCATATTTTTGGAGGAATGGGTAGGTTTCAAGCACATTTATCTTAGGAAATTTCGGATTCCTTCTGGTTATTGCCTCATTCCCAAAGTGGATTAACTACTTTATATTAGTGATAACTTGTTATGGTCTCATGAATTTACTCTGGAGTAGATGATTTTTCTGTTGTGCTCTTTCTAATGGTCACTTTTTGGATGCATTATGTAATCATCCATCTATGTTGGTAGGGGTGGTCTTAGTTTTTTGGTACTTTGGTTTTAAGGTTATTTTGAGAAAAAAAACTATTAGTATCTCTATTTTCTGAGTAATTGTGCTATTTTTCATACTTTCAGTGAGAGAGTGTCTTTTTTATTTTTGGAAAAAAAGTGGATATTCATGAAAGTAATGTCATACATGTTATATTGAAATATATAAAAGTTTTTTAAAATTAGAAGATTATTTTAAATAGTTATTAAAAAATGAAAATCCGTGGATAATGGTTTTTTTATATGAGTGAAAAGTTAAAATAATTAATATTTATTAATTATTTTTAAATAAGCATAGTGAAAGATTTATATTAATAAAAAGTTGTAGGAAAAAATTATTGTTGTATTATAATATAATATAATTTGTTTCCTTATAGAGATGTAATTGTTTATATCAGGTTTTGTCTTATTATTCCTTGCCTTGCTAGGGACTATAATAATTACCTTGTGTCTAAGTGTGTTGACTTTCCAATATTTTGATGAGTTTTTTGCAATTTTAACCAAATTTTCGAGAAAATTCTTAATATTCCTATTTTCTCGTGAATTTAATATAATTTTGTAATTTTATGGAAATGTTATTTCTAATTTTTTATAGGTTGAGTGAGATTTGATGGGATATAATTCCCCTGGTGGAGGGAATTTTGTTTTTCATAATTGTCAGTGTCTAACAAATATTTTTAAAATAAAAAAGGCTAAATTTGTGAGTAGCCATTTCTTCACTGAGTACTATGACATTAACACTAACACTAGCACTGTTATGCTATTTATCTGCCTAATGATTCCATAATTGATGCAGTTGCAAGGCTTTTATGTAGGCGAGGGGAGGGTGGGGAGGGGTGGGTTGAAGAATTGTGCAAAGCTTTCTTGTGTGGAGGAACTATGTGGAGGAATAAGGTCCTTTATGTAAGCATGGGGGGTTAAACAATTGTGTGGAGCTTCCTTGTGCACAAAAGGCTTGGTATTCATCACCACTATTCTGCATAGCTCATCGCCATACATTAATTCTATGTATCAAAGTGCATATGACTAATGAGGAAAGAATATGCACAAAATATACACTCAGCAGTTGTGTTAAATATTGTAAGCTATGTGCCGAACAACAATAATTAATATATTGAAAATTATGTCAAATTTGTGCAGTATATTGTAAGAATTCACTATTTGATGGAAATATTTCAAATATATGTCCAAATCATCTCTACCATGCTGGGAACTTGGAACTATCATCTTATCCTTAGAAGCACAGGAAAGGAATTAACACTTTCTTATTCTCTAAGTTGAACTGCTAGACTGAGTACCTCTTTCCGCACCTGACAAACCAACAAGAAATTGATCTCATTTAATTTTAACAATAAATTCATGTGCGTGGCTTAATTATTATATTTCATGATATGGGCTAAATTTGATATTAATTTACATGAACGTAAAAAAACAAATTGTTGCACTACACTTTGTTAAAAGCCAAATATTGACATCTTAGATAATACTTTTTTTCCTCAGTCTTCAACATAGCTAAGATATTCTCTATCCCTAGCCATGATGCTTTCTTCATTACAACAGGCCAACCATGGCTGCTATGTACTTGTAGAACACATTTCTTCAACATTCCTATCTATTATCACTGTGATCAACACCCTCCAATATTTTTCTCACACTTGAATTTTGGAGCATGGTAAGGATCTTACGATTTGTCTCTCTATGGTTAATCCATGATATTTTGATGTTTTGCAAAGCATTCAAGTCTTCTTCATAGTTTCAAAGTTTCGAGTCACATGCACACACCTGCCTAGTGTTCGATGAGTTTATGAGCACGTTTCCTTGAACAATCATAGCACTCCATCAAGATAGTACATGTGCGATGTTCAACTCATGTAGAAAATCAGTGCACACTTTTATTGACAGTCCCCCTCACTTTGTTGCATTTATACTTCTATTTTGGTGAATTTTCGCAATTGTCATCTTTTGCGCATTTTTCGCTTTCACAAGTGTTTCTTTCACATTCACAGCTGTCACTTTTTCTTATTTTCACTTTGATAAGTGGTGTTTTCATGTTATCTTCACGCTAGCATGTGTCACTTTCAAGGTCGTTTTCATTTTGCAAGTGTCGTTTTATGTTTTCCTCATGTCACAAGTGTCTCTTTTGTGATATTCACTCTTGCATGTGTCACACCTTTGCACGTCACCAAATTTAGTTATGGAACACTCATATGCATTAGATAGTATTAAATATCATTAGAAAATGTGCCGGAAGCATTCCTACAACTTGGTGCACCTTTTGATCACAAACGTCACAATTGCCATAATTTGTGTTCTAAGTGTTGCAATTTGTCATTTCAACTATCACACTTAGAAGCAAGTGTTGCTTTTCTATCATTTCAAAGTTTGATTGTTATTCATGAGTCATGTGTATCCTTCAATCTTGTATTTATGTTTTTCATTGTGTGATCCAAGTTTGAGTCATGTCCGGATGCATTTCCCTCTTTTACTCTCTCGATCCCACACTTATCCATTTTAGATCCCTTCTTGGTCCTTTAGCCCATTGTAAGTTTTGAAGCCTTTAGCCCTATTATCAAGTGTGGATCTCAATCTATCCACAGGCCTTAATGATGCATTCCTAATCCAAAATATTGGTTCAATAAGCCCCTCTCAAGATTATCCCAATTCTGCTGCACATTATGATCCTCCCAAGGGAAGTCACTTGATCCTTCTTATTCATGTTGACTCACTTCACTGAGTTTTGGCCACCTATGCCTTACATGACACATAAAGTGCTCCTAGCTAATAACATGAACCCCTTCTAGCCTTTTGTAAAGGAAAAACATGCAATGCAAGATCCTCCTATCTTCACAATGCAGTGAAAGCCCTCATAGACATCCTTGTGGCCCTCCCTCAATGCAAAGCACACTCCAAATGGTCAAGAACCAATTTTTGGGTCAAATTGTGCTAGAATAGGATGAAAAACACACTAAAATGCAACAATAACCCCTTGTTATAGAAAAATATTCTTTCTTTCAAGCCTTCTCTTCCTTTGAGTGCATGGTACATTCCTAAAGGTTGAAGCATCACCCTTTCCCATTCCCCAATGCACTCCATGCCAAAAGCTTGCCTATATTATTCCTCTAGAGTGCATGGCATAGTAGGGAAGGTTGAAGGAAGCCTCCTCTTGTATTTGACCAGTCAAACTGTGCTCTCCTTGAAGTATCTTGTTCCTTTGAGAGCATGACGCAGTCCTGAAGGTCGAACCTTTCACCTTCACTCCTTCTCAATGTTCTCATGCACCCTAGCCTTCCTTTGACCCTTCCTTTGAGTGCATGGCATAGTAGATAAGGCTAAAATATGTCTCTCCTCACCCTTGATTGGTCAAACTGTGCTTTTAAGATTTCCTCTCTTTTCTTTCGAGCACATGGTGCAACCTTAAGGCATGAAGCTTTCCACCTTGTCCCTTAGGCTTCCCTCACTGCACTAGACCAAGGAGAGATCTTCCTCATAATGCATGGTGTAGTAAAAATGAACAACAAAGCCCTCCTAATCCACTGATGATTTTTATTGTGTGCTCTTAATCAAGGCTTGTTATTTTGACCCTCTCATAGGCCTATCATAAGCATTCCATGAGCTAGGTAGTGATAGTATATATGTTTTTAAGACTGATATTGTCCCATCATGAAATATTTGCATTAGTAGGAGTACCTTCCAAGAATGACAAGTTGATACTCAAGAGTAGATAGTGAGGAGAAAGGATGAAGAAACACCTGCACAGAAGAAGAACTAAGAGAACTATCATGAAGACATGAAGAAAATCATGCATCGAGACATAAAGGAGACATTGTATGATGACTCAGAGGATTTCGATATGATAAAATACCCTTTGGAGGGTGAATATTAGCAAAAAAGTGGATATTTCATGAAGATGAAGCATAGACTAGACCCACCATCAAGAATGCAAGATGAAGCATCAAGCAAGACAACTTGACATTGCCAACTCATCATGGAATACATGTCACCAATGTCAAGTTATAAGTTGTACAAGTGTCATCATAATGGTAAAAGTGTGTGAATGTGTCATGCCACATCATCATGTGGAATGTAATGATGTATTCTCAAGAGTTGTTTAGAATTCCAAGTGACACATTAGAAGTCCAAGAGTCATGAGGGTAATTCAAGAGTCATGGGGATATGAAAGGCCATTCCCCTCATTATAAAAAAACCTCATAACTCAAGGAAAAGGATTTTGGAGGCTTAAGGTTTGGAGATCTAGTCCTAGTTTCTCTACTTGGCATAGGAGAGAAAACTATTCTTTGGAGAAGCAAGTAATGACTTAATGTTCCACTATTGGAACTAGTGTCTTATCATTGTAACTATGAACTTGGATATTTCACCTTATAATTGAAGCTCAATGATCCAACACATTTTCATGCATGTATTGTGAATGTCTTAGGACTATTCTTTGGATTATTTCTATATATGTTACGTTCACATGTATTAAGGAAATTGAACTATTTCGGTGTCCTTGATACTTATCTTGTTGAATATGTGTTGTATGTGGTTTAATCATATTTGTGTATAAGTGAAATAATTCACTAGACAACTAATGAATTTTTATTTCCTTGTGTGTCTCTCTTAGGTTAGTACTATTACTTCCTTCTAGAGGCTCACTTTTGTCTCCCCTGTCATGAAGGTCTCCTCTTACACATTGTAATCAATGTTTCACAATGTCAACTTACTTGATTATTCAAGTTTTATGTATATAATCTCCTATGTTATCCATTGAAACCAAGACCAACCTTACGGTTACAGTGGTCAGGTTGATACTCTAGATGGGGCTCCTATTCCAAATAGTGTGAGGTCTAATTGGAAATTCACACCGGGGAGACCCCCTGTATGTTAGTGGTATCCAACACTGTCAATATTTTGGTGCTAGGAGGGTCAGATGATAAGCTGTGCCCTTTGAGTCTATTTTGAATCTCTTATCTTAAATGGATCTTTCCCAAATCATAATCCTAGGATGTTTTTCTAAGGATCTTGATTTTACCATCCCTATGGAAATCATTAATGAGTTTTCTCAATTTTAGTTTGATGGTGAGAGTGAACTAACTGTCCTTGAACCCTTCTTTCAGTTTATTCATTTTTGTATCTCTAATGGAATAATTTGTAAAGATGTCATGGCTAGGTTATTCACCGTCACATTTTAAGGTCGATTTAAGAAATGGTGTCATATGTTACCTGGTGCTTTTATCCATTCACTCAAGCAACTTGTTAAGGAGCTTCATGAAGCCTTTGAAAAGTATGATTATAAAGATGTATGTGATAGAATTGATTTGCTTAGGATGGAACCTAGTGAATCTGTAAAGGTTTTTCTTAATTAGTTTCTTCACCTTTGTTATGAATTTCCCAAAGCAATAGTTGATTCAAATTTCATTATGGAAAAATTTCAGAATTTGATTCTCCTCTCTTTCAGATCTTTTGAATCCAACCCGCTAGATGATTATCTTTCCCCAACTTTGTCTAACCATGAGACACCTCAATCTTCCAAGGAGGAACCTATTATTATTTTTATTCCTTTCCCTCATCCAATTTCTGTGCCCCTGGTGATGATGGGAGATCTGAAAATAAGTCATTGATCTCTTCATTCAACCTCCACCCAATTCTTATGATCCACATCCTACTGAGAGAAACTTGGAATGGTTCAGTAATTGCATGGAGCCTAATGGAATTGTTGATCCCTTGAGTTTTCAAGACCATATTAGTGTACATAATTCCAATATTGAGTCCGATCCAAATGAAATATTGATTGTCTCTAGGGATACTTTAAAACCTCCACTAGCTATGTTTTTGTTGTAGCTGCTACAACCACCCTCCAAATTTTTTCCCATCCTTAGATTTTGGAGCCTTGCTTCTTCCCACATGAGCTCATATTCACTGTCATAAAGTATTCATGCTATGTTAAATAATTATCATTTCATGTAGTGCTTTTGACTTATTTTTTTGATCCCGATTTTATACTTTTCAAATACAAGCCATCTCTTGCCTTGACCTTGCAGCATTGTCGGTCTTCCCTTTAGAAATTGCACAATCTTGGAAGGCAAGCTAGCCTTGAAGATCTAAATTATGCAATCTTGAGAGGTAGGCTAGTCTTGAGCTCAGAAATTGCGCAATCCTGAGAGGTAGACCAACCTTGAGCTCATAAATTGTGAAAAAGTCTCCATACCCTTAGAAACTACGTAATTCACTGAGCCAAGGAATTTCTGAGTCCCTTGTGGTTGGGAATTGCACAATCTTTCTTGGTAGTGTGAATGGCCACTTTTGTTGGAAATAATACTGAGGGGGGGGGTGAATCAGTATTATTAAATTCTTTTCAATATATCTTCCAGATTTATACTTTGATTTATTCTTCAGATATTGATCATTAGATTGTATGTCATTAACATATAATAATGAGAAAGAACAAGAAAAACAGATAATCACACCAAAGAACACCAGATATAAGGTGGAAACCCAATGTGGGTGAAAACCACCTGCTGCAATATGTCTCTATCTTCTTTCAATTAGAAACTTCCTTTACAATGATTTTGTACTGGTGCAGTCCTTTACCAGTACGCAGGCTGCAACCTGCTGAGAGCTACAACCCTCTCTCGTTTTCCAGTCTCTCCTGGAAGGGAGCTACAACCCCCTACTTCTTTTCTTCCAAGGACCACTTTTCATAAATTTTCAAACTACCTGCTGAGAGCTACAACCCTCTCTCGTTTTCCAGTCTCTCCTGGAAGGGAGCTACAACCCCCTACTTCTTTTCTTCCAAGGACCACTTTTCATAAATTTTCAAACTGGATCCATGAACATCAAATAATCATCAAGTACATGTGAATCAACCAATAACTTCTCAGAATGTAGTAACCAGATCAGCAATGCCAGTAATCTAAACCCAAAACTCTTCAGCAATAGATAAAAGACAACCAACAAATATTTCAATAAAAGTTCGCAACTTCACCAATAGAAACCTGCGAATATTCGCAGCTCTTCTATGTCTAAACTGCACAGATCCGCACCTGGTCCTTCTTCTTCTCTGCGTACCTCCGCACCTACTCCTTCTGCTGCACTGCGTACCTCTGCTCAGATTCACACCTGCATAGTCTACCTAACAGCATACATCCGCACCTAGTCCTTCTGTTCCTCTACGTACCCCCGCACTGTGCCTTCTGCTTCACTACGGACCCCCACACTTGCGCCTTCTGCTCCGCTATGGACCCCCACACCTGCGCTTTCTGCTGCGCTGCGGACCCCCGCACCTACGCCTTATGCTGCGCTGCGGACCCCCGCACCTGCACAGTGGATAGCCTGCGGACCTCTGAATAGAGCCAAATTAACAGTCCTCCAATTTGCCACAGCCAGTCAGATCCACAGATCTGATCATGCGCTCGAGAGATCACTACCTATCAATAGATTCGCCTTAAATTTCACCTTAATTTAGATCTAGCTTTCAAAACCGATCACCCAAAATTTCAGATCTTAAGATATTCAAATTTCACAAGTGTCAAGCCAAGTGATCTCCTTTCCTTTTTATAGGCAATCCCTTATTCAAACCATGGGACAAAACCATCGAAAACCAATACAAGGGATCCAAATTAGGGTTCAATAATTTATACCACGGACCAAAACCATAGGATCATGAACGACAGGCTAAATACCAAGGGCCAAACATAAGAATTCCCACGTGTGCACACTTCTTTGCATTGGAGTGAGTGAACTGAGGTCTGCACCTTCTGAACGGAGCACCTGCGGGTATGTCCGCACTTCTTGGTCGGCGTACCTGTAGGTCCGCAACTTCTCTTAAGATCACCTACGGGTATCTCATTTTCTATGATTTTGAGCCAGAACATGGTTTTTCCACTTGAGTGAGTTGCCATCAAGTACAACACCTGTGCCATAGCACCAAACCTGAATCATAATGCCAACAATCTCCCCCTTTGGACTTGATGGCAACCCCAAGATCCTCAAAGTCATTCTCCCCCTTTGACATCAAGGGCAAAGGGTGGACCAAGATATTCTCTTCCTTTGCTGTCCATACTCCCCCTTAGTGCCTGCTGAAATTTCTGAATGAGCTCCCCCTGACTATAGACCAGATCTGCAAAAGAGAAATTCTTCAAGAAGAACCATAATCTACTATACACCATACATGAACTTGACAAGAGAGATAGAGACATATTAGCAGCAATATTCAGATCAACATCCATGTTTTCCTTCTGTACTTTCTCCTCCAAGATCTTCTACCATAAGGCCAACAATGCATTATTAGAAGAATATATGCTCGCCCTGAACCTGTGCCATTCGATCTTCGACCAATCCATAACCCAGCAAATGTACGCGTATAACCCATATGAAGCTTGCGTACAACCAACAATCTTTGAAACAAATGAGATTCAACAACAAGATGATGCATCAACAACCCCAGCTTTTGCCTGAGGTATTCGAAGGTCTCCCTGGGCAGAGGTTTGGTGAGTATATCAGCAACTTGTTCCTTGGAAGGAACATACTCCAATTTGACCTTTTGTTCAAGCACTTATTCCCGAAGAAAATGATATTTGATAGGTATATGCTTGGTCTTTTAATGCATGACTGGGTTCTTTGAAATACTGATAGCACTTGTATTATCACATAAGATGGAGATAGGTGGTGTACAAGTGATCTGAAAATCCTGCAAGGTTTGCATCATCCAAAGGAGTTGAGTGCAGCAAGATGCGGTAGCCACATATTCCGCTTCAGCGGTAGATAAAGCAATCGAACTCTGTTTCTTGCTGAACCAGGATACTAATCTGGAACCCATAAAGAATGCACCACCACTTGTGCTCTTTCTGTCATCCACACTTCCAGCCCAATCTACATCTGTATAAGCATGAAGGGTGAGATCTGTATTTCTAGGATACCATAAGCCATAGTTTTGAGTTCCTTGAAGATACTTGAAAATTCTCTTCACTGCCTGAAGATGAGTTTCCTTTGGATTTGCCTGAAATCTTCCAACTATTCCCACTGCATGCATGATGTCTGGTCGGGTACCTGTCAAATGAAGTAGACTTCCAATCATAGATCTATAGGTTGGCCGATGCACTGCTGCTGATTCATCATTTGCACTGAGGCTGCATCCTGTAACCATGGGGGTACATATTGGTTTTGCATCTTCCATGCCATATTTCTTCAAGATCTACTTGAGATACTTAGTTTGAGACAAAAAGATACCGTTTTAATTTTTTTGGATTTGTAATCCAAGAAAATATGTCAGTTCTCCAAGCAAAGACATTTCGAATTCTTTCGCATCACCAAGGCAAAGCTTTGACTCATAGCTTCTTCATTGCTGCAAAGATAATATCATCTACATACACAACAAGTATTAGCAATTTGTCCTTTTCAATTTTTATATAAAGATTGCTATCTGCTGATCCTTTTGAAAAACCTTGTTGATGAAGATATTTGTCCAAACGGTAGTACCAAGCCCTTGGAGCCTGTTTAAGACCATAGAGAGCCTTTTTCAGTCTGCATACAAGATTTGGATCATTCCCAAGAATGAAACCATCTGGTTGCTCAATGTATACTTCTTCTAAGTCTCCATTCAGAAAGGCTGATTTCACGTCCATTTGAAATACTTTGAACTTCTGAAAGCTTGAGAGAGCAAGGAACATTCAGATGGCCTCAAGTCTTGCAACAGGAGCAAAAGTTTCTTCAAAGTCTATTCCTTCTTGTTGAGCATACCCTTTACAAACAAGTCTGGCCTTGTTTCTAATTACTTCCCCATTTTCATTCAACTTATTTTTGAAGACCCATTTTGTCCCTATGACATTCTTATCTTTTGGTCTAGGAACCAACTCCCAAGTATTGTTCTTTTCGATCTGCTCAAGTTCTTCATCCATTGCCTTGACCCAACATTCATCTTTGCATGCCTCTCTTACATTTTGTGGTTCAGTGGAGGAGAGTAATGCCAAATAGCTTGAAGCTTATGCAATTGTTCTTCTTGTTTGTACACCTGCCTCCTTTTGCCCCAAGATTTGAGATTCTGGATGATTCTTTTGAACATACCTAGATGGAGTCTTCTCTTCTATCCTTGTCTGTTCCTCTGGTGTCTCTTGAGGTTATTTTTCATCTTCAGTTTGATTTGGAGGGCAGTCTTCATCCTCTTCGATATTTTCATAATTTACTTGCCTAGGAATGTTTCCTTTTTCATCAACCACCACATCAATGCTGTCAACAATTCTTCCAAGTCTTTTATTGTAACACTTATATGCTTTGCTGTGGGAAGAATAACCAAGGAGAATGCCTTCATCTGCTCTAGGTTCAAGTTTGCCAAGCTGTTCATCATTATTCTTAATATAGCATTTGCTTCCAAAAATTTTGAAATGCTTTATCGAAGGAGTCTCACCATACCAGAGCTCATGAGGAGTTTGAGTGTTGTTCACTTGGATGTTTGTTTTGTTGAGAATAATAACTGCAGCAAATGCAGCTTCACCCCAGAAGGTTGCGGGAGTTCCAGACTCATCAAGCATAGCATGAGCCATTTGTTGAACCGTTCTGTTCATCCTTTCCACCACTCCATTTTGCTGAGGAGTCCTAGCTGTAGAGAATTCCCTTCTTATTCCATGTTCTTCACAGAAATCGAAAAATTCATTTGAGGTAAACTCCCCACCTCTGTCAGACCTAAGGCACTTAATTTTGTGATCTGATTCGTTTTAAGCCAAGGATTTCAAAGATCTGAATTTTTTGAATGCTTTGTCTTCGTGTTTCATAAGTCCTAACCAAAACATCCTGGAGAAGTCGTCAATGAAGTATTCTTCTCTTCAAGGTGACCTTGTCCTAAATGGACCACATACATCTGTATGGACTAGTTCAAGAGGCCTGCTGGCTGATCCTTCCTTCTCAGGGAAGTTAGTTCTAGTTTTCTTACCAAACTGACATGATTTGCATATGGTGTTGTTTGGAATTTTGATATCTAGAAGACCACGAACTACCTGGTATTTGCATGCTTTCCTTATTTGTGAAAATCTTAGATGCCCCAACCTTCGGTGCCATAACCAGTGTTCATCATCCTTGCTCAAATAGCATTGTTGTTGTCCTTCTTCAAATATGTATAAATTATTTGGAGTTCTTCTGCCTTTGATCACTGTTTTTCCTGTATCAAGATCATAAACACTACATCCATTTGATCAAAATATTACCTCGGTTCCTTGATCGCACATCTGACTGACACTCAGTATATTATGCTTCAAGCCATCAAGATACAAAACATTTCCAGCTTTGACCTTTTCTTTCAACTGAGCAGTGCCTCTTCCTTTTATGACTGCAGGGGTATCATTTCCAAAAGAAACTTTCTTTCCCTTTTATAAAGCACTATATGATTCAAGTTTTTCTTTATCACCTGTCATATGCTTCGAACATCCGCTATCGATGTACCCTTGATTTTCCTGTCCTTCTGCATAAAAAGCTATCCCACATCTTTCTGGTTGCGGTTCCTTCATTCTCCATGTTTTGGCATTTGAGGTTTGTTCCTTCTGAGTTGTCTTCCGAAACCTGCTCCTGCATTCAGGTTCTTCATGACCGAAGTTATTACAAATAGAACATTCAATTTCACTTTCAACGACGGAAAAGTTGTTATAGGTTCTTTTCGTGATTCCAGTCATACTTCTTTGTTTTTGAGCTTCTCTAGTCATGATTTTCTTATAGGCAACACATTGAGTTGCTTTGTGACCAAAGTTATGGCAAGAGAAACATTGGCCATTGAAGAAACTATTGCGATTATCTAACCGATTGTAGTTTCTAATAACATCCATTCTTGAGGCAACTTGGGAAGATTTTACCTGTGGCTGGTTGTAGCTTCTGTTTGTCCTTAAGGTAGCTTGCCCCCGATTTTCTTGATAGTCTTTGTTCATTCTTGAGGTAAACTGTCCCTGATTTACCTGATGATTTCTATTAGGCCTTTGCTCGCTCCTCCTTGCCGCATCAAGATAACTTTTGGAGGTGGATGCTTGAGATGCTTCTCCATTATATCCCAGACCTGTCTTGATTAGTGGAGAACACTGCACATTGATAATCTCATCCAGAGTTTCATATCCTTTAACAAATTTAAGATTAAGAGCTTTTGTTTTCTCAATCTCTTTTTTAAGACTAACAATTTCACATTCCAATTTTTCGTGATGGTTTTCCTTTTCAGCCAGTTGACATTGCAGAGAATCAATAATCACATTTTTCTCTTCTAAACAAATTTTGAGATTAGAAATCTCTTCATAAAGACCTTCTTCATCTACAGCATCCATATAATTATCATCTTCAAATGCCATTAAAAGTTTATAGTTATTACCTCGTTCATCTTTCTCACTATTTGAAAGTCCATCACTATCTTCATGAGTGTAATAGCTTTTCTTATTTGCATTCTGTTTCTTGTTCCATCTAACAGGTTCCTTCCCCTTGTCAATCTTATCCTTATGAGGAAATTTGGCAGCATAGTGACCGACTCTTCCACAAGCAAAGCATTTGAAAGGTAACTTACCTCAGAATCGTCCAACACCCCGTTGAAGGTTTTTGACAAAATTTGATTCTTCTTCTTCTTCTGACACGTGTCCTGACTCATAGTAATCTCCTTTGCCTGAAGCCTTGAAGGTAGCTTCTCTCCTGTCCGATGGTCCTCCTTTCCTCATTTCATAAGTAGTCAGAATTCCGTGTAGCTGTGACATGGTAAGGTTTTGTAGATTCTGTTTTTCTTCTATTGCAGAAACTTTAGATTCAAACATAGGGGACAAAGATCTTAGAACCCACAATAGCCTCTTTTATTTCTTCACCCAAATTTTTCATACAATTAACAATCTCATCTACACGAAGGAAATAGTTAGCCACACTTTCATCGTTATGCATTCTGAGATTTTCATATTGAATTCTGAGGGTTTGAAGTTTTGCTCATTTTACCTGATCATCTCCTTCATAGCTCAGAACAATCTTGTCCCATATTTCTTTTGCGGATTTATACTACATAACCTTCATGAATTCTGATTGAGATAGACATCCTAGTAGAGTATTGACAGCCTTTGCATTTGTTTCATATTTCTTCTTCTCAGCTGGATCTGTAGGAGTTGCTGATGGAAAAGTGCACCCTGTGTCTATGATGTCCCAGACATCTGTACCAAGAGATTGAAGATAGGCAGTAACTCTTACCTTCCAATATACGAAGTTTTTCCTGTCAAAAATTGGTGGCCTGATAGATGCTTCTCTCTCGTAGTTGCTCATGATGATGGATCTTCCTTCAAGCGATCAAGCTTCTTTAGAAGGACCTGCTCTGATACCAATTGTTGGAAATAATACTGAGAGGGGGGATGTATCAGTATTATTAAATTCTTTTCAATATATCTTCCAGATTTATACTTTGATTTATTCTTCAGATATTGATCATTAGATTGTATGTCAGTACCATATAATGAGCAAGAACAAGAAAAACAGATAATCACACCAAAGAACACCAGATATAAGGTGGAAACCCAATGTGGGTGAAAACCACCTGCTGCAATATGTCTCTATCTTCTTTCAATTAGAAACTTCCTTTACAATGATTTTGTATTGGTGCAGTCCTTTACCAGTACGCAGGCTACAACCTGCTGAGAGCTACAACCCTCTCTCGTTTTCCAGTCTCTCCTGGAAGGGAGCTACAACCCCCTACTTCTTTTCTTCCAAGGACCACTTTTCATAATTTTTCAAACTGGATCCATGAACATCAAATAATCATCAAGTACATGTGAATCAACCAATCTCCTTTTCAATCAACCAATGAATCAACCAATAACTTCTCAGAATGCAGTAACCAGATCAGCAATACCAGTAATCTAAACCCAGAACTCTTCAACAATAGATAAAAGACAGCCAACAAATATTTCAAGAAAAGTCCGCAACTTCACCAATATAAACCTGCGAATATCCGCAACTCTTCTGTGTCTGAACTGTGCAGATCCGCACCTGGTCCTTCTTCTGCTTTGTGTACCTCCGCACCTACTCCTTCTGCTGCACTGCGTACCTCTACTCAGATTCGCACCTGCACAGTCTACCTGACAGCGTACATCCGCACCTAGTACTTCTGTTCCTCTGCGTACCTCCGCACTGTGCCTTCTGCTTCGCTGCGGACCCCCGCACTTGCGCCTTCTGCTGCGCTGCGGACCCCCGCACCTGCGCCTTCTGCTGCGTTGCAAACCCCCGCACCTGCACAGTGGATCGCCCGCGGACTTCTGAATAGAGCCAAATTAACAGTCCTCCAATGTGCCACAGCCAGTCAGATCCACAGATCTAATCATGCACCCGAGACATCATGACCTATCAATAGATTCGCCTTAAATTTCACCTTGATTTAGATCTAGCTTTTAAAACCGATCACCCAAAATTTCAGATCTTAAGATATTCAAATTTCACAAGTGTCAAGCCAAGTGATCTCCTTTCCTTTTTATAGGCAAGCCCTTATTCAAACCATGGGACAAAACCATCAAAAACCAATACAAGGTATCCAAACCGGGGTTCAATAATTTATACCACGGACCAAAACCATAGGATCACGAACGACGGGCTAAATACCAAGGGCCAAACATAAGAATTCCCACGTGTGTGCGCTTCTCTGCATTGGAGTGAGTGAACTGGGGTCCGCACCTTCTGAACGGAGCACCTGCGGGTATGTCCGCACTTCTTGGTCAGTGTACCTGCGGGTCCACAGCTTCTCTTAGGATCACCTGCGGGTATCTCATTTTCTATGATTTTGAGACCCAGAACAGGGTTTTGCCACTTGAGTGAGTTTCCCTCAAGTACAAAACCTGTGCCATAGCACCAAACCTGAATCATAATGCCAACAACTTTCTCGAAAAAAAAATAAAGAAAAAAGAAAAAATCAATCCCTATAAAATAGTGAGTGGACAATTAGTTTCTCGAAGAGTGGCACAAGTTGCTATTTTTGACTTTCCACCAAGTGTCTCTTTTTCCTTGATTATAGGCATGCGTGTTATAAACTCTAACCAACCTAGATATATATAATAGATAAACCTAAAGCTCATTTTCACATTTAATCTTAGAGCTCTAGCCTTCCCAAGTAAATCAAGGAACCTTCGGTGGATTTTACAGTACTTTTTTCAGGTGAGTTTTGTTTTTGTCGTCTTTTGTTGCTTTTCCTATCGCTTTTTGTCATTTTGATTTTGAGTGTTGTTTTGCTAGTTTCTTTTCATAGTATCTGACATTTTAACTTATATTTGATTGTACAATTGTTGGTTCAGTCTGTCGTTCAATTTTTACAAGTGTCACATCAACTTCTTGGTTTTTCCCATTAGTTGTTACCGTTTCGATGCTTTCCCTATGCAAGTTTATTTTTCCTTTTACACGTTGATTTTTTGCACTCGAATCTCACTAATATATCTTCTATTCGTGAAATCTACACTCTTACTTGCACTATCACTTAGATATATCACTTTTCCATCTCCTTCCTGGGCAGATCTACCTTTACTTGGCCATCATTTTCCATCTCCAACTACGCATTTTGCAACTCTAAGGCTCAAGCCTCGTGCTTGGCCTCTTAGACTACATGATGCATAGTCCCTAGCTTTCCCAACTGCACATTGTGAAGTTCCAAGGCTCAAGCCCCACCCTTGGCCACTGAGACTGTGCAATACACAATATCTACCTCAATTTGCCCAGGTTGAGACTGCGCATTGTGCAGTCTCAAGCCTCAAGCCTCTTCCTTGCCTTCTGAGACTATGCAATGCATAATTCTTAAGCTTAGCCTCTTCACTCAGTTCAAGAATTACACAGTTCTTCATCTCATTCTTATGGTTGCTGCCTTGATCTTGCTTTGTGGTTCATTTTGGTTGACATAACTTATGTTTTCCAGGAATGCATTTTTCTCCTACAAGCACTACAACTTTTTAGCACTTCTCTTGATTAATTACTATCATTATGGATCCCAAGAGACCTGTATCAAAGGACACTGTAGAAAGAAGCACTGGGGAGGCAGTTGAGAGTACTCCAGTGTGTTAGCGCTAGAAATTTCACCTCAGGCTGAGAAAGGTAAACCTCAAGGCAACATCAAACCATTTAGCCTCGTAGCTAGCCCTACGGGGCAGGAGAAGGCTCTCTCCAGTCTATCTCGGTAAAATCTTCAATAGATGAGATGACCAATAAGGTAACACTGATATTAGGCTAGCAAACTGATCAAAGAGGTTGATTTGGGGTTTTTTGGGTTTTTGGTGGCAAATTGAGGAGAGGGCAATTTTGGGTGCGGGGATTGGACACAGTTTCTGCAGGGGGTTCTTTGGGGCGAGGTAGGAGACAATATTGATGCCTTTGATTTGAGGTGGATGGTCAGGAATGAAAGGTGAGGAGCTAAAGAGAGCAAACAATAACTTTGAATTCTCTTTAGACAGTAGAAAACATTGAAATTAAACAAACTTAAAAGCAGAGCATGGCAGGCATGAATTCTTACTTTAACACTTCATTTGTTTAATGTGCAGAAATAAAAGAAAGGAAATGAGTCACATAAAAAGCTTACAAGTACATTGAGAAACACACCATCAACACATGAGTCCACAAGAATCCCAAAGAGGACTGCGAGACCCTGGTCTTCCTTAGCCAAAAATTGCAGAGATACAGTGAATAATACAATGATAGCTTTTCCCTCAAGAGTCCAACCATGAAAATGAGCAAGAAAGTACATAATATAGATGATCTAACCTCTTTCCCTGCCTCCATGGGTCGATCTCACTATCCTAGGAGCTGTTTCAACCACCTCTAAACTAAGCACTACAAACTAGGCAGTCAAAACAACTTGCCTCTATAAGCTAGGAAACCAATTCATTCATTTAACATTTACCCTTTTCATGAATGAATCTTTTAGAAGTGTTACATAAGAGTAAAAGTGTCTTAAAAGTACAATAATTACATCAAAGAGAATCATAATTCACCCCAAAAAGTCAAACTGGGTCAAAATGCGCTTTTCTGAGATGTACAATGCATTTTGGAAAAATCTGCCTGACGGGTCGCGCGCCTCTGCCTGACGGGTCGCGTGCCTTTGGGACCACATTGGGCACACTTCCCGGTGTCCAAATTGAGCAAGAGTAGGCTTGTTGAAAAGGTCTTTGAGTCTACTTTCCAACCCAACTGGAAGTTTTGAATTTGGTGGTCATTTGCCCCTCCAAAATTGCAATCTCCCAAGACTGCTTTCTGCAACTCAAAAATGTGGCAGAAAGTCATTTTTTGCTTGTTTTTTGACTTTCTGGAGGCCTAAAACTTCATAAAATCTCAAGTCCATTGATGAGCATATGTAACTTCTCATGAAAAATCTGGAAATGATGAGTTTTTGCAAAATGGAGTTGCCATGATGAAGGGTCGCGTGGGGGGTGAGACTCGTTAATGGAGAAAACCTGTGTTTGGCATAAAAAATTCACAAATGACAAAATTTTCTCCAAATTTCTTAAAATTTGGGCTAGGAGTCCCCAATCAAGTACCATGCTCAGTCAAAGAGGCTTTGGCCAAAATTTGGAGTGGATCGGGCATTTTCCTTCGTTTTTGTGCTTTGGCCAACTGTCCTTGGAGCACCTTCGTTCTCGCCGGTATTTTTGACATTTCTTTAAAACCATGACACCTATGCAAAAAGTGAAGGAGGTTTTTCTTCCTTGGCATGTTTTGGACAAAAACCTCTCTCAGTTTTCCAAAATTCATCTTTTATTGCTCTAGAACATCATTTGAGTGCGACTTGTCCCGATGTGTGAAACAAGGAATTTTGTCGAAATGGAGCGAAATGAAGGGAATAGGGGGCTTCTAAATTCTTCGGGAAATTTTTGGAAGTAGGGAGGGATGTCAGGAAGCAGGGGAAAGTGGAATCTCAGAGATTGAGTGAGGGGAAGGGGTCCAAAAGGGAAAAACACAGGCCCAACCTAGAAAATTGCCAAGTTGTAGCTAGAAACTAGGGTTTGTGCAAAAATGAGGAATTTGGTGGATCTAAGGGATGGGAAGTGTTTGATAAGGTACTTTAAGGATAGGGGAAGGTGTATGAAGATCAGGAAACAAGTTTTTTCGGTGATTTGACCATCCAAGAGAAATTGCCTTCAAAACCCTAGGGGAGGGAAATGACCTTGCCTAGGCACAACTGAAGCATGAATAAGGTGTAACATGACCCAATGGAACCTAATATGATGATAGCAACCCTATGAATGATGATAGGCTCAGCTGAATGATGAAATGGACTGGCATTTGGACAACTTTGAAAAGTTTGAAAGCAAACCCTAGACCTAATGCCTAGTGACCAAATTTTGCTTGAAGACTCACTGAAATGACAAAATTTGACCTTGACACTTCAAAATCACTTTGTAAGAGCATATTTGATCACTGGAGGAAGGCTGGAAAGACTGACACTAACATTGGCTCTAATGGGGATGGTAGCTCCTTGGAGGTGCCAAGAACCTTAGACCTCTGGGAGAGCAAACCAGTGCCTTACAATCATTGGGCAATGGAGTCATTATTTTGAACGGAGAACACAAAACCTTTGACACATTTATTGAATGAAAACTTGACTAAAAAGTGATTGAAACTTAACTGAAACTTGACTCAAACCGACTCGATGACAAATTGAAATGATGGAAAAATTTGACTCTAACAAACTAACTCAATACCTGAACTTAAAATTTAAAACTTGATGGCAGTACATAACCGCCTATGTTTCTTACAAGACAACCTACCATCAAACTATATCATAATGCCAATGCAACCAATCAAGAAGATGGCTTCTTGATTGATTCTCCTGATCAGATCTCATGATCAACAATAGATACTGGTAACTGGGCATCCAAAAACATAGTTGACCATGATCTCCTTCATCACTGAACATCGCAATAAACACTGTCACTGCTGGCTGCAACAAACTTGCTAGAGGATCGTGAAAAACATGAAGATTTGCCATTGCCACCTTCTGCTGAAAGAACAAGTAATCCTTTATTTCAAATTTTGATTTGCCTTCATCATGTGCTTCAGTAAAAGTATGCTCATGGGCTTCAAAAAACTCTGAACAAATGGATGAGCAGATCTCTTCTTGGAAAGACATTTCAGCACATGAAACATATGAAGAATATGAAAGGAAATCCTGAATGTTTTGATCTTCTGTGGTGTGAATGTGTTGTAGGTCATTTGTATATGACATGAGGGCCAGGTTATCATGTTCCTTATTACATTCATCAATCATAAGAGAAGAAACTTCAGATGGTCCTTGAAGCACAAGATGATCATTTATATCGTCTACCACAAATTCATGCAGAAAAACTTTTTCACTTGCTTGAGCAAAGATCTCACCTTGTTGTTCATGAGCTGACTGAATGACCTCCTCATGAAGATCTAGTTCCGGTGAGGTGGGAGCACTTAGATTTGTAACTTCGTTTTCTTCATGCCAGCTGATCTCAACAGTCGAGTTCTTCTTTATAGGATTCAACACAAGGTATTCTTGGTCCCCATGATCTGAATTTTGATCTGAAATAGCTGAGTTGATTGCATTACATTCTAAAATTGAATCTTGGCTACCCTGCACGCTGTCTTCTTCTGTGGGCAGATCTGAAACAAGCTCTTCTCTTTCATCAATTATAGCCATATGGCCATATTCAACCTACTGATCTTGACAAGTATCCTCTAAGATTTCTATGTGCTGCTGAAATGGCTTTTCATACAGGGCTTCCATGATCTCTTCATCCATAAAATTATCATCTTCATAAAACTTCTCAAGGCTTTCAATAAAACTATAGGCATGCTTGCAACAGTCTTGAACTAAATTCAATGATGGATAAGAGTCCTTATATCTTTCAATGAACATAGCATGAAAATCCTTTAAACAGTAAATACAAGCAGGTGGCAAACTTTCATACCATGATTGGGCTTTACCTTCCAGAGTGGCCAAGAATATCTTCATCAAGCAATCTTCAGGAAAATCCACCTTCAACTTGCGAATATGCATATGAAATCTAACTAGATGTAAAGCAGCATCCTTCTTACCATCATCATTAAATGTAGGCAAATTCCTTGACCAATCTACCTTGGGAATCTTATTCGGAAAACCTGGAATGTGATCTCGGCTCAAGGGAGCGTATCTTCTTGCAATCCAATCCATCTTGAAAATCTCAAAGCTATTGATCTTCCTGCAGTGAAGTCACCATGAAGCATTGGTCTCTGGAGTTTTCAGTGAAGGAGTCGCCAGTGAATGATTTCAGCCTTGTCAGTGTATGATCGTTGTCCACTATCAACAATCAGATTTGAACTTGATACATGTACTGGGGTAAAATGCAAATGAAGTGCTGTATTCACAAGCTCATGGAGATTGACTGAAGCAGCGTTTATCTACTTACGCTGATGTAAAACAAGAGCGTTTTCGAAGGCTACCTGGCGTATCTTCAGGCTCCGTCTAAGACTTATGAAATAACACGTCAATGAGCAAACGATTAGTATGTTCTCCCCAGTATGGTCGCCAGTATGTTAGCGCTTGAAATTTCACCTCAGGCTGAGAAAGGTAAACCTCAAGGCAACATCAAACCATTTAGCCTCGTAGCTAGCCCTACGGGGCAGGAGAAGGCTCTCTCTGGTCTATCTCGGTAAAATCTTCAATAGATGAGATGACCAATAACACTGATATTAGGCTAGTAAACTGATCAAAGAGGTTGATTTGGGGTTTTTTGGGTTTTTGGTGGCAAATTGAGGAGAGGGAAATTTTGGGTGCGGGGATTGGACACAGTTTCTGCAGGGGGTTCTTTGGGGCGAGGTAGGAGACAATATTGATGCCTTCGATTTGAGGTGGATGGTCAAGAATGAAAGGTGAGGGGCTAAAGAGAGCAAACAATAACTTTGAATTGTCTTTAGACAGTAGAAAACATTGAAATTAAACAAACTTAAAAGCAGAGCATGGCAGGCATGAATTCTTACTTTAACACTTCATTTGTTTAATGTGCAGAAATAAAAGAAAGGAAATGAGTCACATAAAAATCTTACAAGTACATTGAGAAACACACCATCAACACATGAGTCCACAAGAATCCCAAAGAGGACTGCAAAACCCTGGTCTTCCTTAGCCAAAAATTGCAGAGATACAGTGAATAATACAATGATAGCTTCTCCCTTAAGAGTCCAACCATGAAAATGAGCAAGAAAGTACATAATATAGATGATCTAACCTCTTTCCCTGCCTCCATGGGTCGAGCTCACTATCCTAGGAGCTATTTCAACCACTTCTAAACTAAGCACTACAAACTAGGCAGTCAAAACAACTTGTCTCTATAAGCTAGGAAACCAATTCATTCATTTAATATTTACCCTTTTCATGAATGAATCTTTTAGAAGTGTTACATAAGAGTAAAAGTGTCTTAAAAGTACAATAATTACATCAAAGAGAATCATAATTCACCCCAAAAAGTCAAACTGGGTCAAAATGCACTTTTCTGAGCTGTACAGTGCATTTTGGAAAAATCTGCCTGACGGGTCGCGCGCCTTTGGGACCACATTTGGGGCACTTCCCGGTGTCCAAATTGAGCAAGAGTAGGCTTGTTGGAAAGTTATGTGAGTCTAATTTCCAACCCAACTAGAATTTTTGAATTTGGTGGTCATTTGCCCCTCCAAAATTGCAATCTCCCAAGACTGCTTTCTGCAACTCAAAAATGTGGCAGAAAGTCATTTTTTGCTTGTTTTTTGACTTTCTGGAGGCCTAAAACTTCATAAAATCTCAAGTCCATTGATGAGCATATGTAACTTCTCATGAAAAATCTGGAAATGCTGAGTTTTTGCAAAATGGAGTTGCCATGATGAAGGGTCGCGCGGGGGGTGAGACCCGTTAATGGAGAAAACCTGTGTTTGGCATAAAAAATTCACAAATGACAAAATTTTCTCCAAATTTCTTGAAATTTGGGCTGGGAGTCCCCAATAAAGTACCATGCTCAGTCAAAGAGGCTTTGGCCAAAATTTGGAGTGGATCGGGCATTTTCCTTCGTTTTTGTGCTTTGGCCAACCGTCCTTGGAGCACCTTCGTTCTCGTCGGTATTTTATACATTTATTTAAAACCATGACACCTGTGAAAAAAGTTAAGGAGATTTTTCTTACTTGGCATGTTGTGGACAAAAACCTCTCTCAGTTTTCCAAAATTCATCTTTTATTGCTCTAGAACATCATTTGAGTGCGACTTGTCCCGATGTGTGAAACAAGGATTTTTGTCGAAATGGAGCGAAATGAAGGGAATAGGGGGCTTCTAAATTCTTGGGGAAATTTTTGGAAGTAGGGAGGGATGTTAGGAAGCAGGGGAAAGTGGAATCTCATAGATTGAGTGAGGGGAAGGGGTCCAAAAGGGCAAAACACAGGCCCAACCTAGAAAATTGCTAGGTTGTAGCTAGAAACTAGGGTTTGTGCAAAAATGAGGAATTTGGCGGATCTAAGGGATGGGAAGTGTTTGATAAGGTACTTTAAGGATAGGGGAAGGTGTATGAAGATCAGGAAACAAGTTTTGCCGGTGATTTGACCATCCAAGAGAAATTGCCTTCAAAACCCTAGGAGAGGGAAATGACCTTGCCTAGGCACAACTGAAGCATGAATAAGGTGTAACATGACCCAATGGAACCTAATATGATGATAGAAACCCTCTGAATGATGATAGGCTCAGCTGAATGATGACATGGACTGACATTTGGACAACTTTGAAAAGTGTGAAAGCAAACCCTAGACCTAATGCCTAGTGACCAAATTTTGCTTGAAGACTCACTGAAATGACAAAATTTGACCTTGACACTTCAAAATCACTTTGTAAGAGCATATTTGATCACTGGAGGAAGGCTGGAAAGACTGACACTAACACAGTGAACTTGCCATTTTTATCAAACACTTAGTTGTTCATAGAGAAAGATTCATACATTACATGGCAAAAGGTGAATGAGGTATTCTTAGCAAGGAATTTCAAAGTAGATCTTGAATATCGACAGGTTTACATCAATGTCTAAAGGTTAGGATTACACAAGATTTCATGTAGGTACCTAGTTTTTCCATGTGCAAACATTGTCAACTAGATACTATCACATACAGATACCAAGACCATGACGCTTAGCAGTTCAAGTAGACAAAGGCTTGCCTCTTTTATGGAACACAAATACCAACTTATGTATCACTTACCGTGGCTAGGATCATACATGGATTCCCAGTTCTATGTAGTCACCAACCACTTGAGCACAAAGGATGTCATCAAAGGTTGGGTGAAAGAGCCTTCCAAATTTGCCAGACACCCAACAACACTTACAAGACCAAATCTCTTAAGAAGGATTATCAGTACTTGATAGTCTTATGTTGTTGGATCTATGGTCAAAGAAGTACTGAGAAATTTCTAGAAGGGTGGGCATTCTTTCTTAATCAAGTCATAAATGAAGGAAAACCATTCAACTGGTTGGATTTGTTAGCTCAAAAATTGAGGATTCATGTGAATAATTCTAAGAACTCTCCTAAGGGTACACAAGCCAGATTATACATGTCTGATTACTTGCTAGATGAAATATGTGCTCAGAATTTATTTCCTGGCATGAGTTGGACCTGGTCACCAAGATAAACTGCCATGGACATTTACTGCAAGTTGCTTTCAGAGTGCAACTACAAAGTAGTAATTGGAAATCTAACTGATCACTTTCTCATTCCATTGTACAAGTTAATCTTTGAGGAAGAGCCACCTTGCATGTCCCATGATGCAATGGAATTAGTTTCAGAATTAGCATATTGGTTTGCCTCACCGGATGATACTTTCCTCAGAGTGTTTGGCGGTCAAAAGTCTCCACATCTTCTACTGAATTATGCCGCCAAAAAGTTGGTAATGCAAGAAGTTTCATGTAATCTTTCCATAGGGTTATCAGGAGTTTTTTACACGAATAAGAAAGCACCTTGGCCCATTCTTCCTTTGCAAATTGGATTGCACGAGATCAAGAATTTGAAGGTTGCTGACACCGAAGGAAATAATATAGAGAAATTTTCATTTGTTCGTTTGGAATTCAATTCGTATGATCCTAGGAATGTCTGCAAAGAACAATATGCAAAGATTCATTTCCATATTCCAAGTGAGACATTTTACAGGACTAAGGAGGAAAGGATAAAGAATTGTTACAATACCTCCAAGTCCGGTGAAATAATCAGCTTTGCAAGAACATCACTTGCTACTCCTCTGAAGGAAGTCACCCGAGAGGTAGAACTAACATGAAGGAGAAACCAGTGCATGAAAAGGAAAAGAGGAAGGTTGCACATAGTCCATTGGAAGAGAAGAGCTGCAAGATGAAACAAAATCCAATAATCCTGAAATTGGACATAGCAACAAAAAAGAGGAGGAAACAAAGCAAGCAGGAAGAATAAAAGAAGCAAAAGGAAGAACAAGAGCGGAAAAGATTAGAGGAAGAAATGCAAGAAAAACAACAAGAATAAAGGCAGAGAATAGAAGAGGAAGAAGTAGTAGGGAAACATGCCAAAGAAAAAGAACATAATTGACTACTAGAAGAGGAGAGAAAGCAATTGCAGGAGAGAGAACTTGCTCAAGAAATTGAAGATATGATTGTAATCCAAGACATGGAGGTGGAACCAGAGCCACTAAACCAATATGAGAATCTTATGCCGAGCACTGAGAAAGTTACCATTCAATCTCCCTATGGTGAGCCCCAGTATTGCAGTAATAATGCTGCAACTCCTGGAACTCCCTTCTTTAATTTTATCAACCTGGTAGTTCGTAACAAACTTGGAAGCGACAGTGCTGTATGCACAAGTACTAGCTCTTACCGTGGATGTCACTTGATCAGCTGGCACAAGTCCGCTAGGAGCATAAGCCAACTTCTATGAGCTCTTAGAAGAATCTTTTTAACTGATGGATGAAAGCTAACTCAAAGGGGCCTAATCTACTTGCAGAAAGAAACTGAAAAGCTGAAAGGAAATGTAAACCCTAGCAAACCCTAATTTTACCAGCTAGCCCTACCGATGCAAGAAAGAGGATGCAAGCTACTAAAAGAGATGCCATTGACTTCTAGGAAGGTAAAATGCATGCGTCTAAGCTACTTCTACATTATCATCTGAAAAAAAAAAAAAAAAACATCTTTTTGTATTTTTGAATAAGTTGTTAGAATTATCATGCATGTGCTTTTAACTGGTTTTGACTGTGCAGAGGTGGATTGGCGAGAGGAAATGCTTGGAGGAGGTCAGGAAGGTTCAGAGAGGGCATAAGGGGTCCCTAACACCCTTCCAGAGAGTTTCGCAGAGTTTTTCTATCAAGAAACCTCATTCGTGAGCTTCTACAGGAAGTCTGCCGGGGTTCTACAGGATGTTCTGGGATTTCTATAGGATGTTCTGTAATTTTCTACAGGATGTTCAGAAATGGGATTTTGGAGGATGGATGGAGGAAGAAAGATGAAGGAGTGGGTATGGAGGTGAGATGGGGGTGTGAGGAGGTCCAGGACTTGGGGAATGGAGCTGAGGAGTGGCAAGGATGGTTGGATTTGTTCAAGGAGGAGTGGAGCAATGTTGCAGAAAAATATGGGAATTAGGGCAGAGTGAGCAAATGGAAAACGTGAGGCAAGAATCCAAGTTAGAAGATGGATCAGGTAGGATTGATGGAGTACGGGCAGATGGAGAAGTACCACAGGTGCTCTGCAAGTTATTTTTCGAATTGGACAAACAAAGACTTGGAAAATCAATGACCTAATTCCTTTGACCTACTCTGACATAGATAACAGTAAAGAGAATGAACAAAAGTCTATTTGCAATGAAACCATGTGAAATAATTATGCAGCAAAGCAATCAAGAATCTGAACATGTAACCAACTTCTGCAAATAAAAATCGAACACTAATGATTGCATGGTGAAGCAAAGATAGTGTTTTTGGTGGCAGCAAGGTCACCTTGATCCCAGCTCCTGATCCCACTGAGGGAGAGGTGAAATCAGAGGTGCTTGACGGCCTTTTTCTGAAGATCTTCCCTATTAGTAACCTATAAAATCAATCTAAACATAAAAATCCTTTTTAATCATCAAAAGCAATCTAAACAACAAAGCAAGATTTAAATCTAAATAGCAGATTTTATTCTAAGAATGCAGCAAAAACACATAAAGGTAAACAAAGGAGGTACTGGGCACTTGAGATGGGCCCAACCCCAAGAGCTACAGCCTCCTAAGAGAGATTTAGAGCTGGTGCAAAGCTGGATTCATCTTTATTGAGCAAGAAATAATAGTTACATAAAAAACTGTCCACAAGGGAAAGCTTGAAAGTGTGCTGAAATGCAGAGCCAATCTACTGCCTAAAAAATGACTAAAAGAATGACTAAAATTGAACTGCAAACTAGCTGACTTCTGCCTACAAAGTGACTAACTAAAATGAGGCCCTAAGTCCTCTTATTTATACAAATTGAGGAACCCAACAGCCCTCCTAAACTTTAGGAACTCGGCTGCCAAAACTTGTAGTTAACAACACTTTTACTAGCACTTGCTTGGCTGCCCTTGTGATAATTGATTTGGTGGCCCTTGAACTCCGAGCTGATGGTGGAGAATTCGAGGTAAGGGCCCATGAATGAAGGGGACACATTCCTACAAATCCTCTCCCTTGTTCTTCCACGAATTTGGCTACCAAGTGCTCATTAAAACCTTTGATTTTGTCTCAAAATTGACTAAAAATCTACACAAAGCACCCATTAGACTTGTTGGCATAATGACTAACCCAATTCACTCTATTAGCATAAATATAATCAAAAACATGCAATAAACTAATGAGAATGGTGGATTAAGTCGAATTAGGAGGTTGAATGAGCCCATATAATTATCCATATATGTTGATCTTATGCCGAGCACTGAGAAAGTTACCATTTAATATCCCTCTCCTTTGATAGTATAGAAAGATCTAAGCAAAAAAGAGGAAACTGTTCCTCCCGATGATGACATGGTCATGGATATGTACAATATAGCTTATGATGAGCTTTAGAAGAATATTATACAAGTGAGTAAGAAACACTTTCTAGATTACATCTCCTACGTTCATTAGAGAAATTATTATTGTGACGATACTTGGAGGAATCCATAAGCCATTGCTACAACCAAATTGGCCTTCGTAGGTGCTACCAAGTCAAACATAGAGTATATCATGGCCGAGAATAGACAAGTGACAAAGAAATTACAAGATGCGAGGCAAAAAATTGAGCATCTCCAAGTGGAGGTCCAGAAAGCAGCTTCTGCACATATATATCTAGAAGAACTTAAGGCATCCATACTTGGTGAAGTATTGACATTGGGAGAAACCATGTGGAGCCTTTATAAGGAGCTTTTCATTGTGCATAAAGCAGTTGTCTGCATGCATGATGTGCAACAAAATTGTAAGGATAATGCTAAATCCCTCAAAGTTGTTCATACAACTATTACTGTTGTGCATGGGTGGTCAATGCAACACAAAGCGACACTATCCAAATTGGTAAATAAAACAAGGCAATATGTTGAGTTAGAGAAAGAAAAATTTCAAATGATCATCCAGAGTAACAAACAGTTTGCCTCATTAATTTCCAAAATTTAGGCCTCATATGCATGATTATACAATAGTGCAGATTTCATGGTGAAATCAAACAAAATCCCTTCAGTTGGGTCACTCGCTGAAGCCAAAGAAAAGAGTAAAGTTAGGAAGGAGGTTGAAGAATACTTGGACTAGATTAGATAGATAGCCAACAATGAAGATCTGGAGATGAACAAGCATAATATGCAGAAGTATTTTGGTGGCCCTGTCTAGATAAACACTATGTTTCTCTTGTTGAAGAAGCAAATTGAGTCTTGTTTCGATGCAATGGAGGCTAGAGTCCACTTCCAACCTGATCCCATTTCATAGTGTAGGGAATCCATCACACCGTGTAAATCTTGACATCATTATGTGACCAAGAAACTACAAGTTGAAGTGGTGGAGCGGGAGTTTCCCTAAACTCAAGCTTGACTTGTTTTGTCTCATTAGGCTATCTACACTACAACAAAACCAGCGATTTGCGCCAGATTTTAGTGCATCTTTTTTGTAATTGTGATGAGCAACCTGGCGCTAAATCTGGCTCTATTGTACAATTTTTAAAGCGTCCTTTTTTGCACCTAATTTTGCATCCTTTTTCACGCTAGATTTTGCATCATTTTTTACACCAAACTATGCATCATTTTTTGTGTCAAATTTTGAACCAAGATTTGCATCTTATTTTATGACAGGTTTTGCTTCTAGTTTTGTGTCATTTTTTTCATCTATTTTTCATTCTCTTTTGCTTCATATTTTGTGTCATTCTTTGCTTCCATTTTTGCACCATCATTTGCATCAAGTTTACACTGTATTTTGAATCCAATTTAACATCTTTTTATGCATCCATTTTGTGTCAGTTTTTGCATCTAGTCTTACGCCAGGTTTTGTATCTAGTCTTACACTAGTTTTTGCTTCTATTTTTGCACCAGCTTTGGTGCCTATCTTTGCACCATGTGTTGAATTTGATTTAGCACCAAATTTTGCATCCATTTTTGTGCCCATTTTTGCATCTTTTTTTGGACCATTTTTTACATCCACATTTACGTTTGATTTGTCTCCATTCTTCCCATCTCATTTTGCACCATATTTTGCGTCATTTGTTTCATCCAATTTTGCATCATTTTTAACACCATCTCTTGCATCTAATGTTACATCATTTTGAGCATCCAAATTTGCATTTATATTTGCATCTTATGTTGAGTCATGTGTTGTGTCCACCTTTGCATCTTATTTTGTGTCTAATGGTACATTCAATTTAGAGCCATTTTTTACGTCTACTTTTGTATTTGTTTTTACACCAAGTTTTGCATCCAATTTTAAGCTATTTTATGCCCCTTTTTGCACCATTTTTTTGTGTCTACTTGTGTCCAATGTTGCACCATTATTTACACCGACTTTTTCATCCAATTTTGCATTTTTTTGGTGTCTAGTTTTACATCGTTTTCACCATCCAAATTTGCATCTTTTTTGCCTCATTTTGTGTCCACATTTGCATATAATTTTGTGTCTGAGTTCGAGCCTAAATTTGCATGTGATTAGGAATCATTTTTTACATCCAATATGGCATCCTTGGTTTCACCTTTTTTCAGCCCCATTTTGCATCTTGTTTTATGTCTTTTCTTACATCTTTTTTTTTTCCTTTTTTTGCACCCAAGTTTGCATCCCAAATTTACACCATTATTTGCATCATCATTTGGCATATTAATTTGTAACGTTTTTTGCTTCTTTTTAACGCTCAACTTTGCATCTTATTTTACATCTAGTTGTTGTCTTTTTTTGCATCTAATTTGGTGCCCATTTATGTGTCCTTGTTTTTGCCCAATTTGATATCCTTTTGTATGCCATGTTTTGTTCCCTTCTTTGTGTCAAATATTGCACAATTTTTCACTTCTAATTTAAAACACTTTGTATGTCAATTGTTTGCATTTTGTATTAATTCCTAGTTTAACATCCAATTTTGCATCCATGGTTACATCCGCATTTGACTTCTTATATAGAGTATATTTTTCTTTACATATATGACCCCCTTTATAGATTCATAGTGAAATATATGATAGTTTCTAAATATCATTAAAGCAGATATCACAATTCAAAATCATTTGTAAAGAAATTTAAGAGAAATTGACAACATCCATCCAAAAAAATAACAATGTGTCATTAACAATTTTCAAAACATGTATAAAATAGCAACATAATACTAATAAAATCAGTATTATTTTTAATCAAAACAAGTAAAATTCAAATATGATTAACAAATCAAAATATTTCATGAATATCGTTATTCTACGATAAATTAACAACGTACATAAATCAAACTCATCGTATGATTACAAAATCAAAATGTCTCATTGATATAGGGTAAATTCACAACACCCATCTAAACATAACAATGTCATTCTACACAATAATTTCTTCATAAAAAACAATGCATGTGCATGCCTAGCTACCACCACCAAGATCATCCTCATGATCATCTTGACCATCGTCATTACTCTGATCCACATCATCACCAACACCGCAACTATCATCATTATCTCCTCCTTCACCACCATCATCCTCATCCTCATCCTCATCATCTCCTGATATATGTTGAACATAATTTGGATCATCGTCTTGGCAATCATTACCTATAGCATTCTGACAAAAAAATCAATATTACATGTTAGTATTAATTACATAACACAACACATGTTTTTGCTATACAATGTTAACCATAAAATGAGGTAAGATATAATATCTAATAGTACTAAAAAATAAAATGAAAATATGGTTTAAAAGTATATTGGAAATCCAACTAAAATTACATACCATAGAGTCCATCCAAACAACAAATTCAACCCATCTCTTTTGCTGCAGCACCTCCTTTTCCAAATGATTTGGAGGTCTTCCATATTTTAGTTCCTATCAATCAGTAAATAGGGAGAAATTAGATAACAATGACTTTCTTCTAGTACAAAATTTATTAAAAAAATATCACATGTTTAATATACTTACAAAGGTTGTTATCAGTGCTTTTAAACCTTTCTGGCCACTACGATGAGTGACTTTTGTCTTGGTTAACCTCGCCTTGGATGCCTTGTCCTTAAACATAAACCAATTCAATTTATTTTCACACAAATACATGTCTAAGATACTTATAAGTATTAATACATTCTAAATAATGTTTAATGAAAAATTCAATACCTGAATGCTCTCATTGCCGGCTTTTCTTTGTGCATCCAACTTCTCATATGATTTTACAAGTTCTTTCCATACTTTAAAAGGTATGTCAATAGGTCTTTGTTTCAATATTTGATCTTGAGGAATTTTTTTAATTTTTCTTGTTTGGTTAAAAAAAACTGAACAAGTAATTCACATCAATGGCATGGGGACTCTATGGATATGTGTAAAAAAATGGCTATAAAGAAAACATCCAAAAAACATATGAGCTCTCCCTTTGATGGTCACTTGGGGCATATGGCTGGAAAGGAACAACTCCATTTTTGAAAATCAAGGACAATCCTTTCTCAAAGTCCTTCCTAATATTTGCTCCAAATGTCTTAAAATGAAAAACAAAATTCAAACGTCATCCTTAAACATCTCCCTTAAATATAACATTGGACCATAAATTCTTCATTTTTATTGTTATCGGCTCTGGAATGATTTTTCTATATGCAATTATATAATGAAATATGTGTGCACTAATGAAAAAACATTGAGTTTCATTTTTCATAATCACAAACAATGAAAAAAGAATCACACGTAACTAGCATCATTTTGGAAATTTTATATTTATTAAAAATCTTTAACATGTTTTCCTCCCATATCTCATAAAAAGGTGTGAAATTTTTTATATACTCTCCAATAAGCACTACAACAAAACCAGCAATTTGGAGGTTTTACACTAAGTTTTTCAACATCGAGCTTACTAGGGCTTGCACCACCGGGGTTATTAGTAAGAATCTCATGAGGTTTGCATAGCCATGATTATTAGAATCAAAATAGTAGGATTTGCACTAAAAAACAGTTCATAGTGCTTTCCTGCTGGGGAGAAAATCACAAGTTCAACTTCTGCAGTGCAGAGCACCGAGAGCTCGTAAGCTTTCTTCAGCAATCCACCTATGTTTGGAAAATGTAGCCTGCCTGCTGGCGATGTTCTCAATCCTCTTCCTCTGCATCTTTCCCCTCACTATTCTTGTATGTCCTCTTTCGTTTTTCCGTCCAAACAAACCCTCTCAAATTGAGAAAGCAGAACAACTCACTCGATGAGAATCCGAATCCAATTATCGCTTCTAACAATAACCCAATACGATACCAGAAGTGATTACACAAAACCTCATTGACTCTTCATTTGTTTGGAAAAAAGCCAAGCATAAACTTCTGACGAGGGTTTCCGTCTCAAGTCTGGCTCGTAGGACGTCGCTTAGTCAATTGCGAGAAAAGTTTTCCACCTGCCTGTCACATACGGTTTGTCACACTATATATTAAAATAAGGTTGATCATACTAACAATAAGGTTGTATAGTGTAAAAGGAGGGCTCTCCTGACTGCATTTGGTTGGTTTATAGAAAAGATTGCTGGAATGTGTAATGTGAATGCTCTGCTAACTGTTTTTTAAGCATTTGGAAGTATTAAAACCCCCTAGGATAATTAATGTAAGACCTGTTAATTAATGTGTAAAGATGGCTATTGTCCTTGGGCTACCTTAGCTGTTTGTGTTTAGTGATCTGTGGTATTATTACTCCTCAAGTCACTATTAAACCATGAGAACCATGCCCAGGAAGGCTAGTGTGACATTGTGGATGAGAACCAAAACTAGACTCCTATAACCTCCTTTTTCATCCTTTAAATTGCAGAATTAACTGACTGTTCTAGTAATCGTTCTTGAGCACCTGAAGATGTGCACCCTAAATAATAAGAATAATACCTTGTAACATATGAATAGTCCATCCTGTGCATGTAGGATATGCACATGAGGTCCAATAAAATCACTAACCAGAATACCAGGTGTTATTAAAGCCTCTACAGGTTGATATATATGAATGTTACAGTGTGCAGGAGTATGATTCAATTCCATACGAAAATACAAAACATCTGATAGGATTTCCTTATACCTCATAGGCAAACAACCATTGTCCCTTCTATAGATGAGCAGAATAAGTGCCTGGTTCTCTACACTAAATAAAGACAAAGTATAGTACTTATTGCTGACAAAATAGGATTTAAATCGCGGTTCAATTGCTTGACATTCAGCTGGTCACAGAATTGTAGAGTGCATAATCATAAGTGATGTTGCGAGCCTCATTGCTCAAAGTCTAAGGGTCTTGCGAGCCATAATCACAGCCATGTATGGAATATCTTGTGATTATGGCATTTTATGAGGTCAATTCTTGTGAAGACATTTCAGTTTATAATAAATTTTGAACCTCAACAGAGTTTTGGCAAGACCTGGCTGAGCTAGGACATCAACAACACAGCTGATATGAATGACATAATCTAGCCTCAAGAGGGAGCCTCTTTTGTTTCATCACTCTAACAATCTATGAAGTGGTGGAAAGCATAACAACTTCCCCTTGAATATGACACCTAAACTGAGTACAAATCCTAAATGATGCAGCCTTTGGTGCATGTCTCTCAAAGTATCGATATTTCAAATGTTGAAAGCTCTTGTGCCCATTTGATATGCATTCGATTGTAGTTCCCCTGAAGAAAGAATCTTATAAAGGTGAGGCCATGGCCAATATGTTAGCCATATCCATTGGAGTTGCCATTGCTTGACAACTTTAGTGTGATCAGTCCCACCATGATTCACATGGGCTTCTACTCAACACTGGCTGTTGCTATTGTAAGAGTCTTCAAGCTCGTTGAACCCATAGTATTGATAAGTGTATTCTTTGGGTCTCTGGTTTTCAAATTCTGCCTATGTTTTCCTCTCAGTATCATTATTTCAAATGCTAAAAGCTCTAATTCCCATTGCTATGTATTTGATTGTGGTTTCCCTGAAGAAAGAAGCTTATAAAGGTGAGCCTGAGGCCAATATGTTGGCCATATCCATTGGAGTTACTATTTCAGCTTATGGGGAGGCCAAGATGAATGCATGGGAGGTGATTCTCTAGTTAAGTGCAGTTGCATGTGAGACTACCCAATTGGTTCTCATACAAATTCCACGAACATCAAAAGGGATTAAGTTGAATCCCATCACATCTTTGTTGCTCCTTGTTGCCTTGTTTTTCTCAGCACCCCCTGGGCCTTAGTAGAATACCCATTTCTGATAATCAGGGTCTCTTCCTTTGATTTGGATTACATGACATTTCTGCTTGTGCCTTGGCTCTTAATCTTGCAGTGTTTCTTCTGATAGGAAAGACTTCAGCCTTGACTATGAATGTTGCTGGTCTTGTCAAGGACTGGCTGCTCATAACATAATCTTTGTCTGTAATAAATGAAAAGGTTACAGTCATAAACTTGAGTGGGTGTGGACTGGCTTTTCTGGCTGTCTGTTACTATAATCATTTGAAACTTCAAGCTCTCAAGTCCAATGACAACCAACCAACGTACCTCAGCAGTGCAGCTGATGCCAATGATGAAGGAGAAGGTTTGATAATGACGAGTGGGAGATTCTCAATCAGAGATTCAGAACCAGTAGAGAAAAATCAAACTCAAGCTTCAGGATTAGGTATTTAGATCATTAATATTGTCTTGTGCTAGAGATTACTGTTCTTGGATTGGCTCCTCTATGCCCAGATCTATTTGCAGGGAACAGGCCAGTCATTCACAGTGAAGAAGATAATGACAAGATTAGTGTATAATGATGGACAGGATGGTGCCATGGTGCCAACCTAAATCTCAAGTAAGGAGACATCTGTTCATCAATTTGTCAAGAAGCATGGCCTACAATTCAATTGCTCTAAGCCTATCACTTCTTCCACCTGTCAAATAAATTGTTTCCTGTTTGTTTAGTTGACTATGGTTCTAATAAATATACTATTGTTTGATGTAAAAAGACAAAACAAAACAAAAAATATGGAAAGTTGTGACCCCATTTTCTAACTACAAATTGAAATCGGATTACCATAGTGACCACCTCTGCTTATTGGAATCAAAAAGGGGGTGGGTTATGCACAATCCTCCGTATCATTTTCTATTACCAGAGATAATTAAAGCCACCCTAAACTCAAGTCTTAACTATGCTGATAGGGTGTTTGGGGAGGGGGATCCCTTACCAACCCACTATAATCTGCCCAAAAGCATCCTAAGAACATATGCAAAATGCTCTCCTATCATCTAATGTCCAAGCAAGGAAACTCTTGAAAATATTATCTCTACTCTGCTGAATGTAGGGCTAGTCTAATAGGTGGAAGGTGCCATACTATGGATCAGTCTGGAGCTGGTTTACCCCTAATGGGTGGAAGGTGCCATACTCTGGATCAGTTTGGAGCTGGTTTACCCCTAATGGGTGGAAGGTGCCATACTCTGGATCTGTCTGGAGCTGGTTTACCCCGAATGGGTGGAAGGTGCCATACTTTGGATCTGCAAAGTACCTGTCTGGAGCTGGTCCATAACTCACTCTGATTATGTATGGCCTAGTCTAATAGGTGGAAGGTGTCATACTCTGGATCAGTCTAGAGCTGATTTACCCCTAATGGGTGGAAGGCGCCATACTCTGGATCTATCTGGAGCTGGTCCATAACTCGGTCTGATTATGTATGATCTGTAACCTAATATGGCACAACCCCGAACAGGCATCAAAGATGTTGATTGACCACCAAGGCAGAAGGTTGAGGTGAGATCCCATCTAAAGTTGGAAGGAAAGAAACTATGGATAAAATCTTGGCTGCTCCTCTGAATCCGGGGTAGAATAACAGTTAGGAAGTACCCTATGTAAATGATGAAACAACATAGAAATGCTCCCTTAGTGCTTCCAGATGTATACCAATTAATGAGCATTCAAGTGTTATTTCAAATATGAATCAAATTTGAAACAATGTCAAAATTTTCCAAAATTCAAGAGAGCAGTGCTGTAAATGAAATCAAAGTTTAGATTCCAACATACAATGGTCAAACTAGTGCCAAATAAACACATTAATGATGTTCAGATATGACAGAAAGACACCAGCACCAAAGCACAAGACTATGTATGTAAAACAATGCATCCACAATAATAATAATAAAAAATAAAAATAAAAAATAGAAGATATATACTAGTTCCAAAACAAGAAAGTTTACATAACAATGATGCAAATAAACCCCAAAGTTTGATCATTCAGGACGTTAGCATGATCTCAAGAATTCTGCAGTAAAAGCTAGTACTTGAACTCCTAGTAACAGAAGATAGAACCAGTGTGATGCTAGTATTATTGAGTGGATGTTTGGGCTGTTATCAGCACTGATTTAGTTTTGGATATACCTGAGATATCAGTCATGCAAAAATTTTCAAAAAGGAAACGTTTTGACAGAGCAGAGTGTGATCTGGTTGCAGAGTAGCAAACCTTGTTCATAAATTCCAAAGGGCAGAGAGATAGGCTTGTTCATGCGTTAATGTGAGTCTTTAGAAGATGTATCAAGCTATAAAATACCAAACCCATCATGAATACTTGCAGATTAGAATAACGTGATCTCAAACTCTAGACATCGAACTTCAATAACATAGATCATTCCAATTATATTAGTCAAATTGTTCATCTTGTTTTGGCATGACTCTGTCCTTGGAGATGTTCTCTGTTGCTAGATTTATCAGAATGATTGCAAGAAAGCAATGGAAACAGGCTAAAAATTAAACTGTTTATGCAGTCAATTGTTCCATCATGAAAGTGACTTGGAAGGCGTGGATCTCATGCATTTGAATGTTATGATGAGCAATAAATGATTATTATGCCATTTGTGTGTTTTATCTCTCATAAACAGATTCAGATCTGAAAAGAATTAGATTTGTAGCCCTGAACGTCAAGCAATTAGGGCAAAATTTATTCAACTTGCCAAGCAAGTTGTTCACCTTGATTTAGGGTCGACGCTTCTGTAATGTGTAGATCAAGAAAATGGTGCAACACTTACCCTAAATCCTTAGTATGTGAACTTACACAGGAACTAATGGAAATTTCAAGCCTCCTGCAAACAATTCTGCCTAAGGATAACGCAAATGACAAAAAGGTAATTTGTATCAACAGGATGACCAATGTCAAATATTTTTTTTTGGGAAGATTAGAAAACATCCAGTCATGATTTTGGCAAAACTGAAAAATCAGTTGCCAGTCAGAAGATGCATATATTTTGCCTAATTAATATATACATTTTTTTTCTTTGAAAAAAAAAAAAAAAAAGAGTCAAATATTATGTAGAATATTACAAGAAGGAACATAGGTTATCGATAAATGGATTCCAGCTATAACTGTGAAAAAAATTATTAACCTCGGAACCATTCTGCAATCACAAGAAATTAACATAAAAGCCACTTATCCCTGCCTGATAAATAAAAAAAAAAAAAATTAAGAAAAATCTCATCCAAGACTTTCACAATGAACTCTGGGAGCAAGAGTAAATCAAATTGAAATTTACCAGCCTCTGCTTTTTTCAATCTTAGAGGAAGTACTAAAGAATTTACAAACCGTTTCTCTGTTTTAAACATCTTATACACTCCAAGATAATTGAAAATTATTCCATTTAACCTGGGATATAGATCAAGACAGACCAATCCTGTAAAATACAATAGAAGTAGATTGAATAAACCATTAACTTGGGGAGGATGAAAAGAATATTTAGTTCCACAGAATTCTATAGAAAGAATAGGAAGTTCCACAAAATTGTAAAATAGAATTCATGGAATGCTAGATGACCAGTCTACAAATCACTTTTATTTAGCTTAGTTTATTTATTAGTGAAAAGTAACCTTAACTCAGCTGCAAACAGTTGTATCTTAGGCAACTACTCTCCATGGTCAGTCCAAATGGTGAATAGAATTCATACTTGCAATGTTCAGAAAGGTTCAAATCTCATGGGGATTATACTGGCCTTGACTCATGAGGACTTCTCACTCTATTCAATGAAGCAAAATAACTTGAGACAACTGCAAGCAACTAACTTGTTTCTTCCTTTCTGGAAAAAGTAATTGAACTCGAATTGTACCACCTTGCTGCAGCAAACACATAGTTAGAAAGCTATGTCGCACTGGCTTTGGGACGGGGGGTAGCAGGGATGGTGGGTAAGTTTCCGGAACCACCAGAGTGCACCCCCAAATTTTTCAGGGGACAGAAAGTTGGAGATGGCAATAATATATAAATTATTTTATATATTATAATAATAATAGTAATAGTAATCATAAATATTTAAAATTTTGAAAATAATAAAATATTAAATATAATAATAATAATAATAATATTTTTTTCTTAATTCACCATGATAAATATAAAACATTTAAATAAATTCCAATTGCAAATAAGAAACACTGTGAATAAGAATTTAAATAAATTCAAAGAGAAAATTTAAATAGATCCTAAAAGCCGCCGTTGATGCCCACCCCCTGACACTGATAAAGATTATAAATACAGTCAGGGATAAGAATTACAGAGGAATAGCAAGTATTGACTGAGAGTATGATGCACTGGAGTCTGTGAGTGCCAGCACCGCAGAAAGGAATTGCTGAGAACAATTTTAGAATGATATGCTGAGATGACAGTTAGGATTTAGAAAATTAGAAGCAGGTAGGATTTAGACTTCAGGCAGGTGCAGGGATGGATTTAGGTTATATATATCTATATATATAGATATAATCTTGAACTGTCAGTCGGTTCAAGGGTCAGTTGACTGTCCCAGATATTTTTGTGAGGGACGGATTGGGAATGCCCTAGAAGTTCCCATGTCTCCAATGATGCCCCCAGCTATTCTGGGACATTGCCAAGCCATTTTTAAGTCCCCAAAACACTGGAATGCAGGGTACAAGGGATTTGTCATCAGGCACATGTTGACTCTCCATGCAACATAGTTGGAAAGTAAGAGAGATATGGGAGACACGAGTTGAAAAAAAAAAAATTAAAAAAAAAAGAGTCTGAAGTACAAGTTAATTACAAAAATGTAGATGAAAGTAAGAATGACCAAAAATTCTTTCAGTACGAATGACCAAAAACACTCTAGTGGTATTTCATTAAAGAACATAAGTTTATTATTTTGAATCCTGACTGTCTTCTCCCATATAATCAACTTCTAAAAGGTTAAAAATTCCTCTAATGTTTAGCAAACAGACAAGTTGCTGAGTCGAGAGAACAAAGGAAGGCAAGTAGCATCTGTCTCCCTCTCAACCCTGCACATCCTACCCCGCACCTAGAATGGTTTCGCTTACTGTAGAGGAGATTCTGTAGCACATAAACAAAAAACTTAAGAGCCACCCTTACTGTCTTTAGCATAAACACTCTCAATAACGAAAAAGAATTTGACTTTGTGTTTAAAATGGCAAATGCATGATGTAGAAGTAGTTTTAGATAAGCTAACTCTGGCTGCTTAGTACTTACTAGATTAGGAATGACTGCCACAGGTTATTCATGGATATAAATTTTAAGATAATGTGTTGGATAGCAAAAGGTTAGAATATGATTTTTATTAGTATATTTGTTGTACTTTGAACTGCAGCATTTTGCTTGGAACTGGATACAACTTACGCTTAATTAATTAAGATAAGCTAACTATAGCTGATTAGTAGAATGGGGACGACTTTCAGTGGTTGTTAATAGTAAATTAAAAGTTGGATGAAAAAGTGTTAGAATGAAACTTTTATAAGTTTAGGTTTGTTGTACTTTGAGCTGCAATATTTACTCAGAACTGAATAAAACTTATGCCTGATTAACAACACATGCAACAAAATATTCAATATGAACATATAAGGGTTTAAACCAGGAATTTCAGGTAAGGAGATGTTAAAGTCCTCTCTTTTTTTGAAAGATGTAAAGCAATGAAAAATATAGCACATACTCAGAATCAACAGGGGAAACCATTATTATCCTCATTTTGTTACAAGTTGTATTTTAATAAAATCTTAATTACCCCAAAAATCAAAGCATGCAGCATGAAACGATATTGAAGACGACTGTGCTGAGATATTATCTAAACAACACTGTTGAATGAAAAGAGATTCAAACTTCCTAATGCCAATCATTTTCTGGGAATGGAACCTAAGCAACATTAAGCTAATTAAGACTCAAAATTTCTGTATTTAAATTTCATAGACAATTTAATTCCTCCAGAGCAGATGGCTTCTCATTGACTTGAAGTGTTTTGAGCTGTATTTTTCACTCAATTTAGGTTCAGCGAGTCATACGATTAGCCCTTGTCACATGCCAGCCAGAGGTCACAAGTTCAAATTGTGCAGAATCAGCAATTGCAAAAGTAAACCTCTCAACGAGCCACTCAGTTCTGCACTTCAACATGTTACATAACACACAAAAGTTCTCGCATTATCTAGAAGCATGATGATTCATGTTTACAGCCCTAAATTTGATCAACTTAGCAAATCGTTAACAACAAAGACTCAACGAGAACCCTTTTAACATAATTCTACAATTCATTTGAAGGTAAAGCTCAACCTACATGCATAAAACTTCAAATAACATAACAATCAACCCTCAACATAGCATGATAGCCCTTTACACATGCCAGCCAGAGATGACGAGATCAAGCCCTGGGGTCACCGATTGCCAAAGGCAACATCTCAATGACCTAACAAGTTATGTTCTTTCCGCCACTGTGATCAAAAACTTCTAGGATTTTCTATCTAGCGACTTCATTGATTATATGTGAAGTTAAGACAGGCTATCCTGATATTTGAACTTTTACCCATGGAAATTAATCTTTCATTCGAAAGGAACACTTCAGTGATTATCTATGAACTTAGGACAGGCTGTCGTGATATTTTAGTTTCACACACGGCCATAGAGTTTTGCTTTTAAATGAATACCTCATTGATTATCTCTAAAGTTAGGACAGGCCGTTGTGATATTGGAAGTTTTAAGCATCGAACCGCGCTTTGCTTTTAAAGAAATTGAAATGCTACGTCGGAAGTGATTGTTATCGGGTTTACAGATCCAGTGTAAAAAACATTGGGATTAAATGTTAGAAGTCTAGGATGTAGTGATTTCATGCACTATATTTTTTTAAGTTAGGATGGGCTTAATAAACCTCTAGAATTGTCTAGATGATTAAATCATCGCCTAAATTCGATCTGCATAACTCGAAGAAAACCGTTTTGGGCAAAAAAAAATGCAATTCATTTTAAGGCAAAGCTCAACTTCCATGCTTGAAACCTGAAATATCATAACCTGTCCTAACTTTACAATTTATCAAAGAAATCACTACATTCTGAACTCATCAAGAGAACTAACGCTTTGCATTTCATTTTTGAAAATCATTCGTCACAGGCTATCTCTAAAACGCAACAAGAACCTCTTTATCGCGAATTCTTTTAAAGGAAAAAGCTCAATTTTCTTGAAAATATAAATAACGCAACAGCATGCCCTAACTTGAAAAATGATCCATGAAATCGGTACCTGGGAAGCTTGAACGAGCTCGTCCAGGGAAGCCGGAGGTGGCAGCTGCTGCTGCTTCTGGCTGTGATAGACCGCGCCCAGTTTCTCTTTAACTCCATGTTTGCTGAGTGAAAACCCTCGCAGCTTCCTCAGAGAAGACTTCATTTTCGCTACAGAGATTTTATGCTTCAGAAACAAAACCTCGAATCACCGTCTTAAAATGCAGAAAACCCCCCCGTCCTGAATCTGTCCGAACTCCATTACGCAAACCTCGCAATAGCCCCTCTGAAACGGTCAAGACATTATTGAGGGTCTTGGTATGAACGGGCATGCTGAAAATGCTCTTGGGCTCTTTTCTCAAATGGAGCACAGTGGCGTGAAGCCAACCTACATCACATTCGTGGGTGTTTTGACTGCATGCAGTCATGCCACAACATCTCTGTCAAGACATTTTGTCAAACAATAGACGTGCCATTTCAATACTTGCACATTTCGAATAGAGATCTGTGAGGGAGGTATCTACAAAGATGTTGATCTCAATCTCATTTCTAATCATGTAACTATGCACACACTTACCTCGTTGAAGAGCTTCGACCTATGTACATGCTCGGAGAACACTAACCATAGTAACGGGACCCGGTACCACCTCCTCTAGCAGCATTTGATGGAAAAGCGTCAATGCCTCATAGGCATGTCCATTCTGAGAATATCCAACAATCATAGAGTTCCATGACACCAAATCTCTCTCACACATTTTGTTAAACACTTGGCGTGCGTTCTCTATACTTCCGCATTTTGCATATAGAGCAAGAAGGGCGTTCCCCACAAATAGATTGCAATCCAATCCGGCTCTTATTATAAAATGATGAACCTTCATCCCCTTCAGAATAAAGGGAAGAATGAGTTCATCGGGCTGTATGCCTTTCTGCCGCATTTGGGAATAGAGTAGGAGGGCTTCCTCACAGGGTCCATTCATGGCATACCCTCTGATGGGCACATTCCATAAAACACAGTCCTGTTTAGGGGAATTTTCAAAACCCAGTCATGCATAATTCATGCGGTCGACTTTGTATAGAGGTTTATTAGTTTGCTTAGCAAGAAAATATTTCCATGAAACCCAAATCTGAATATGTGTGTACAAGCTTGCAAATATGAAGCCACACCTTCGTAAGTATCAATAACGGCGTTTGGCTTCTGTGTCTGTTTCTGTTTGTCAGTGGTTTTGCATTTAATGGTAGTGGAAGCTACAGTTGGGCTACGACAATGGATGAGATAGGCATCGCCATTGATGTTGATGTTAGAGTGTGCATGAATATTTACATGCTCTTCCTTTTTAAGTATGTGACGAAATTCTGCTAAGTTGGAGGTTGCACAAGGTAGGATTGTATGTGCCAATTCCATTCTTCAACTGAGGGGACGAGAAAGACACCCCATGTATTTATTTCCAAATTAGTAATTAGTATACGGTAAGCTTCTTCGCACTCATAATACAGGGAACCCTTAATGCAAGAAATGTTACATGTAGAAAGCGAGAATAGCTAGAGTTTTTATTTTTTATCGGGAGAGGAGAATACATAAAATTGCATAATTGTTACATTGGAAAGCGAGAATAGCTAGAGTTTTTCTTCTTACAAGGAGAGGAGAATTTGAAAATTTTATATTGGAGCAATACTTAACAACACTCTTAATTGGGGTTTAGTGGGGTTTAATTGGGGTTGAATATATAAGACTAATCTTTGAGAGAATAGATATATATTCCCTAATTATCACATAAACAAGGGGTTAATCTTGCATTTAGTGCTTTATCTCTGTAGAGTTTCGCTAAACAAAGGGAATACCTCCTCCTGCGTGACTTCGATTGTCCCTCCCTCTTACAGGATTGCAAAGCATTAAGAATTGAATCTTCTTTATTTTAAAGATGTAGTCTTGTCGAATATACCAAAAACATAGTAGGATTCTTTCATTATTGACAAAAACAAGCACATGTGCAAGGGAAGTATTCATCCATGGATGGTTAACAAGTTCATTAATAACTACAAGCAAATGCTTCAAACTATGTATTTAATGATCTCTAGTCATCATCTAAAGAGTTCAAGAATCAAATCAATTCCAACCTAAGTTCTAAGTATATGGTAAACCTCTACTCTAGAGGTTCTATTATTGTAAAATTTCACAACTATGGAAGTTGTGGCAAGGTCTCAAAGGAGGGACTTTCTTTTTGGGGCAAAACTAACCTTTTTTCAAAAGATAGTTTCTATAATTGAATCCATCTTCAATATCCATTTCTTCAACCCCACTCTGCCGGATTTGAATATTGAATCCCCCCTACTTATTTTGGGATGAGATGATCTTTCAAAAGCCAACATAAATATATTGGGGACTTACAACAATATACAAACTAAGCAAGGAAGGGTATACACACATGTGTTATAATTTGAATTGAAGTTGACTTGAGCAAAGGTATAACAATGCATATTTAATTAAATATTGGTGATTTTAACAACCACGTCCATTAGATTAAAATAATGATACTTTATGTGTATCTATATGCAAAGACAAAATACTTGAAAGGAACCTTCCCAACAACAAAGGTCATTATAAGAAAAATGGAAAAATAACAAGTTGATGGGTGGTATGATTGAATGAAGAATCAAAGGGCAAGAAAGAAGAGACATCCAAGTTTAGTCCTAATAAAAGATGTTATGGCCCCTTCCAAGGAGTGCGTTATTAAGAGGGACACAAACATGATCATGGAGTCTGTGCTAAAGTCTTATGGGAGAAATAGGAAGCATGTGAATGAGATATTATGGATTTCAAAAGAGAAATCATGTTATTCAATCCAATAGAAGCAAGGGGATTGGTGCTACTTGAGACTCCATAAGCTCTAAATCAATTGGTGAAAGCAAGAAGTCTAAAAGATAAATGCAAAGAAAGGAATATCCATCTATGTACAAATCTACAATAAATCAATTCAAAATTATACAGTGTTTCCATATAGACAATGTTAGGTCCCTATAACACTAGTGATTCCCCCATTACTAGTGTCATTGTGGCCCTTACTGTTATTGTTGTGCCCTTATTGTCCCCATATTGTTATTATTGTGCCCCATAGAAGCCCACTATTGTTATTTTTGTGCCCTTATATTATTATTGTTATGTTGACTTTGATTATATTGTGACCCCTTAGACTCCTATATATAGAAATGAGGCTTTGTCATTTGTATCATCCAATAATTGTTCTTTTGTGTAATGTAAAGGAGGTTGCCCCCTCGAAGAAGCTGATTTCTAAGTTGTTGATCTATCTTTTCTATCTTTTTGTGAGTTGGTTTCATAACAGACAACCTAGGTTCGAACCCTAAAAAGTGTAGGGTCTTTGTGAGTGTTTGTGAGGGAATGTGTTTGACATCACATAATTGGATTCCCTTCATCATCAAAGAGACATGTGTCCCAAAAGTCAATTTGGTTTAAGTGGATGTTAATATGATACATTGTATATTTTCTGAGGGTAGTAGCACAATTGGAAAAAAGCATGTTGGCAAGCCCTTGTGTATCCAAGTGATCAAAAGTTCAATCCCCCAGACATATCTCACCAATTGAACTTAAAAAAAATATGATACATTGTATATTGCAAAGCCATTAAGTTAAGTAATGACCTTGGCTAACCCAAATATTTAATTAGAATTTAAGCTCAAACACAACATTAGAAATGAAACCTTCACTCTAGATCTAAGGATATAGGGGTCAACATTGGATATTGGATACAAGACAAGGTGATCAAATGTATCTCTTGGACTAGCATTTTTTACAAAGGAATACAAATTTTAATGCTTATATTAACATGTATGTATAATATAATAATGAAATAGTCACTCTTTAGTTCATGGATAAAAGTGTTGATGTGGAAGGAAATCTCGAGGGATGTGTCACTATAGTCATAAAAATTTCATTTATTGTGGCACATGGAGAACTTATTAGTTGGTTGTAGCTTTAAAAATGGATAGGAGTGTTATCCTCCCCACCTAACTGCAATTCCTACATATGACATATTTAGTGATTAATGAGTATATTGTTGTAATAATTTTGAACCCTGTGTTAAGAAATCCCTATGCAATCCAATTTAACTTATGTACCATCCTCAAAATGAGGAGAAGTCATTTGTGGGTTTCCTTAGAATGTGTATTTCAAGGAAGAATGTGTACTTTGTCGATATGTTGAAAGGTTTTACAGTCTTTGTGTTTTAGTGTACCATGTCATGTTTGGCATTGAGCGTTGGGTGTGTTGGAAGCCAACTCTTGGTAAACTCAAATACACTTGTCCTAAGGAGGGAGTTGGGGTTTTAAGGTTCTCTGGTTGTAAAAGCTTTCAAAGTCAATGTTTTTCATCCTCTTCTTGCATATTGCAGCCTCAAGGCCATTCGATGAGTTGGTGGTCATGCTTAAGGTTTTCATCCTATTCTTGCATTGTGCTTAAGGTTGATTGGTACCTTGTTCCATGAATTATGATCAACTTTGGGTCCTCTTTCAGTAGACACCTCCTAGCCACAGTATTAAAGGCAACATATTGGTTTCCTTTACTAATTTTAGCTTGTAATAAATTTAGATGTAATGGTTGTCACAAGCGTTCATATACAACTACCTCATAACAAAGCTAACACAAGCACTTCTACCCATGCCTACATCACATCACATAGGAGGAATCAATCAATATTATTCAATATCCCGCATTCAAGTATCCCTCCTTTGAGGATTCAATCCAACATTTATGGAGATCAGGTCATCCATTTACAATAACTAGCTTTGCCATATAGCATGTTCATATTCCTATTGTCATGGCCGAAAGTACCACCGACATATATCTTATGCAATACGAATAAATAATTAGAACACCTCAATGGATGCAATTCATCCTATAATGCATAATGCATATATTAGATAACCCGAACCATAGACTCTACCGTTTCAAAACAAAATCATTTATCATACATAATCAATAATTCGTCTGCCACAGTTGCATGACATGTTAACATGTGTATCTTAGGGATTATGCACAATTAATCAGAAGTGCAGCATTGGATGCATAGCACAAATAACTTGTACCATAGTTTATACAGTCGAGCCTTAACCACAATTAACAAATTTGCATAGCGGCTCAAGCACGACTATTCACTATCTTAACAAAACATAGGTTAACACCAATTCTACATAAGATCCACATACTGTGACTGTAATTAGAATTTCATTTATGTGCATCCATAAAATCATCTCATTAACGCCACATGCAGTGCATTTAAAACTCAAGCAAATTCTCTCATATGCTAAGGAATTTATAACATAGAGGGTAAGAAACCAACATACAGAACAATCCACGCAAGTGAGTCAAACTAGATCAAAAGAGAGAACGACACTTGGAAAACAAAGCACCGCTACCCAACCTAGAAATGACTCTTCAGTTCACCACTGAGTCGAGGTTCTTGCCATGGATCAACCGCCTCCAATTGATCTATGCAATGGGTATTTAATACCTTCTTTCATGATATGGTTTCCATTAGCGGTGTCTCGCTTTTATGGATCTTTTTATCCATTTGCGTAGGCTTATCTCATAAAAGCTCACCTTTCTCTCCCATGAGGATTTTCCTCATAGAAGATTGCCTTTCTCTCCCGCACAACTTTTATGTTTTTCTCAATGGATATTTATCTCCAATCCATCCAACTTATCTAGAATTAAATCGAGAAGCTTTACCATGAAAGAATTATCCTTTCCCATTCACCAATGTGATTTGGCAAGAATCTCATCTCTTGGTGTCTCGCTTTTCCAAGTGATTAATTTATTAATAATGTATTTACTTTTTATATTACACATCATACCTAGCTTTTCTCAGCTTAGGTTTGCAAAGTTTGACACACAAGGGAGGGGTGTTACATTTTGGATCCCTCTCTTTCCTTAAGATCCCTCCAACGGCAGCTAGAGTTCTTAGATGACTTTAAGGAGGAAGCCCCTATTGGAAAGGGACAGACAGTTTGAAGGTGTCTATCTTGTTGGTAATTCCTATATCAAAAAGTTGTATTTTCATAGTCCAGGGGTTGGGAATACACAATTCCCATCCACTTGAGCTCAATTTTATCTCGCAAAACTTCATTGGGATCTACCTAAACACATATGCAAACATAGGTGAAAATGCCTTTCAAAAGTCTTTCCCGGTCTACTTTGACGAATCTTCCAATAAAATTGCCCACTTTTTCTAAGAGATCTAGATGGGTAAAGTGAATGGGAAAACTGGGAATCTTACCCATACTAGAGTAGTCATCGGCAACATAGTGAGAGGATTGAAGTTGGGAAACCATGGCTTCACTAGAAGACCAACTCATCCCCAAAACCATGGACCTTGGTCAAGGATTTTTTTCTTATCCTCAAGACATTTGAAGATCACCACAAAAAAACATGGGTCTACATCCACCCAAACCGGCGTTCATCCAATCCTATCATAATCAAACAGAAAAACGCTACTTTTTCAATAGAAAATGGGGAATAAAAGTATCACCCAAGGATAATGACCATCGCATCAAGCGCTCAATCATAAGGGAGGAGCAATAATTTGACAATCACACGTCCTTGATTTCTGTTGATTTAACTCTGAACACTCACGTAATATTCTCTTGCTTGGCGAATTAAACACCATTGCATGGAATGGACGAGGATTGAGCCGAACCCTGGATGAAGCCCACTTCATTCTCATCTAAACACAAAACTATATATACGTCAAAGCTATTACAATAGATTCTGACTGTCAACACCTCGAAGTTCTGTTTATATGTGGCTACCTTTTATGGTTACTATTGAATGTGTGATTGGCAATAGTAATGGCAACTTAGGGCTGCCAAATTTCCTTCGATTCCCTCACTACATCCTAACGCAAATAGTTGTTCAATGCCTTGGTTGTCTTTCAAAACTGGTAGGCAGCGTCTTCTTTGATATTTCTCGATGGTTTTAATTCCACTACAATCACAACTTTCATTTACATAAACTTCGTGTTTTCGCACGAGCGACGATTGTTCCAAGGTGAAATGTCACTTGGATGGTTTCAATGTTGTTGACCCATCATAACTAACTAACGGATATGCCCATTACAATTTTATACCACCCCATTATCAATATCAATTATGCATGGGAACCAATTAAAGCAACTTTTCACATTAATTTTATATGAGCATGAGAACATGTGTTAACAAGCAGCCCATAAAGCCTCATTTTGAATGCCATAGTCACTTAGAAGGAATTCCTCTTGTAGTAGCATCCTCCCTACTAAACTTTGCTAGTGCTAACATTAGAACCACCATTACAACAAGATATCTTTCTAGTGTTGACAACACCATTATAGTAAGATACCTCAAGAGAGACAGAAAATTTAAAAAGTATGATAGTAATACGTATCCAGAAGATGGTATTGAAACTAGTAATTGTTCACGAATCCATAAGATTGTAAGGTCATTCTCATTATCATAATCATTGTCATCATCATCACCATCATCCTTGTCATTGTTATTGCCATCATTACATTATCATCATAATCACCATTCATGCCATCATCATCATCATTATGGACATTGTTTGCAATTGTTCATAATTGTAGATGTTGTAAGAAATATCATCAACCCAAAAAATGTGGTCAGTGATAGAAAAGGGTTGTTTAGGACACATTGATATACGTAAGAGAAATAACAACTCTATTTTTGACAGATGATCGATGATGATCATCATCACCACCATTATCATCGTCATTGTCATTTTTATCATCCCCATCATCATCATTAATGTAATTTCTATCGACATTGTTGTAATCATGCATCATCATCATTCATGCCATTATTGTTTTTGATGATGACCTAGATGAAATTATGATCATGACACCAAAGATAATGCTTATGATTATGACAATGACAACATCTAAAATTGGGAAGATTCGCCAACGTCATTAGCATCGTCATCATCATAATCATTGCCATCGTCATCATTGTCATTGTAACCACTATCGTCTTTATCATCATAATCACAATTCATGTCATCGCCATCATCTTCATTTTCATCATTGTCAATATTATTGACATTGTCATCAATTGTTCATAATTGTCAATGCCATAAGGAATATCATCAATGCAGAAAATATGATGAGTGTTGGAAAAGGGATGCAAAAGCGAATATAGAAATGGGGGCAACAATAGAAGTAAAATTGGATGAAAAGTGGATACAACATAAGTAGATGCACAACAACATGAAAAACCTGACACAAAAGTGGATGCAAAAGTAGATGCAGTTGTCAATGCAAACTTGGATGCAAACATGAAGGCAAAAGTGGAAGCAAACATGGGTCCAATGGTAGGTGTAAAACTTGGCACAAATTGTGGTGAAATAAATGTGGATGCAACAACGGAAACAAAAGTATATGCAAAAATGGGTGAAACAAAAGTGGATGCAATAGGGGATGCAAACGTGGAAGCAAATGTGGTCGCAATGGTAGGCGCAAGATATGGTGCAACAAAAGTGGATGTAACAATAGACAAAAAATATGCAAAATAAGATGCAAAAATGGATGTAAAAGTGGAAGCAAACATTGATGCAACAAGCAAAACAAAATTGGATGCAAAAAATGGATATAATGTAAGTAGATGCAAAAGTAGATACAAGACGAGATGCAAAACCCAATGCATAAACCTGACATAAAAGTGGATGCAAAAATAGATGCAATATTTGATGCAAAAGAGGATGTGAACATGGATGCAAAATTGGAAGCAAACGTGGATACAATAGTGAGTGAAAAACATGGTGCAAATTGTGGCATAACAAAAGTGGATGTAATGATAGATGCAAAAAAAGAATCAAAGTATGATGCAAATGAAGATGTAAAAAGGGATGCAAAAAGTGAAATTTAAAATGGGTGCAATAGTGGATGCAAAATTGTGTGCAAAAGTGGATGCAATAGAAGTCGATGCAAAAGTAGATGCAAAACGAGACACAAAACCCGATGCAAATCCCGGTCCAAAATTGGATACAAAAAAGGATGCAAAAATAGATGTAGTAGTTGATGAAAACCTAGACGCAAATAAGGATGCAAACGTGGATGCAAAATTATAATCAAAAGTGGGTACAAAAGGAGGTGCCAAACTAGGCGCTAATTGTGGCACAAAAATATTAGATGCAATAGTGGGTACAATAATAGATGCAAAAGAGGATGTAAATATGGATGCCAAACAAGAGGGAAAAGTGGATGCAACAAAAGTAGATGCAAAATTTTATGCAAAACTAGACACAAAACACGATGTAACACTTGGCGCAAAAGGGATGCACAAATGGATGAAAAAATGGATGCAAAAAATGATTTAAAAAAGGATGCAAAAGTCGATGCAAAAGTTGATGCAAGCGTAGGTGCAAAAAGTGGATGCAAATGAGGATGCAAAAGTATGTCAAACAAAATTAGGTGCCAAACTTGATGCAAAACCTGGAACAAAACCTGGTGTAAAGGATGATACAAAACTTGGCATAAAATTTGGTGCAAAACGTGGTGCAAAACCTATTGCAATACCTGGTGCTAAACTTGGTGTAAGATTTGGTGCAAAACTTGATGCAAATTTTGTGTCAAGTTTTGCACCATATTTGATAAATGGATGCAAATAGCACCAAAAATGGGCTCTAGATGCTAAAAAAGAAGTAAAAAGGGACGCTAATCGCTGGTTTTGTTGTAGTGCTAGTCGACTCTACTCAATTTTGTGTTATATGGGTATGAGCATATTGTAATATTATTTTGTAATTAATTGTAAGTGAAATTCCAGGTGTCAATTGTGGAATGTGAAGAGTCATTTTTTAATGAAGTCCAAAGGTCATGATTGGAGGAAGTCAAAAATTTATGAGGGAAGTCAAAGAGTCACAAAGGGAAATGAATGGTCACCACTTTTGTTATAAATATACCCTCATTCGTCATGTAAAGGGCTTTTTGCTGAAATTTTGGCTTAGGATTAGAAGCTTGGGAGCTTTGTTGAGAGCCTTGACTTAGCGTAGAGGGAGTATCTTTCTTTCGAGAAGCGGGTGTTGGATTCATGTTCCATTATTGGGACTAGTGGATCATCAATTGTATATGTATGATTGGGACTTTCACTTTAATAAAAGCTCAGAGCCGACACATTTTCATCTATATGTCTTAAATATAGTAGGACTATTCTTGTTTTGTTTGCAATATATGTTATTTCATTTACTCTAACACTCATGAACTACTTCTTTTGCATTAGTATGACTCCTATTGAATGCGTGTTGTTATATATTTCAATCATGGTTATCTTGTAAACTATCTTGCAGGCTAACCTATTGTTTCTTTTATGCTTTTGTGTTCCTTTCAAGCTACATAATAATACATGATTCTAAGGGGCCCACTCACTTTCCCCTTGTTGTGTTATAACCTATCATGCATTCCAATTGACCCTTCATAGAGTTATACACTTGCTTCACCAAAGTCACAAATACATCATTCTATGTGTTATTGTAGCCAAGGAATAACACTAAAATCAACTATTTTTGCAACTAGGCCATATTTTAGATGGGGCTCCTACTCCAAACGGTGTGAGGTCTAATTGGGACTTCATATTGGGGAGACCCCCTGATTGTTGGCAGGTCCAACACCGTCAATAGTTTCATAATTCCTTATTTCATTATCTACTGGTTTCACCTACAACTTTTAATGATGCTCAACCTCTTGTTTCAAGAAGTAATCAAGAACAAGGTAGATGTATTTCACATGTAAAGGAGAAAAGTGTTGAAGATATGTATTATATTTCCTTCTCGGCTGATCTCTCATATTCTAACCTTAATAACCTATCAAATGACTCAGAACCTCACATCCGAATTAAGACTTTGGATGAACATCATCATGATATCCCTGTTTCCATTAACACATATGGTGGTGAATATCCAAGTATATTGGATGATATATTATCTTCTTCAAAGGGCTTGGATTCGCAAGGTATCAATTCATAATTTGTTTCTCACAATTTGTAATCTCTATTTGTGAATTGGCATGATTTTTAATGATGAAAAAAATGTGTAACTAGGTTCGGTCTTCATAAATATGAAATGTACTTTTGATTCTTGAATATTGTAAAATGAAAGAAAAAATATTATTGCTATTTTAGAGCATGGGTTTCATGCTAAAGGTATTTTATTTTAGATGTAAAGCACCATTGAGTGATTATAGGGTTTTTCCTAGGTCAAGAAGTCAAAAGAGTCATTGTCATAAGTTGAAGACTCCATTGGGCACATTATAACTTGTAGAAAGAATTACTTTTGTATTTAAAAGTGTCAAAATACCCTGCAAGTCCAAGTTGGCCTGCCAGCTAAGAAGTCGACCTATTTTGAGGAGCCTCAACCACCTTAGAAGCCTATATAAAGGAGGGAACTCGACCTCCTTTGGACACACATTCAACTCTCATAATCTAAGTGAAGGAGAAGAAAAATAAGGCTAACAAAGGAAGATAAGGATGAAAGAAGAAGTTTTTTGGTATATTTATCTCTCTCTCTCTCTCTCTCTTAATCTCACACGTGCGAAGAAGGAAGGCTAGGGTTTACTGCTTCAAGGTTGAAAAGTAGATGGAAGAGGATCAAAGTTGTTGGAAGAGGAGCCTAATAGGTAACCTACTAGCTCTAGACAAGGAAGCAAGCCAAGAGAAGTTGACGGGAGGCCTTGGGAGGATAAATGTTTTCTCACACGTGTGGATGTAGTACCAATAGCAGGGGCCGAATGTTTCAGACCTATAGTAGAGGCCGAAATTCTGTATTTGGGGGTCAAAGTTGTGTCGCTCGAAGACATTTTACTAGGTTTGAATTGAACAAAGGAATCACAGCATCAAAAAGGTCGGACTTGGTCTTGAAATGGTATTGGTCTTGGTCTAGAGGTCTTGGAATTCATCAATTGAAGGATATATAAGAAGAGAATATATTTATGGGTTTTCCTCTCAAGTGGAGAGGTTTTGGTCCTGGCTTGCAACCTATATCCTGTGTTCTTGTGTAATATTGTTCTTCTTGTTTTGGTAGTTGTTTGAAGATAAGAACAAACATAATAATAAGAGAAGAAGCTAATAAGTAAGAAAAAGTAAAAAGACATTACAAGAAATTATCAAGAATAGACAAATCATTCTATCTATTGCCCTATAGATTTCTCAACATGGTTTTATAGCTAAGGTTGGCTAAGGGCATGATGAAGATCTCTACTACATTGAAGAAGTTCCTAAATAAGTGTACTATGATTGCAAGTCATCTCAAGAAGGGCATCAAATAAATATGGGATTTCCTATTATATCTCAAGAAGGATATGACCAAGACATCTACAAAGGACAAAGGACTATTCTCAATACTTATCGACACATTTGAAGATGAGAATATTTAGGTGATCGACAGTGGAGAATCAAGACATATGATTAGTGAGCACAAGCAACTAAAGAAATTGTCAAGAGGAAAATATTCTTACTACATTGAACTTGGTGACATGAAGAGCTATCATGTGAGAGGAATTGGATCAACCTCGCTAGAGCTGGAGAAAGGAGGAAATATTCATCTCAACAAAAACCTATTTGTTCGAGGTTTGCATAATAAACTACTTTCTATTTCATGTCTAGAAGATAAGGGAGATAAAATTTATTTCATAGATGGAAAGGTTGTAGTATGGGATAAAAAATCTAGCATTGAAAATGAAAAACCAATTGGAATCCATGAAGGAATACTCTACAGATTGCTGACTCCCTCTTTCAAGATTTGGTTCACATTGAAGTTAGCTCATGTGAACTTTGGCATATAAATTTTGGTCACCTTCACTAAAAAATCCTACCAATTCTAAATTTAATGGTGAATGGTATCCCTGAGGTCAAGAAGGATCATGAAGGAGTATGCAAGGAATGTGCATTGGGTAAAAATACTAAGAGACCATTTGGAAGTAGTGCTTCAAGGTCCAAATAAAATCTGGATCTCATTCATTCTGATGCCTATGGTCCTATGTATCCAAAATCACTTGTAGATCATCTATATTATGTAACATTCATTTATGATCATTCAAGGAAAACTCACGTTTATTTGATGAAATCCAAGGTTGAATTATTAGTCAAATTTCAAGAATTCAAAGCTGAAGTGGAGAACCTTACAGAAAGGAGAATACATATATTAAGGTCTAATAATGGAGGAGAATAAACATCAAAGGAAATTGTAGCCTTCTGTAAGGAGTTTGGGAATAAGAGGGAGCTAATAATCCCATACAATCCTGAACAAAATGGAGTTGCAGAATGAAAGAATCAATCTATTAAAGAAATTGTAAAATCCATGTTATATGATCAATATTTTCTGAAATTTCTGTGGATTGAAGAAACTAAGACTACTATATACATTCGAAATCTAAGTCCCCACAGGTCACTAGATAACATGACTCTCGAAGAATAATTCAATGGGAAGAAACCAAGTGTGGACTATCTATAAATATTTGGCTATCCTGTCTATATTCATATACTGAAGGACAAGAGAAATACATTGGATCCTTCAGGCATGAAGGGAATATTGTTTGACTACAATAATACTTCCAAGGCATATAGGCTCTACATGAAAGACGGACACCGAATAGAAGTTAGTTGAGATGTGATATTTGATGAAAGTATTTCATTCAAGAAATCAAAGGATCTCCCGATGGCTTTGATTAAGAATAACTTGATATCTTTGAAGAGGAAGGTACCTAGGAAGAAGAAGAATCAAATCATGAAAATGAAGGTCCTAGTGAACTTGTGCAACCCGAGGGCATCCCTGAAACTAGAAAGAGACCTAATTGGTTCAAATCTACTCTATTAGATGTAGAGGGACATGTTGTAGCCAAAGGCACATTCAGGGAAAGTAAGAAGCTGAAAATATATTCTGGGTATGCAACATATATGATGAAGGTAATAGAAGTAGAGTCATCCACCTTTTAAGAGGATGTCAAACACTAGGAATGGATGGATGCCATAAATGAAGAATATCAATCAAAAATGAAAAATGGGGTTTGGGAGATCGTACCTTGGCTTGAAGAAAAATATGAAATAACTTCCAAGTGGCTATTTAAGATTAAACATGCAGCAGATGGAAGTATTGACAAGAATAAGGCAATATTTGTGGCTAGGGGCTTCTCTCAATAGGAAGGCATTGACTATGAAGAGACATTTTCACCTACAAAAATGTATACAACTATACTCTCTTTGGTCTCTTCGGTAGCAATGATGGGATGGAACATCCATCAAATGGATGTCAAGACTGCATTCCTGAATGCCACAATTGATGAAGAATTCTATATAGAGAAACCCTTGGGATTTGAAGTAAAAAATAGAGAGGCTTATGTTTTCAGGTTAAAGAAGGCATTATATGGCCTTAAGCAAGCACGAAAGGCATCATATGCTAGGATGCATGCATACCTAAAAAGGTTGGGCCTCACAAAGAGTTTTGCTGATATGAATATCTATGTCAAGGTTGTGAAGGATGAGCCTATAATCATTCTTTACTATGTGGATGATCTCCTCATGACAAGTGTGGAAGGTCAAATCCACGAATGCAAGAAGCAAATAGCAACAAAAATTGACATGAAGGATCTAGGGTTGATGGACAATTATTTGGGACTCAAAGTTTTCCAGGAACCTGATGAGATTTATCTATGTCAAGGAAAGTATGTGATTGAGATATTGAAGAGGTTTGAAATGATGGTTTGCAAACTTGTGACTACTACCATGATCACAAACTTGAAGAGGCTAAGAAGTTTCAAGTCAAGCCCTGTGGATCTAACCAAGTATAGACAATTTATTGGCTCGGTGATGTACTTGATGAATACTCGAACAAACATATGTTTTTTAGTGAATATTCTTAGTAATTTATAGGTAGATCCCAAGAACGATCATTGGATAGTAGCCAAACATATAGCGAGATATCTACATGAGAAATCCACTACTTCCTAAAGTATGACAAGAGGAATGATGTCCACTTGATTAGATGTACATATTCCGACTAGGGAGGCAGTGAGAAGGATGGAAGAAGAACTACATGAGGATGTTTTAGTTTGGGATCATCCATGGTCTCATGAATGAGAAGAAAGCAATAATCAGTTCCTTTGAGTAGCGCTGAGGCTAAATATATTACAGTCTGTGAAGTAAGCAGAGAAGCTATCTGGTTGCAGAAGCTGTTGTCTGACTTGTTTGAAGGACCAATGGACCCTACAATGATACATTGTGATAACACCAACTGTATAAGGTTGTATAAAGGCCCAGTGTTTCATGGAAAGACACAACATATAAATAACAAGTATCACTACATTCAAAATATGGTGCAGGATGGTGTGTTGCAGTTATGGTATATATGAACAATGTGAAAGTAGCTGATATATTGTCTAAATCTCTTTCGAATAAGAATATTGTATATTTGAGAGACAAGATTGCTCTTCCTTCCTATTTGAGACAGAGAGATAAAGAAACATTCTTGCCTTCACTTGGAAAGAAATAATGGAGGATTGGGTAACCATATGTCATATGATACTCTTTTAGATTGAGGTAGAACATCCAAGATAAGAGTAGTTGTGGAGGACCAATATTCTTTAAAGACTGGCTATCCAAGATAAGAATAGTCCTGGAAGGGCATATCCTGTGAAAACCTAGATGGGTATGTTCTTTGAGAGACAATGATGACAGTGTCTATAAATTATTGGTCTCGTCAACATTGTGCTCTGATATTGTGGAGAGATAGAGTTGTTAGTTAAGGCCTTACTATGTGAAAATCCTAGTTGTAATGATGCTAAACAAATGGGTTACCAATCATACTCTTCTTATGGGATATCTTCATATTGAGAATGTCCATGTACCATTTATGAATACCTCCCTAGTTAAGAGGGAGTGTTGAAAAAAATGTGTAACTAGGTTCGGTATTCATAAATATGAAATGTACTTTTAATTATTGAATATTATAAATGAAAGAAAAATTATTATTGATGTTTTATAGCGTGGGTTTCATGCTCGAGGTCTTTTTCTTAGAGGTCAATCTCTCGTTGATTGCTTCTAGGGTTTGTCCTAGGTCAAGAAGTCAAAAGAGTCATTGTCATAAGTTGAAGACCCCATCAGGCACATTGAAACTTGTAAAAATAATTATCTTTGTATTTAAGAGTGTCAAAATATGCTTCAAGACCAAGTAGTCTTACCAGCTAAGAAGTCAACCTATTTTGGGGAGCCTCATCCATCATAGAAGCTTATATAAAGGAGGGAACTCAACCTCCTTTGGACACACATTCACATCTCATCATCTAAGTGAAGTAGAAGAGAAATAATGCTAGCAAAGGAGGAGAAGGATGAAAGAATAAGTGTTTTTGGCTATTTATCTCTCTCTCTATATCACATGCACGAAGAAGGAAGGATAGGGTTTACTGCTTCAAGGTCAAAATTCTCAAGTTGCTAGAAGAGAATCAAAGTTGCTGGAAGAGGAGCCTAATAGGTCATCTACTAGATTTAGACAAGGAAGCAAGTAAAGTGAAGTTACTGGGAGGCCTTGGAAGGCTAATTCACACAAGTGGATGTAGTGTAGTTGTAGGGGCCAAAAATTTTAGACTTGTAGTAAAGGCTAAAATTCTGTAGCTAGGGGTCGAAGTTGTGCTACTGGAAGAGATTTGACTAGATTTGACTTGGACAAAGGAATAACATCATCAAGAAGGTTGAAATTGGTCTTGAAAGGGTATTGGTATTGGTCTAGAGGTCCTAGAATTCATCAATTGAAGGATATGTAAGAAGAGAATAGATTTATGAGTTTTCCTCTCAATTAGAGAGGTTTTGACCTTGGCTTGCAACCTATATCCCATGTTAATGTGTACTATTGTTCTTCTTGTTTTGGTAGTTGTTTGATGATAAGAGAAAACATAATAATAAGAGAAGAAGCTAATAAGTAATAAAAAGTAAAAAGACATCACAAGAAATTATCAAGAATAGAGAAATCATCCTATCTATTTCCCTATAGATTTCTCAACATTTCAATTTAAAATGATCCTGAACTTTCTTTAATTCATACATCTTTGGATGACCAATTTGAAGTGACACGTTCTCAGGTTCTTGAATCTTTGGAAGATCCTAGTAAATCTAAGTGTCATATTGGTATGCCTATTTTTGACCATGATACTGATGAAAAAAATGTCAATCCATTGTTCTATCAAATTCAATCTGATTCAAGAACAAATGTTGCTCCTCCTCTTAACCCTTTCAATCTTTCTTCACCTCTAGCAAAATCTTCATTGTACCCAGATATGTTAGATAAGTATGTCACATCAGTAGCCCTACTAAATCCTTTCGGTCTTTATCCAGATGATCACGGTTGAACAGGTACAAGGTGGTGTGTTATTACAATCAAAGGATGAAAAGTTTGAAACTATTTTCATGATTTATTCCATTGTAAATATTTCATAAGCGAGAAGGAAGATTTTCCTACTCTAGATGATCGAGGGATTTTTTAAATTGATGTATCTCAATTTTTTATCCATCAAGAATTTGGTGTATTTAGTTTTAAATCAAATCAAACTAGTGACATTATTAGTGTTTTCATTAATACATATGTTGATAGTGGTGCATGTCCACCTGTTGATTTTTCTAAGCCACTAAAATTTGATGATCCACCATTAGAAATTTTGGGGATCTATCAAGAAGTCAAGGCACTTAAGCTCCTGCTGATGGTTATGTTAGGTCCTCACAATCCTATTTGGATCCCTGAATTAAGTTGGATCTAGGCTTTCATGCATATTTATTTCCTTAACATTCATCCACTGGTTATGAGTTCATTCATAAAGGACTTCCAATATTATCAAGTGAATATTCAAGATAGGATTTCTGATTAGATGAAAGGTTCTTGTTTGGTTAGTTCTTTTCAATTTCCACCCTTTGAGCTACACCGAGGGTTGGAAATCACATCCTTCATGGATCCTTATGGTTTCAAGGCCTGTCATTTTGATAATCGAGATAAAGGTATTTTGGGTTGAAGGATTTTTCTATGTTAAACTCTTCTGAATCTAATGATCTTATTATCTCTTTTGTGCATATCATGAAGCTAGTCATATCCATGGCACATTTTCTCTTCTCTAATAATTGCAATCGTACTTCAATCATTCAACCGACCAAAACCCTTGTGATACTAAGTTTTATTTGACATATATTTCTAATCTTTTGTCAACTCAGTATCCTGATCAGTTTCCTAGACGAATAATGTCAACAATTGTCTTGAATTCCCTAAGATTTCTTATTGTTTACTTTGCATGTAATTTGATACAAAGGGAACCAATAGAGAATCAAGAATAGTATATGTTAATTGACCAATCTGATCATAATACCAAATATTCTTATTGTGATGCAAATATATTAATTGAAAATTCATTTTCCCATAATTCCCAGGGTTTTCAAATTGGTTGTCTTGAATATCAAGATCTAATCCCTTAATGGTTAGAGAAATATTATGTGGCAAGCTCCTATGAAAATAATAAGTTTCAACCCTTTTTAATGTTTGCAAGAACTGAGATCATAGATGAATGTGTATTCACAAGAAGCCTATAAGGGTTGTATAACTGATATTTCAAACAACAAGGTAAAGATCGAAACTGGCACAAACCATCCGGTCTGGCACATCCTTTTGGTAATAAGCAAGACCTTTAGTTAGTTGTGCAATTTTTCAAAGTTCTTATCTTTTCTATTGCAATATTTTTTACATTGCTTTTAATTTCTCGCATCTTGTGGTTGCAGGTTGGGAATGATGATGGCTACATTGGAAATATCATTACACTTAGCCCTACCCTTCTAGATGATTAGGTTCAGAGTAGGATTAGTTGCATTTATTTTCCCTTGTATTGCATCCACCCTCTATCCCGCTCTCCATCAAGTCTCTACATTTGTTTGTTTCCTTATTGTATATTTTGCATGTTGTCTTATGTTTCACCTCCATTTGGTTTGTTCTTCAATTTTTCTTTGTTTTATGGTCATGTATTTTCCTTTTATTTTTTTAATAAGAATTTGCATGAAAAATGCTTCTGTTTTTCTCAAAGACAATGTGAAAAAACTTGAAAAGGGAAATTGTGGATATGAACAATGCTTGTCTAATCTTCTACCTCTTCTATATCTGAGTTTACATATCTTTAAAGTTAATGACGTCTGAATGGAAAATATGATCCACTTGAACGGAAAGCCTTTTTTCGAACTATAAATCCTGTATTTATTCTAAGACCCTCATTCCTCAACTTTGTATTATAAGTAAATAATGTTTTTATTTCTTATCCAATCAAGTGGAGAAAGGATAAGGGGAAAACCTAAAGTGAGCAAACCAATATCATAGGTTTTACAAATACTTCCCTGAAGGTGAAACCTCCTTTGCTCTCAATAAGTCGGGATCCCTCTTCCACCTGCTGAAAATAATAAGTGCCAAATCACAGTCTTATTAAATAATTAAATAAAAGGTGAAATAAGATAAAGGATTCTTATGCAGGGAGGAGAAGAAAGTGACTTCTTCGGGTATTGTCCTGGGTTACTGGTAAAGAAAAAATCACTTGTGCTCATGTAGTGACTTTGCCAAGGTACTATTCAAGCCAGCTGGTAGCGTAGTAACAATAAAGATGAAACTCATACTCTAAATATCTTAAACTCATCGCTCATATTACCCTTTCTTAGATCGAAACAATTGTGATTCAGAAAGACTTGATATGTGTCTAACCAAGTAAGGGAATAAAGGGGACTATGTCTCTAATTGGGTTGAGTAGGGAATCTGAGGTAATACATAATATGAATCAATAATTCCTTAAATACTGAGACCTTGCACTTAGAGAATTAAACCTAAACAGAGTAGTTGGAGTTCTACCATTGTGTCGCCAAGTGTTGTCACTGCAATCAACACCCTCCAAATGTTTTCTCACATTTGAATTTTGGGGCCTACTAAGAATCTCATGATTTGTCACTTTGTGGTTACTCCATGATCTTTTAATGTTTTGCAAAGCACTCAAGTCTTCTTCTTAGTTTCAAATTGCCGAGTCACTTGCACACACATGCCAAGTCTTTGATGAGTTTATGAGCATGATTTCTTGAATGAGCATAGTATTATTCATGAAGATAGTGCTTGTGAAATTTTCAACTCATGTTGATAGTCAATACACACTCTTCTTGAAAGTACCCCTCAATTTGTTACATTTATACTTCTATTTTGGTCAGTTTTCTCAACTGTTGTCTTTTGCTCATTTTTGCTTTCACAAGTGTCGCTTTCACATTTGCAACTGACTCTTTTACTTGTTTTCACTTTGATAAGTGGAGTTTTCATGTTATATTCGCTCTGGCATGTGTCACTTTCAGTTTCATTTGCATTTTTCAAGTGTCATTTTATATTTTCCTCATGTTGTAGGTGTCGCTTTTATGATCTTCACTCCTGCATGTGTCACACCTTTGCACATCACCAAAGTTAGTTGCAGTGCACTCATATGAATTATACTGTATTACATATCATTAGAATATGTGATAGACACATTCCTACAACTTAGCACACCTTTTGATCACAGTCCTCACAATTTCCGTAACTTGTGTTCTAAGTGTTGTTTCAACTATCGCACTTAGAAGAAAGTGTCACTTTGCTGTCATTTTGAGGTGTGATTGTTATTCATGAGTCTTGTGTATCCTTATAGCTTGTATTGATGGTTTTATGTGTGTTATCCAAGTTTGAGTCATGTTCGGATGCATTTCCCTCTATTACTATGTTGATCCCACACTTATCCATTTCAGAGCCCTTCTTGGTTCTTTAGCCCAATGCAAGTTTTGAAGAATTTAGCCCTATTATTGAGTGTGGGTATCAACCTATCCATAGGCCTCAATGATGTAATACTACTCCCAAATATTGGTGCAATAAGCCCCTCGCAAGATTACCCCAAGTCTATTGCACATTATGATCCTCCCAAGGGAAGTCACTTGATCCTTCTTTCTCATACTGACTCACTTCATTGAGTTTTGGCTACCTCTGACTTAAATGAAACATAAAGTGCTCCCATATAGTAGCATGAACCCCTTCTACCCTTTTTTAGAGGAAAAACATGCAATGTAAGATCCTCCTATCCTCCTAATGCAATGACAACCCTCCTAGACAAAGGGGCTTCATCCTTGCAGCCTCCCTCAGTGAAAATGGTCAAGAACCCGTTCTTGGGTCAAATTGAACTAGCCTAGGATTAAAAGTGCACTAGAAAGAAATAATGACCCCTTGTTGAAGAAAATTGTGCTTTCTTTCAAGCCTCCTCTTCCTTTGAGTGCATGGCGCACTCACAAAGGTTGAAGCCTCACCTTTTCCCCTTCCCTAATGCGCTCTGCACCTAAGCCTTTCCTAGATTCTTCCTCTAGAGAACATGGTGCACTAAGGAAGGTTAAATGAAGCCTCCTCTTGTCTTTTACCAGTCAAAATAAACTCGATTTGAAGTCTCCTTTTCCTTTGAGTGCATGGTGCAGTCCTGAAGGCTGAACCTTTCACCTTCCCTCCTTCACAATGCGCTCATGCACCCTAGCCTTCCTTTGACCCTTCCTTTGATCACATGGCACAATAGGGAAGGGTGAAGTATGCCTCTCCCCACCCTCGAGTGGTCAAAATATTCTTTTAATTGTTCCTCTCTTTTCTTTGGAGCAAATGACGCAACCTTGAAGCATGAAGCTTTCCACCTTGTCCCTTTTGGATTCCCTCACTGTCCTGGACCAAGGAGAGCTTTCTTCATAATGCACGACACAATAAAAATGAACAATGGAGCCCTCCTAAGCCACTGATGAGTTTGACTATGCCCTCTTATTAAAGCCTTCTTCTTTTGACCCTCTCATAGGCTTATCATAAGCATATCATTCCATGAGCTAGGTAGTGATAAAATAATTGTTTTTAAGACTAGTCTTGCCCCATCATGAATGATTTTCATTGGAAGGAGTGAATTCCAAGCATGAAAAGGTGATAATCAAGAGAATGTAGTGAGGAGAAAGCATGAAGAAACACATGCACATAAGAAGCACTAAGAGAGCTATCATGAAGACATGAAGTGGATCATGGACTAAGATAGAAATGAGATATTGAATGATGACTTAGAGGATTCCGATATGATAAAAGATCCTTTGGAGGGTGAATATGAGAAACAAAGTGGATCTTTCATGAATATGAATCATAGATCAGATCCACCATCAATAATGCAAGATGAAGCAACAAGCAAGACAACTTGGCATTTCCACCTGATCATGGAATCCATGTCACAAACGTCAAGTTGTAACTTGTACAAGTGTCATCATAATGGTCAAAGTGTGTCCATGTGTCATGCCATATCATCATGTGGAATGTAATGATGTATTATTAAGATAATGAAAAGACTTAATGTGTGAAAGTCCAAGAGTCATATGTGGAATATGAAAAGTCAGGAGAAGTCCAAAAGTCATTAGAAGTTCAAGATATGTTTAGATGTCCAAGTGACACATTAGACATCCAAGAGTCATGAGGGTAATTAAGAGTCATGGTGATATGAAAGGTCATTCCCATTATTATAAAAACAACCTCATAACTCAAGCAAAATGCTTTTGAAGGCTTAAGCTTTGGCAAGCTAGTCTTGGCTTCTCTACTTGGCATAGGAGAGAAAATTGTTCTTTGGAGAAGCAAGATGTGACTTAATGTTCCATTATTAGAACTAATGTCTCATCCTTGTAACTGTGTACTTGGATCTTTCACCTTATAATTGAATCTTGATGAGCCAAAGCATTTTCATGCATGTATCGTGAATGCCTTGGGAATATTCTTTGGATGTTTGCTATATATGTTATGTTTGCATGTACTAAGGAAATTGAACTATTTCAGTGGCCTCAATACTTATCTTGTTGAAGGTGTGTTTTATGTGGTTTAATGATCATTGTGTCTAAGTGAACTATATCGCTAGACAAATAATAAATATTTCTTTCCTCATGTGTCTCTCTTAGGTTAGTACTATTACTTCCTTCTAGAGGCTCACTTTTGTCTCCCCTCTCTTGAAGGTCTCCTCTTACACATTGCAATCGATGTTTCACAATTTCAACTTACTTGCTTATTCAAGGTTTATGTATATAATATCTTATGTTATCCATTGAAACCAAGACAAACCTTACAGTTACGGTGGTCATGCCGATAATCCATATGGGGCTCCTACTCGAAACTGTGTGAGGTCTAGTTGAGACTTCATATCGAGGAGACCCCCTGTATGTTGGTGGTATCCAACACCATCAACACTATCCAAGAAAGAAATTTAATGGTTTAGTTTTATACAACCTTGTTCGTTCCAATGTGTAAGAGCATAAATATGTGACACTTGTCCTGTGTAAAGAAATAACAAATTAAAAGATATTAATGTAAATGCTAAACGTGTCATTTTTCACTCCTACTTTTCAATCCCCTGTAAGTTAAATGCCAAACCCCTCTTGATTTCTAAGATCAAAATGTAAGCAATAAATTTTAGTGTTCAAATGAGAGTTCAGTGAAATGTTATTCTTGTCGTATTTTATGTTGTGAATATCTTAAATTATATGGATCTTTTATTCACTCTTGACATCGTATCGATTACAATAAATGCTTTATGTTAACAAACAAAATAATTCATGTTTTTCTCACGCTATGAATCTATTTCACAGTTTTACTACTTTCCTTCATATCAGAAATGAGAAATGATATCGTTTAAACATAACCACAATGCAATAATTTTATATTTGATATTAAACATATTAAATGCCTTGGAAAAATTAATTTAAAGCGGATAAAACACACGAATGTATTGTTATCATAAGTTTATAAATTCATTATTGTACATTAAATAAATTATAGGGAAAAATTTGCTCACTCTGAATGAAAGAAGAAATAATCTTTGGGGGCATGCAAAGTGCCACTAACTCATTTGGAAATTGAAGAGTGTGGAGGAAGATTATTGTGCGGAGAAGTGTGGAGCTTCGCATAATGAGATACTTCCACACAATGACCTTCCTCATAAGTAGATAGACCACATGATATATGGCTTATGGCTTATCAATGTACAATGCGAGGACCCAACATATATTTTCTAGCTATACCTTATACAATGCCATTTCAGTAAATAGTGCGAGGAACCAAAAAATATTTTCCATAATTTAATGCTTACTGCCCACTTAGATATGTCTCTAACTCACAAGTCAAATCAACTGACAATTTTCATTTTCATGAGTCAATTTTTCCAAATTCGCTACCGATAACTCATGCGCGGGAGAGTGAGTGTGGGAGTTCAGAGAAATGTGTTTTCTCGAGACTTATGCACAATCAAATTCTCCGCACTTTGCACAACTTATTTGGTAATCCTGCCACACTACAATTTTTATATGATCCCTTTCCAAAAAAACTCAAATGTGCTTCAACTGTCGGAGAACCCGTTCCTTGTAAATAGTTTGGTGGTAGTAATAGTTTTAATGGTTGCATTAATTTTATTACAAATTTGGCATGGTAGTAGGGATGGTTCAGGTCTCAAGGATAACATTTTAACAAACTACACTCTTCTTCTTTGCCTTCATCTAGTGGGCTTGGGCATGACCAACAATGGCTTCTTGTCCGGGTTGTGAAGGTGCTCGTGCATTATGCAACAAGAAGGATCTTGCCCTAGTAGAACAAAGTTAAAATCAATCTGACCCTGCAAGTGCTTTTTGCGAGAAGCCCTTGCAATTTCCTCATCTTCAACCTCGACTATGACAACACCCTTTGGAATGCCCTCAATACCCATGGAAACACCATTTTCTTGTAACGTCCTGCGGTTCCTACCCGAGGTGCGACCGCGGTTGGGCGACGGGCGAGCTGGGCGTGCGCGCGGTTGGAGGTGAGTTGGGTCACACGACGGTGGTGCGACACTTGTGCGACAGACTTGCGATGAAAGATGCGACATTCTCTTGGAACATATGCGCACATATGAGGAGAGCGTTGGGAGTTTATACACCTTGGAGCGTTGGGCAATAATGTTGGTGGCCGACATGTATATTGGGCGTTCAAAGGGGTGTGCACCAAGCGTTGGGCAAGTCGGCCTCGTGCCAGACTTGGCCCCAAGCTTGGCTATATATTGTAAACGCGTTTGGAGCATTCAAACATCGCATTCGATCATAGCAACTTCGCACAAGGGAGTAGTGCGCAGGTTCTAGTGCGCAATAGGGGAAGGAGAAGGCGCAGTTCTCATGCGCCCATCCTTGGGCTAGTCGCACGGTAGAAGAAGTCGCACTTGGTGTTGGGTGAAGGTGTGGGCGAAGGTGCGCCCGGTGATCGGGTGAGGCGTGCACGGTGAACGTGTGGCGCCCGTTTGTGCTAAGTCTTGGCGTGGGTGTCTTGGTGGCTCGGGTGAGCGCCCGCCCATCGTGCAAGTGTGCATGAAGGTGAACAAAGGTTGGAACCGAATGTCGTAGAGTTGGGCAGGCGGTACTATGTGTTGTTCACATGATTTGGGCATTTGCCAAGGGTTGGCAAGTGGGACTGCATGTGGGCAGGTGTACACGGTTTGGGCGTTTGCGACCAAACGAAGAGCGAACCGGCGAAGACGTGCGACGAGGTGAACGACGGGTTGGTGAGTCGTGTGGCGACCGTGCGGAGGTGCCGACAAGCTGGGCAACCAAGTTTGCCGAAGTTGGAAATTTGGCTAAGTATAAATTTGGGGTTTCCCAAGGACTTAGCCTATACTTTGTAAAAGTGGAAAATTATACATATATTGATATTTGGGCAGACTCATATTGCAGGGAGTTGCCCCTCCCTTTATACTGTTGTGCATTTCTCTTGTATAATGTTGTTGATAATGAATGTGTATGGGTATTCATTGGTATAAAGGAACACATAATAATACTTGGTAACAAAAATAAAACTAAGTATGGAATGTTAAGGCGTAGTCCACAAACATAAGTATTGGTGAAAAGAAAGTGTTCGGTGGTGCCACACCTCGCTATAAGCGGTTGAAAGACTACCACAGGTGTAGGGGCGTGACAGTGCAGGTCTCAAGGATAACATTTTAACAAACTACACTCTTCTTCTCTGCCTTCATCTAGTGGGCTTGGGCATGACCAACAATGGCTTCTTGGCTAGGTTGCGAAGGTGCTCGTGCATTATGCAACAAGAAGGATCCTGCCCTAATCGAACAAAGTTAAAATCAATCTGACCCTGCAAGTGATTTCTGCGAGAAGCCCTTGCAATTTCCTCATCTTCAACCTCGACTATGACAACACCCTTTGGAATGCCCTCAATACCCGTGGAAACACCATTTTCCTTGAGGAGGACTCCTATTGAATACAACAAGTCATGAAAAGACAACCAGGGATTAAATCTCATCACATCTAATACCAAGTGAGAATGTCCATGGTAATGGATTAGCTTTCATAAAATTTTGAAGGGAAACATTGTATTTATTTTTTAAATGATGACCACGATTCATATAACTAAAATCATGTCATCACGTAAGATTATTATGTGCTTCTAACATTGATATTTGAGGTGAAGATCAAAATACCATTAAGTCGGATGAAAGGTAATGTATGTCACAGTACTGCCATTATGCGGAGGTGCGAAGCTCCTCACAAATTCTTCGCACCTCAAACTCTGCACAACTCTTCCACACTGTATGGAAATCCTGCGGAGGTGCGAAGTTCCTTACAAATTCTTTGCACCTTGAACTCCGCACAACTCTTCCACAATATATGGAAATCCTGCATGTAAATTCATAATTGAAATTGTTGTTTCGGGTTTTTCATTTATTAAAACTCCAATTCCAATCTTCATGTCCACTGGTCTTTTGTTAGACTTTTATTATTAAATAATTTTTCAAATGCACTGCTTCGATAGAGACTCGAAACTCATATTTTTAGATTTGCAATTATGATTCTTGACACCTCCATAATCATCCTCGTCTTGCTCTCTAAAATACCAGATTGCTAAGGAGTATACATGATGGAACTAGGAAGACTCACCGAAGTGAGCTTAATCATTTCATTGAACACATGACAATTTATACATCCTGAGTGCCTTAGAAACTACAACAACTGTCATTATTTTTTCAATTACTCCTGTCGATTCCTTGCCAACTAACGCAGACTAGCCATCATCGGAATATGATCGAACACTTTGATTATCCTAACAAACCTCCCCTTAATCACGACGACCTAGATTTTAAGGTGCCTACTGGTCTCAGTCTCAGTTAAGGCTTACAACAGTACATAAAAAAAACATGATAAGGGGGCTTTCATTTTTTCTATTGGTTTCAGATAGCACAACTCTCTTCAACAAAAATGGTGTTGCAGACATTTCTATATGCCAACACTCCATTGGAAACTCTATGCAATCTACGCTACATAGGCATCACAGTCGGCACAACCTTCTTCAACGGACACTTGGTTATAGACACTCCTATTTTCCAACACTCCACTGGATACTATCTACACCACACAGGCGTCATGGTCGACACAACCTTCATCAGTGGACACTCGGTTGCATATGCTTCTATTTGCCAACACTCCACTAGATACTATATGCACCACACAGGTGTCACGATCGACACAACCTTCATCAGTGGACACTCAGTTGCAGACACTCCTATCTGCCAACACTCCACTGGATATTATCTGTGCCACACAAGTGTCACGGTCGAAATAACCTTCATCAGTGGACACTTGGTTGCAGACAGTCCTATTTGCGAACACTCCACTGGATACTATCCATGCCACACAGGCGTCATGGTTGACACAGCCTTCATCAGTGGAAACTTGGTTGTAGACAATCCTATTTGCCAACACTCCACTATATCTATGCCACACAGGCGTCACAATATTCATAAGTGGAAACTCTGTTGTAGACACTCTTATCTGCTAACACTCCACTGGATCTATCTATGCCACAGAGGCATCATATTCGACACAATCTTCATTAGCAGACACTTGGTTACAGACACTCCTGTTTGCCAACACTCCATTGGGTCCATCTCTGTGCCACACAGGCATCACGAGTGGCACAACCCTCTTCAGCGGACACTCCACTGGAAACAATGCTTTCCAACACTGTCAAAAGTAGGGTAGAATCCACTTTTCCTTCACAACCACTGAGCCCTCCTGTGCCTCTTCACACCACAGAGCTTATAGCTCTGCACACCATCAATATTACAAATCACATGCTCAGGCTCACCCTTATTCCCTCTTTTGGACAATGCTAGACCGTACACAACTCCATAGGGTTTTTTCTTCATATAGTGTTGAATCTCGGATGGAGTCGCTCTCCTCTGAAACACTTCGACTACTTCAAACACTGGTCAACTGCAAGGTCTTCAACTAGCAATCGGTTGTTAATGATGGCGCTCTCCAACAACCCCAAACAACATAGTGGTTACTCAATCTCTTGGCAGCTCAATCTCTACACAACAAGCTCTCCATGTCATGCAGAAACAATAATGACAATCCTCATCACAACTCTTCAACGTTAGTCTTCTTGACCATTAAACACAACTCCAATTTTCACACAAAAAATCTACAATGCTGCCCAAAGATCTACATCTCTCCATGGTGCTCTATAATCTTTTGGGCTCCTACCACTGATAGTGCGGGCTATGCCACCTCTAGAAAATATGCAACACTATAATTATCTTGTTCCAGCATCCATGGAGGGGCTACCATTGATATTCACCTAACACCTTAGATCATAGTGGCGGTCACACCTTTTCCCTTAAGTCCCACCAAGCATAGGGACTAAAAAATTTTGAATTCTTCTGCTGCTTCTCACACTCTACCTCGACTGCTTCTCCAATCAGTTCCTCTACTCCTCCATGACTCATCCAATAATTTCTTCAAAGGGATCGAACAATGAACAATGCCTCAAGCACTATGGAAGTCACACTGAATGCATTCCAGTGGCACTATGTGCTTAAATGCATGCAACGACTCACCAAAACCGGTCATCAAATTCCCCTCACGCTCCAACACTGCTCTTCTCACTAGTTCTGACTCCACACTTGCACACAGATTCACTAGCCATACACACTGGCCAAACACAGATTCCTTGTTGTCTTCTCTGGGAAAAGATAGCCACATTTTTGCCCACATCGCAGCTATTGGAGAACTCGACCACCTTGGTGAGGAGAGCATGGGGCTCTCTCAACTTACAATAATGGGGCGTTCAGCTTGTTTCTAGAACCAGCGAGTCTGCCCTCCACAATGAATGTTTCTCTCCAAACTATGGTCAACCAACGCTCTTTCAACAATGCTCTTTCTTCTTTTGGTGCACACTTCACACCACCGAGTCCAAAACTATGGCACTAAGCTCATAAGCATACACGATCCCATACCATTCCATAGGTCATTGCCTCCGCCTTCCAGAGTTCTCAACAGATAGCAGAACTTTGCCAAAGAAGGGATCAATTCATAAGAGTCTAGGCAGGTGTCATTCAACAAAAACTCACCAAACCTCCACAATCATCTTTTGCAACAATAAACATGCACTTTGCTCCAATGCTAGTGCACTTAATCTACTATGATTCCTCCACCGTTGACTTCTATGCTCATGCCCCAGGCACGCCTGATTACCTTTGCCACTTGATGCCTAATCTCCTTCTTGATCTCCTCTTTCCCATGCAGCCTTCTCGGCCATTGTTTTTCCATAGCAATACCAGTTCTTTGTCTCCTTGCAATAGTCAAGGTTTCTCCAACAATTCTCATCCACAAGAGCATCATAATCCCTATTTGGGTCCATGTAAACTACCCCAATGGAGGAAGTAAACACCACACGACACACTCCAGCGACTGCACAAGCATCTAAGATGTTCTTTGTCCCATTCACAGCTGGCTCCACCATTTGGGTTGGATCATTTGTGAGAGGAGAAGCAACATGGAAGACTCCTTGGCAGTTATTGATGGCATTCAGAAGGTTGTTGTAGTCCATAAGATCAGCCTCTAATCTACACCTTCCAGCTATTTCAGATGAGAATTCTTCTGATCCTTTGGTAGGAATCAGGTATTGAGGGAACATAAATGCCATCAAGGTAACCACATCACCATGGTGGAGAACACTCTTAGCATAGAAATAGCGGCCTGAAGCTGATGGGCTATCATAAACCATGGCACTTCCACTTGTTGCTGCCCTTCATGGCCTCCATAAAACACACAACTCCAGGCGTGTGTCTAGCTCGGCCTCCATACAACATGCAATGCTCTCAGGTGGATCATAATAGTGCAACAACGCGACTAACTACCTCTTGACATTGCTCAATGCCACTGAGCTTACTCGAAGCTTCTCTGATGCCAATTGATGGAAATGGGAAGAATAACTGAAGTGAGCTTAATCATTTCATTAAACACATGATAATTTATAGATCTTGGCTATCATAGAAACTATAACAATTGTCATTATTTCTTCAACTACTCCTGTCCACTCCCCGCCGATTGACGCCGACTAGCCGTCATGGGAACATGAACAAACAATGTGATTATTCTAACCATATATGCATGTTGTTTGGTTATGGATTCCATGAGACTTACAATACTTGTCGATATATTTGAACTTGTATTTGCATCCACTTCTTTTTCTAAGAATGTTGATTTTGTTCTCAGTCTACTTTTCCACCATAGTCTTTATTTTTTTGAAAACTTATACTGCCTCTGATTTCTTCTTGAGAAAGTACAACTACACACTTGGATTTTCTTGCAAGTAAGTCCATTGATTCTAGAATTTTCTTGGTTATAGCTTATTAAATTGTTCTTTTTTTTTTTAGTTACAAGATTGAAGCAAAGAAAAAATTACAATATGGGTAGTTCAGACTTTTATTTTGTTCATGACGCTAAAATTCTAGTGTAGGATAAGTAAACCAAGCAAGCTAGTGAGCCAAGAGTAAGAATGATAGGAAAAAGCAATACCATTGTTTTTTACGTTTCCATTGTTATAGGGATGAAATTATTGCTAAAGTTGAAGTTGAAGTATTGTGTTAAGTCAACTCATAAGAATCTTTGCATGAAAGGACTTCCTGCGAATAGTTTTTCATTCTCTGTATCTAAAGGCTATAGGGTAAAGCACAGCTGACGAAGGAGGAGCCAATTTTCCAAGAAATTCGAGTAAGGGAATCATCTATTGCAATGGTTACATCAAATTTTTCAAAAACATATATCGTAGTCATACTATTGCACACTTGAATGCTGAAACATATATGAGATCTAATGTTGAATTAACACTATTAACACTTTGCTTAACCAAGTGGAACCAATGGGAAGTCATGAAAGTTGACATCATGGAAATCATACGAGGTTCGATAAATGATAACCTTTATGGTGCAAGCGATGGATCCTAGTGAATTAGATTGATTTGGAAGTTCATCTCTAACCATTAATAATAATAATTTTCATATCTTATTAACTTCTTGAAATTTGAAAATTCATTCCCTTTACATAGAGAATTATGCTAAAACTTCCGATCCAGAAGACCCCAAGCAAGACACCCAAATTAAATTAATGGGGTTAGATGATGACGAAATTGTCTTTTTGACTCAAGATGACCATGAATTATACATGCTTCAGCAGTTACAGACACAAACTGGAGAATCATTCGACTACAAGCAAGGGTATGACTCTGCTATCTTCGAAGTGAATAAACCGTGCAATTTAAGGAGCAAAAAGAACACTAATGTTTCGGACCAAAACAAGAAAGTAGTACCTAATCAGCCCAAGAAAGTTAAAGTAGTTCCAGTCACCAAAACCCTCCAAATCCTGTCTAGATCACATCAGAACCCTCCTAGTCCCACCATCGAAGACGTAACCAATGACCAAACTTTAATGAGCAACCTTCCACTTCAGTTCCCCTCAAGGAAACAGTGGAACAATCTCTAGAAATCATATTAGAAAATCCAATAAAAATGAGTCCAAACTCTGAAAAAGAAGAACAAACTACTCCAAACCTTGTTGTTAAGATTTCAAATGTTTAAACAGATAAAATCCCTTTTCCTTTCAGAGCAGAGGTGGCCAAACTTAAAATATCAGTTCCTTTAATAGAACTGATTAAACATGAAACTTACAAATCTCAAATAAGAAAATATTTAAACATCGTTGAGAATGCAGACTCCATTAACTTATTTGATGATCAACCTGAATTAATTTTCAGTCTTGATGTTAATGGAAAACCAGTGGCTAAAATCATACATAATGTAATGCTAGACTCTGGGGCTTCACACAATCTTATGCCTAAATTTATTATGGAGAAGATAAACTTGGATATCACTAGGCCTTACAAGGACTTGTTTTCATTTGATTCAAGCCAAGTTAAGTGCCTAGGACTTATAAAAGATCTGTGTGTTTCCCTAGCGCAGTACCCTGCTAAGACCATTCTCATGGATATAGTTGTTGCTGATATACCACCTAAATATGGCATGTTGTTGTCTAGATCGTGGGGTGCCAAACTCTAGGGATCTCTGCAACTTGACATGTCGTATGCTACCATATTAGTTTTTGGACATCCTAAAAAACTCTATAGAGAGACTTTGATGAAGTATGTAGTGAGTACCTAGGAGAGACCTCAAAACTTTCCTATATATTCAATGCATTCTGATATTGATTCTTTCATTATTTACAATGCTGAAACAAACCAAGAAGACACTTCAAACAACATTATCTCAAAACCAAAAGAAATTGTAGTAGCAAAGGAAAATCAAAGTGTCCAAATTCAAGAGATTTCAGACAATAAAGATGACCTAGATACCTTAGTCAAAGAAGATTTTGTTCCCCCGAAAAGTAAGAATTATGAACATGAACTTCTATGGCATCTTGAATTTGATGGGTCAGTAAAAAAACTAGGTGCAGGAGCAGGAGTATGGATTTACAACTTAGAAAATGATCATTCAGAGGGTCATGCCTACAGATTAAACTTTAAATGTACAAACAACATGGCCAAGTATGAAGCACTTCTTTTAGGTCTCAAATTGGTCAAAAGGTTAGGAGTCATAAGAGTCTCTATTATGGGAGATTCCGAATTGGTAATAAAACAAATTAACGCTGTTTCTATGACTAGGGATCCTAGGATAGGATTTTATAGAGGAACAATTGTAGAAATACTAAATACTTTTTTAGAAACCAAGCTTGCTGTTATTCCAAGAAAACACAATATGCAAACTCACAGTTTAGCTATGTTTGCTAGTACTTGAAAGTTGCCATTTCAGCCTAACTGTCAGTACAATGCAGAGGTTAGGCACAGACCTGCTATTCCTGAGAACTTAAAGAACTAGCAAGTGTTCAATAATGATAAACAAATTAACAATTTTCTAACTTTAGATGATGAATTTGTAAATAGCAACATAGATATAGACATAACATTAGATTTTGATTACACTGATAAAGTAGAAATTAACTAAGTAGAAGATGAAAGATAGATAGATTCCATCCCACAAATTTTACAAAATCAGATATTCAAAACCTAAAACAAATTGAAATTGATGAGGCAATCAATGAAGAAGTCGAAGTCATCAATCTTAAAGACAAGTTTTTGCCCAAAGGATTAACTCCTTTGGAGGACTTGTTTGATTAAAACGATGTCCCTATAAAGCCAAAAATGGAACCCTTAAAATTAGACATAGAGGAGTGCAACATAAGCTCTGAAGAAGATCCAGAATTGATAAAATTTTCAAAGTCTTTACCTCCTGATGAAAAAATGAAATACATAGAACTGTTAAAGGAATTCCAAGATGTTTTTGCTTGGAATTATGAGGACCTAAAGTCCTATGATGCCAACATAATACAACACACCACTCCCTTAAAAGAAAACCAAAAACATTTTAGACAGAAGCTTAGAAGGATTAACCTCATTCTATTGCCTTCTATTGGAAAGGAAATCAAAATAATGTACGAAGCCAAGATCATTGCACCAATTAGGTTCTCAGATTGGGTTTCTAATTTGGTACCTACAAGAAAGAAAACTGGCGAAATTAGACTGTGTGTTGACCTTAGGAATCTAAATAAAGTTTTGCTCAAGGATAACTACCCTCTTCCCAAAACGGATCACATATTACAGAGGGTAGTAGGTTCAACCAGAATCTCACTGCTAGATGGGTTTTCTAGTTATAACCAGATTTTAGTCCACCCAAACGATTAGGCAAAAACTGCATTCATACTCCATGGGGCACTTTCATGTATGTGAAGATGCCTTTTGGGTTAAAAAATGCAGGGGCCACCTTTCAACGAGCAATGGACATAGCCTTTGCTAAGGAAATCCATGACTTCCTGGTAATATATATAGATGATATCATGGTATTCTCTAAATCAGATTAGCAACACCTAGATCACCTGAGGTAGGTCTTCACCAAGTGTAGGAAGTATGGAATTTCTTTGAATCCTAAAAAATCTTTGCTTGGGTTGGAAGAGGGAAAATTACTAGGTCACATAAACTCCAAAGATGGTATTTGGATTGACCAAGCAAGAATTGAAGCCATTTTACAGATACCACATCCTAGGAACATCAGAGAACTACAAGCCTTTTTAGGTAAAATAAACTTTTTGAGAAGATTCATCTCTAACTTAGCTGAACTAATTAGATTACTAAATAACATGTTAAAGAAAGATTCGACTATTAAATGGACACTTAAGGCTAAAATGTCTTTCAAAGATATAAAGCCAGCCTTAACAAAAACCCCAGTTCTCATCAGTCCAATGTTTGATAGGGATTTCATCATATTTTCTTTTGCCTCAGAACATACCATTGCTACAGTCCTACTACAGAAAAATGATTAGAGTTTTGAACAACCAATAGCCTTCTTTATCAAAGCCCTAAGAGATGCACCTTTAAAGTATAATATAATGGAAAATCAAGATTTTGCTCTAGTCAAAGACATTAAAGATTTCAGAGTTTATATCCTGTATTCTCATATAGTAGCTTATGTTCCCAATGTTGTAGTCAAAGACATCCTAACACAGGATGGACTAGATGGAAAGAGAGGGAAGTGGATAGCTGCCATATTAGAATATAACTTAGAAATTAAACCTACAAAATTGATCAAAGGCCAAGGTTTAGCCAAGCTAATGGCTGAATCGAACTGTCAATCCCTAGACATAAACTTCATTGCAGAATTAGATAATGAAGAGGAGATGGCGACTCCACAGATTAGCCAGGCCTTTACTGACTCACCATGATATGTTGACATTATATACATTCTACAAAATCTTCAAGCTCCTCTTGAGTTATCTAGGACTAAAAGTAGGTTCTTAAAAATGAAATCTTTGAAGTTTTCATAATTGACAATGCTTTATTTTGGAAAACTCATGAAGACATCCTTCTTAATTGTTTGTTAAAGGAAGAATCTGATAAAATATTACAAGAATTTCATGCAGGTGACTGTGGGGGACATCTATACTAGAAGACCACAGCTGAAAAAATCTTAAGAGATGGTTTTTTCTGGCCCACTCTATTTTCTGATGTAAAGAAATTTGTAACATCATGTTACAAATGTCATATTTTCGAAGGAAAAAGAAAACTTTTACCCTTACCTTTGAAACCAATATCTAAAGAAGCACCATTTCAACAATGGGGTCTTGACTTCATTGGTGAAATCCATCCTCCCTCTTCTGCCCAACATAGATTGATCTTGACTGCCACAGATTATTTTACAAATTGGATAGAAGCCATACCCTCAAGACAAGCTACTTATACTGTCATAATAGGATTCCTTGAGGCCAACATTTTGTCCAGATTTGGTTGCCCAACCAAAATCATCACGGACAATGCAACAACTTTTAAATCAAAGAGGATGATTGATTTCTGCAACAAATATCATATAACCCTGGGTCACTCCATAGCCTACTATCCCCAAGGAAATGGAGTAGCAGAGTCTACCAACAAAAGCTTAGTGAATATCATCAAAAAATTGCTGGAAGATAACAAGAAAACATGGAACAAGAAGTCAGTAAATGCCTTGTGGGCAGATAGGCTAACCACAAAGAAATCCATTGGTACCAGCCCTTATCAGCTAGTCTATGGAATGGAGGTTGTTTTCCCATCTTCCTTGGGAACTCCAGTGATGAAGTTGCTCCAAGAAGGACAGGTTGAGCCAAATGATATTCAAAGGAGGATCAACCAGACAATTCACTTACAACAAACCAGGGAAGAAGTGTATATCAAATCCAAAGTTGTGTAGGAGAGAATCAAGAAAGATTTTGACAAAAGGACTAAGGCAGAAGATTTCTACCTAGGAGATAAAGTTTTGAAATGGGACTCAAGAAGGGAGGATAAAGGTAAATATGGGAAGTTTGACTTCCTATGGAAAGGCCCTTACATCATTTATGCTTTTAGGGGTAACAATGTTTTTTTCCTCAAATAATTGGATGGTACAAAAGTAGAAGGAGGACCAGATAATGTTTAAATGCTTAAACATTACATAGATCCCAGTCACTGATTTCACTAATTACTTGTACATATTCTATTCTTCAAAAGTTTAGTGTTGATTGGATGGTAATTTTGGAGTTGAAGCCCAAAGAGAAGGCCCTAAGCTTCAAAAGTTTCACTGTCATAAATATCAATAATGCAGCAAAGTAAAAGGGAAAAGTTGCAGAGTAAGATCACAGTAATTCAGAAGGCCATTGATCTACTAGTTCTTGACATTTCACCAGGAAATGCCATCCCCAAGTGGAGCCACTGTTATGTTCCTATACCAATAGGTGTCATAATTTTTGAATGGCTGAGGTCAAATCTGTAATATGTACATACCTTTGCTTTCTGCAAATGTTTTCCATATTCAAAAAAAAAGAAGTAAAGAGGGTATGTCCTAAAAGAAAAATCAAAGGACAAAAAGAATAGAAAAGGTCAAAAAAGATAAAAAATGAACCCCAAGAAAGAAGAAAAAGACCATGAAAGTGTGCAAATCAAAATGCCACTACTACTTACTTTTGATGCAAAATAAAAGATTGTGTGCAGCTTGTTCCCTTTGCCACGATCCATGGATGGTCAAAATGTTTAAACTTGCCTATTTCATGTTTTCAATTTTATGCTTAGAGATAGAGAATAAAATCTAACCAAACTGTTTAATCTTGGCAAATAAGTATATAGGCAGAGTAAATAAAAAGGAGCTCAACTGTTTAATCTGAGCCCTTGGATGTAATAAGGTTAGACTTAGATAGATTAATTTTGTAAAATAAAAGAAAAGTTTTTGATAAAGGTTTTGCCAGCTTAAGTGCGCCCTAATAAGGAGAAGAAAAAATGGTAGGATGAGTAGATGGGTAAGTAGATGAATGGTTGCAGAATTGTGATAATTGATTAGATAAGATCATATTATTTACCTTCATCATCAAAGTTCTAAGTATGGATGAAAATTGGGCATTTATCAAAGTACAAAAAGTCAATTGATTAACCTCCCTCATTCGTTACATTTTCCACTTAACTAATTTCCAAGAAAAATCTTAAAGTGCCTAAAATATTAAGTTAAAGGGGCTCAGAGCATTTCTCTGAATTCTGGAGGGACTGGACCCTCAGCCCAATAACTTATAGGTCCTAAGTACTAAAATTCCCCTCATAAGCATTCACCCCCTTCAAATTCACTCATATTCCCAACAAATCCCTTTTCCTAAGAAAAACATCAATTTCCTAGGAAAAGTAATTTTTCCCTAATAAACCCCTTTCTCTAAGGGTAAAACCTTAGAGAGGTGATCACACCCATGGAAAACCCCCTCTTTCACAATACCCAAAAGAACACTTGAAGCCTAAGTATAATGTGTTATGTTAAAAAACAAACAAATAAACAAAATACCCTATACTTAGCGCTTTATTCATTCCTCGACATCATCATATTAATTTCTAACTTATACATATTAAATTCTGAAAAAGAAATAAAAGCTTTTCCCCTATAGTTATATAAAATCCTTATACTAATATCCCGCCCCGAAAAAGTTTGAAATATAAATTTTATATAAACCCTATGCAAATAAAAGAGATTAATTAACCGATCTGTGGTTAATTAATAATCGTCCCCACCAATGAAATCGCCCTTGACATCCTAACCACACCATAATCTCCGATTAACTTAATCTTGTCATTGCTTAAACCTTCGCCGGGCCCGTCCATTAATCCTCATGTCGAAACCCTGCCTCGATCACCGTACGATCAGGCCCCATTTGATTTGACGGTTAACACTCGTATCGAGCGGCCTTCGAAGATCGAACTTTACCCACCTGATATGGGTGGTTTCAATTTGGAACCTGATGCTATGTGGCACCCGATGAATGGCATCGGGCGGCCTTCCCTCGAAACCACTCCAACCCAAAAGCGGTGTGATCCAAACCCGCTTATCGCCTTTTGCTAAATGACAAAAACGTCCCATCTCCCACTTAATGCCAAATATGCCTTTCCCTGTGTACCCGCCAAATTGGTTGACTTTACACATAAAACTAAAAAACTCATTGTTTTTAGTTTTATCATGAAAAGGACCTGCAGACCTCCATGCAAGCACCAAAGTACGTGCAACCGTCAATCCACATCCAACTGCAAACTTGCTGAAGTTGCCAAAAATTTCGAGTTCACCCTTCAGTCACCTACACCTCCTGCACTTGTACTCAGTCTTCCATCGATCTGTTCAGAGCCAAAACCAGCGATTTATCCAAATTTGTTGAAAAACCCTGTCTCATTCCTAAAACCCATTACTCAATTGCTTTAAGTTAGTAAGTAATTAAGTAAAACAACTACCCAGCAACCCCAAACCACTCTGAATTGAACCATTTCCCCCAATTTGACTAAAATCCTGTTGCCCCCATTCTTGAATCCACAAGAACTAAGGATGGCTACTCCAGTTGCACTGAATTTCCTACCAATTTCTACTCCCCACTAAGACTTAGACCATCTCCCTTTGGCAGACAAAGACTTTCAAATCAAATACACCTCTATCCAAGAATCCCCAAGAATCCCCACTGAAGTTATACTATAGGTATAGAGACCAATACTTAAATCATGCAGACAAAATAGGTCTTTGGGAATCAGGTTTGCCCAAGTAACAATTCCCTAGAGTTCATATATTCCCTGAAATTGTCCACTACCACCATATGAACTACAGTCCCAGCCAAAGAGTAGTGATGACTCCTGACCATACTATATTATTCACAACCATTGCTGAATCCATCAATGAAATGCTGCAGTTACAACCAGGCCAAAACCTGACCCCCCTTTCTGTTGGAGACCTGCTTAACATATTCCCTACAATCACCTCCATCAAACTTGCTCAGTTATTCCAGACCTTCATTAGGGAAGAGCAATACATTCCAAAGGACCCTCCCCCATACATGTGGACCATATTCTCTGAACTTGGCCAAGACATCATAGCCATGATATCTAGTGTGTTAGGCTAGACTACAAGTGAGTTTGCTGATGAAATTATTATAGCATTCATGTCCATTTACACTCTTGGGCAGCCCCCTGCCAGCATGTTTGACTATGCCAAGTTCATTGCAGATAAGATGCATGATCAATTCATGAGAATAAACAATGAAAGAGTATTCAAATATTCATCAGTTTTATATCATCTTTTCCTATACTATCAAGCAGATAAATTTCAATTCACACTTTAAAAGCTTGATACCAGAGACAACCCTAGATCAGTAGTATTCTAGACCCCATTAATCCACCAATATGACTCTCCATATACTTATACATATTTCGTAGATCTTTTTGTGCACCCAGTGGAAACTATGTTGTTAGGAAGTCTTCCCCCCAGAATCAGTGTAGATATCAGGAGGGTCCTACAATTGTCTAAACAATACAGAGTGGGAGATTGGGACTTGTACCGAAATCACACTGAAATTAGAATATATGGCTATGATTTAGCACCCTACAAACTACGAAGATACCTCCCCATGAGATTGTTTTATCTGGAGTACTATAGGAAAATGATTAATTTAGATGAGGTACATTTTGTAAAGGCCAAGAAGAAAGCTCAACTCAGAATAAAAGACCAGCTTGGCCCTTTTATATGAAATAGTAGGGAAGCTGGAAGGGAAGCAGAAGAAATCCTTTAAAGGCTCAAACTGAAATAAAGCTTCATATGGAGATATGACCCTTTTGATTTCATCTGCAATAGAAGACAAAAGAACAAATTGTCTCCCTGTATCCACCACATAATTCCTGAGATAGAACAATATGCAAATCAACTAGAATGGGTGGAGAACATTTTAGTAGACCAAGATAGCACAGAAGTTGCTATCAATAATGTGTTGATTGATCTAGAAAGAGACTTGATGAAGATTCATTTGTACAGGTGCTAGGAGAATCCCAATCCCAAAGGGAAACTCATGAACAAAGTGAGCAACAAGCAGAGGAAGGACCTCAAGAACAAGAAGAATTAGAGAAACTAGGCATATCAGAAGAGCTTGCTCAGCCAGAACACATCATGAGTACTCCTCCTATTGTACAGACTCCCCTAAATGAGGAGAAGAATCCCAAAAGAGATAGAGAGGAGGCTACTCCTTCCAGCAGACCTGCTGCACAAACTTATGTTAAGAGGCAAAGGTTAAATTATTTTCCAGAGCAAGAGTTTACAGAGGAAACAGCTGGAACCACAGGTACAGAAAGAGCAGAGAGCAGGCAGGCCACTCCCTCTGGAGGTACATAAGAACCTTCCACTACACAGGCTCAAATGCTGGAAAGACAATAGAGTGTGGAAGTATCCTCATTTAGGGCTCCAACTGGCCAGGACTAGGACATTACAGAGAAATACAAAGAGATAAAGGCCAAAAATGAAAGATTGAAGGCCCATAGCTATGCACAATACCTTAAAATGTCTCCCACTAATCAAAAAAAGCTAATGTCAGCCTTTGATGTAAAAGAAGGTAAGATGCAAATGATTTTTATGAAGCCTACCATACAATAGCCTAGGTCTATAGAAAATTACTTGAAGACAGATTTTGAGGTACTAGTGAAAGAGATACATCTTATAGACCAAATAGAACTGCGCAAACAAATTGGAGAAACTGTCTATTCCACATTGACCAGCAAGGCCATTACAACACATTAGCTACAAAATTCGCTAAATAATATATCAACGCAATTCCAACTAGAGAAGGCCGCTTCACAGGCCAAGGATAGCAGGATAAAGTCCTTAGAGGACTTAATCATAGAGTTGGGCCATGATCCCAAGGATGTAAAGGCTACATAACAACTAATCAAAAAGAAAAATGATGACATAGCTTCCTTGAAAAAGCAGCTTAAAATCCCTCATCTACATCATCCACAAACAGCTGAAGTATGAGAAACTTGGAAGGAATAGGAGGAGCTTATGGACTTAGTCCTTAAGCTGAATGATCAATTAAAGGAAAAAGAGAAAGAGCTAGACAAATTGATGCAGTCTAAATAGAGTGAGTTGGCCACCACTCTACAAATTGTCATTCCTACAGTCTCTACTGCACTACCTTCTACATTGGCTGCTTCCTTAGCACCAATGCAAGCACATGTACATCTACAAGTGCAAGTACTTCCACTGAGAAGACAACTGAATTAGTAAAAGCCATGGAGGAAATGACCATCCAGGCTACTGAGCTTAAAAAGCTTAGAGAAAAAGTGTCAAGTTTGGAAATTGACTGCAAAATTGCACAAATACAATAGAAAGAAGAAGCCCAAAAGAGTCAAAGAATGGGTGAAAGGATAAAAATCATTGAAAATGACTTGACATTGCAACAACCACTAGGAGATATAAAGGAAATGCTCTGGGCCAACATCATTGACTCTGTCAATGATGTTTGGCCATCAATTCAAGTAATTTTTGAGCAGACTGAACTGGTGAAAGTGGCCACTGAAGCAATTCACAAGACAAGAGAAGAGCTGGGAGACAAGCCTAAAGAGGCCAACCAACTGATAACACTCTTGAATAGCAGGAACAAGTATCATATGGATGAACTGGGCATAGAAGATAGGACAGGGACCATCATAGAAATCAAGAAGATTCTTACTAAAAGGAACCTTATGCTCATTCTTGAGAAGAAATGCCAAAGCATTGAAGTTGATATTGATAGATTCATGACAAAGTTTGGTATTTTGAGGGAAAAAGGCCTCCCCAGTCCTGTGGCCATCCATGACAAGCTTATGACCCAAGATGACTATGTTGAAAGACTAAACAAGTTGGCCAGCAACCAAGCTAGTACTTCAGGGGTAAAAGCTCTGCCCACAGGAAAGGTATTGTACGATAATATGGAAAATCTATTTTTCCTAGAGCATGAGGTAAAGCACCTATTTGTTAACAAGCGAAATTTTCCCAAGTACATCGAAGCTGATGAGATATATAGAAACATGCTAAAGATGAAATTACCTGAAGGTGAATGGTGGATAAAATTGATAGATTTACAATAAAGTTACTGTAGTAAATCCTTATGGCAGCCAGGAAAATAGGTGAAACAGGGTCAAGTGTAGCAAGTAAAGAGTATCAGTAGGTTGAAAACATAAAGTGATTCCAACACACAGATATCAAGCAACTGAAAGAGCCAAATCCAAACTACAATAGCCAACACAATAACAATAAAAGGGGCAACGAGAAAGCAGTTTTCCATCTGTCTCTATCTTCATGTTTGAAGATATTTTGTTTTCCTAGAATAATTCTCATACTGTTATGAGATACTTTGTAACCTTTTTTGTATAAATAATTCACATTTCGAAGTAATTAGGGTGGATTAAAACACATTTATGTAGACATTTTATACCAAGCTAAGGAGCTATTGTAATCAAGACTGGATTGGCTTGTCGGGTCATGAAATAAAGCTAAAGATATTTCACAGGATTCTTGTGCACAGTGGAAACCAAATAAGTATTATATTTTCATGTTTATTACTGTCTTCTCGTCATGTTATAAATATTCACAGGTTTTCTCTATCAAATCTGAATATTAAATAAGGAATGATATTTCAAAATTAGCTTTAATGCTTTCTGTCTTGACTGTTTACTTTCTCACTATTTTCTACTAAACTATCTTAGTCTGGGAATTCTTAATTGCTCCCTTACTTCCATAGTTCCCCCCTTAGGTCCATAGTAAAGTATTCTTAATTTCCCTTTGCTACTAATCTCCTTTTTTTCTTCATCTTGACCCCAGTTTAAGGATTCTTCATTTCCCTTTTACCCTGGTTAGGACTACCTCATCCATTTGAAACTGCAGATTTTCTTTTTTCTGTGCTAGCCTTCCCTGTGAAATCCTCCTTTAGTAATTGATCTGCTCTAGTTAAGCCACTCTTTGAATGACTCCATAGCCAATGGCTTGAATACTTCCTCTTCCCATCTATTCCTTTAAGTCCACCAACCAATCAAAACCAAAACATCATGAGCACAAAAAACTAGCCTGAAATCCTACCCCAAAACAAAGTTAAATTATAAAGAGAGAGCCCTCTCTGGACTTAGGTTTGCTAGAAACTGAGTCTAAAAGATTAGGTTTATGGTTACCTCGGATTATTCCTTCTTTTTATAACTTCTAGGGAAGACTTCTGAGTGATAACAAATAGGTTGATGTAATATATAAATGTATAATGTGCTAATCTGGATTAATTTGTGCAGACAAGATAACCTCCTTTGAACTTCATTAAGGTATGGTTTGATCATGTTTTCTATTTTCTTTATCTAACATGGTATGCTTGTAGGAAGAAGAAGATCAGAGATGACGGAAAAAATGTTGGATTACAGTTCACATGATTTTCCTTACAGATCAAATGAGTAGCAAGGAGATGAGTATTCTCCTGATATTGCATATACATTGAGAAGTTTGAAGGAAGAGGTTGGAAGGCTGATAATAATAGGCTAATTGAGACACATGAAAGGCTTTCCATGGCTCAAGAAAAGTAAGTTGAGGTTAATACATTCATCCTTCAGAGCCTATCAGATTTGTAGAGATAAGGATAGTTAAGGATTAGTCATGGACAAGAGGATATGACTAAAGGGGCATATGGTAGCAGGACCCAGTTAGGATATAGGTTAGACAAAGATGATATAGTCATAGGTGGCATATCGTTGGATACACCTAACAAGAGAGGTAGTTATTATGGGTTATTTTCTAGTTCTAGTTGTAAGAGATATCATTATCATCATAGCCATCATCCTTATAGGAGGAGTGAGAAGCAGTACTTTCCAGAGGAGTTCAAGAAAGTCAAGCCTCCTACATTTGATGGATAGATACAGAAACTAGAAGATGCAAAGCATGAATTCTTGGGATGAATAAGTTCTTTGGATTGAATGACTATATATAGAATATGAAAGCCAAGATTGTGATCTTCAGTCTCAAGGGAAAAACAAATATCTAGTCGGAAGATGTGAAGCGTGTCAGAGGCATAAAGGTAGAAGAGTTGAGTTGGCATGAGTTTAAAAGTCTCTTTAGGAAATAGTACTTGTCTGAGAGATATTATGATGAAAAGGCCAAGGAATTATGTGAGCTGAAGATAAGTTACATGACAGATGAAGAGTACACAACCAAATTTCTGGAGCTATTGAGGTATGTGCCTTGTCTCAAGGATGAGAAGACAAAGGTACAAAGGTTCATCAATGGAATTCCATTAGCATTCAAGGAACAAATTCAGTATGATAAGCCTCGGTTATTGGAGGAATTCATCGTGAAATTCAAGGATTGATATGAGTAGTCAAAGCACAAGTCGGAGCCTAAGCGTGATTGGAAGGGGGATGGGAAGGCTAAAGAAAAATGGCCTTAGAAGCATGGAAGACCTCAGGATGTAGGTGAGAAAGAAAATTTGGCTCCTTACAAGAAGTTTAATGCAACTGAGAGGGACATGGACCTAAGCCTGAAGAGCAATAGAATAATGTTAGTGGCAGAGAACCATTCTAGTGTTGGATTTGTAGCAAAGACCATTACAAGAAGGATTGTCCATTGTACCAGGGTGGTAGGCCATAGATCTATAGCTATCAAGAATCATAGATAGTTGGGGATGTTGGAAAGAGTATTCCTCGGATCTATGTAGCACTTGATAACATGAAAGTAGATCATAAAGAATCCATTATTGACATGGAAGGTAAGCTTTGTGATCAAGTTTTTTCCATTTTGATTTATCCTGGATATAATTATAGTTATGTTAGTTCTAACCTAGTGGATAAATGTGGCTTGAATAAATAAGTGCATGCAGAGTCTTGGTTGTTGCAGTTGGCTACAGGGACCAAGAAAAGAGTTCATCTTTGGGTGAAAGCTTGTGCATTTGAGCTGAATGATATGCCTACATTAGCACATGCATGCTTTTGGGCATGGATTGGTTGTTTAATCATAGGACCAAGTTAAACTGTTATGAGAAGCCTATTGAGTGCATGGATGATGATGGAGAGAAGAGAATGTTGAAAGGAAAGAAGAAGCCGACATTAGTGACAATGGTTACAACCATGCAAGATAAGCATAGTAGTAGTAAGGGGTGTGTATTGTTTGTAGTGCATATTTCTAGTGACAAAGGGAAGGAAGTGGAGGATGATGAATTCTTGAACATGAATCTTGTTTTGCAGCAGTCTCAGGATGTTCTTCCCGCAAATATTTTAGAGTTACTGCCTTATAGGGAAGTGTATTTCCTTATTGAGTTGGTACCAGGAGAAACACTAACATCAAAGGCACCTTATAGGATGAGCACTCTAGAGTTGGTGGAATTCAATTTTCATCTTAAGGAAATGCTTGATAAGGGATACATTAGGCCTAGTGTATCACCTTGGGGTGCACCTATGTTGTTTGTAAAGAAGAAGGATGGCACTCTCAAATTGTGCATTGGTTACAAACAATTGAACAAGTTGACGATCAAGGGCAAGTATCCATTGCCAATGATTGATGACTTGTTTGATCAACTGAAGGGAGTAGAAACATTATTAAATTTTGATTTGAGATCATGATATCATAAGGTGCACATCAAAGAAGACATCTACAAGGATGCATTTTGTACTAGGAATGGGAATTATGAGTTTGTGGTGGTTCCTTTTGGTCTTACTAATGCTCCAACCAACTTTATGTGATTGATGAATAGTGTGTTGCGTCTTTATCTAAACAAGTTTGTGATAGTGTTCATTGATGATATATTCATATAATCCAAGAATGAGGAGGAGCATGGAGAGAACCTAGTAGTAGTGTTGATATTGTTGAGAGATGATCAGTTGTATGCCAAGCTCAACAAGTGTAGCTTCTTTCAGACTCAGACTCATTACTTGGGACATGTTGTTTCCATGGAATGTATAGTAGTGGACCCAAAAAATATTAAAGCTCTCATGGAGTGGGCAACTCTTAGGAAAGTGGATGAGGTAAGATCATTCATGGGACTAGCAAGTTATTAAAAGAGGTTCATCAGGAACTTCTCAAGAATTTCCTATCCTATTATGTCTTTGTAGAGAAAAAAAATAAGTTTGAATGGACAGAGGAGTGTGCATCTAGTTTTGAGCAGTTGAAGCATTTTTTTACAAATTCTCTAGCCTTGAAGATTGCATATCCTGGTAATGAGTTTGTGGTATGTATAAATTCTTGCAAGAAAGGATCTGGTGGGGTCCTAATGTAGAAAGACAGGTGGTATGCTATGAGTCGAGGAAGCTGAATGTGCACGAGCAAGACTATGTGATGTGGATACATTATCTTCTAGGCAAGAGGTTTGTTTTGATGAGTGATCACAGTGGAATGAGGTACTTGTTTGACCAACCTAATATGAATGGCAAGAAATATAGATGGTTAGCTACGATTAGTGAGTTTTACTTTGAGATTAGATACATCAAGGGCAAGGAGAATCAAGTTGCATATGTTCTCAGTATGAGAGTGAAGGTAAATCATATTTTAGATGTGAGCTCTTATGGGACAGATTTACAAGAGTAGATCTAACATGCAGGGAAACATGATGACAAGTACATGTAGTAAAAGGTTTCTATCATTGGATGAAGTTCAAGAAAGAGGTGGCTTATTTTGTTGCTAGATGTTTGGATTGTTAGCAGGTAAAAGCTGAGTGTAAGCACCGAGATGGTCTATTAAAACCTATTCTGATTCTAGAATGGAAATGGGAGGTCATTTCCATGGACTTCATTACAGTTTTTCTGAGGACATCGAAGCATCATGATTCCGTTATGGTTGTGGTTGACAAGTTGAGCAAGGTAGCTCACTTGATTGCACTGAAGTCTGCTAATTCATCTAGTGAGGTAGCTAAGATATTCATCAGAGAGATAGTGAGGCCGAATGGCATTCCCAAGAATATCGTATCATATAGAGATGCTAAGTTCACTTCCAGGTTTTAGAAGGAGTTATTTGCGGGATTGGGGACAAATTTATCTTTTAGGACATCTTATCATGTGCAAACATATGGACAAATAGAGAGGTTCAATAGGATTCTTGAGGACATGTTGAGGATGTATTTCATGAATCAACAGATGAAGTGGGAGGAGTCTCTTTCACTCGTGGAGTTTGAATATAATAATGGGCATCAGGAGTCCTTGAAGATGAGTCCATTTGAGGCTCTTTATGGGCAGATTTGTAATACTCCTATCAACTAGAGTGATCCAATGAATATAGTGTTGATTAGACCGAACATTTTGGCTGCGATGGAGTAGGATATGTAGGTTATTAATTGGAATTTAAAGGCAAAATAGGATAGGTAAAAGATTTATGTATATCAACACACAACATTTAAGGATTTTCAAGTTGGGGAGTATGTGTACTTGTGCATCAAGCCTTAGAGGAGCTCCTTGAGGATTCGATCATGTACCAAGATGGCACCTCAGTATTGAATGCATTTTGAGATCCTCAAGACCATTGAACCAGTGGCCTATAGACTTGCACTACTGCTAATAGTGAAATTCCATGAGATTTTCCATGTTTCATTACTTAAGAGATATGTGTAGTATGTCGATCATGTGATTGATTAGACTATATTGCAAGTGGAACCAAAGGGAAAGTTCCAACCATAATCTCTATGAATTTTTCAATGGAAATAGCTCATGCTCCAAAACCAAGAAATATAGCAAGTTCAAGTGCAACAGAAGCACTTTGGGCTTGATGAAGCTACATGGGAGATGGCTGATCATACGAGGATTTGTACCCTTCATTATTTAATGGTTCAGGAAAATGATTTTTTAGTGTATATATATATATATATATATATATATATATATATATATATATGGTTTTAAATACCGCAATGAGTTGTGTTATAAAGCTCCAATAAGCACTATGTTTGTTCTTTTTTCTAGTAGAATGTCATTGTAAATACTGTATCGAGATATTTTAGAAAGATCCATAGGAAGTGTTTTTTTATTTTTTAAATTTTATTTTTTTTGTGGTTTTTTGGTCATAGGTGTTATAGAACAATGAGGATGATGTTCCCCTTAGGGGGAGGGGTGATCCAAGATATTTTACTTATAGATGCATCAAAATTACATGAAACAGAGCTCATTAACCATGGAACTTAAAAAGCACATAAAACAATGTGGAAATAACAAGATAAGCATGAAACCATGACACATATATTTGATTATGAATTTCATCCAATCTGGACTATGTCTCCAGGCCCTGCTCAATAGTGGGGAAGCCTTCATTCATTAAGTGGCATAAAAAGAGATAAAAGTACAAGCAACATTCATTTACAATCCTTATACCTCCAATCTAGAAGATGGACGAAGAATGGAGAACCCATCTTTAGAAACAGATAGTACCACTGAAATCCTGGCAAAAAATCATGCATAATTGCCTATCAAAACACCCAATTCAGATAAATGAAGCTTCTGCACCCTCTCGGAACCTCCCTGTTGCTCAAGGTGAGGATCTAGACTACTAGAGAATCAATGCTTTTAAATTAGTGAACAGACCCCGTGCCTTTTCATTGATGAGCGATCTACGATAAAAGGCAGAACTGATGGAAATTATCAACCACAATGCATAATATATATCAGAATTGATAGGTCTTTATGGTTTGTGAATGTGGCATGTGCGATATGGGATTTCTATATTACAATCGACTTCCTGACTGCGGGGGGACGATTCTGTAACTCTTCCCTTTTGCGATGTGTGATTTATTGCATCACACTCTGCTTGCTTCGAGGCCAATTCTTTAATGCCTTCCATTTTGTGATGTGTGATCTGTGATTTATCGCATCGCATTCTGGCTTGTTCTGGGGCTGATTCTTTAATGTTGACCCACCTCCAATATGCAATTACGAAATCGCAAATCGCAATCCACTAGTGCTAGGGTTGATTTCCTTAACCGCGAACCTCTTCCTTTTGTGATTTGCAAAATGTGGGGCCAATGGCACCCTACCACTTGGCGCTTCCCCATTCACTGAAGAGTTCTGCCACATCATCTTCTCCTGCCACGTGTCCAAGTCAAACCTCACTTTGACTTGCTCTAACTTCTTCATATGAGCTTAAATTCGAGTGTCATTCACATCATTGGAATTAGGATGATGAGCACTTCCATCTAATGCTAAGTCTATAGAGTTTCTACCACTTTGAGTTTTAGGCCTTTTTACCATGCCACTAGTACTTTTTAGAGATCCACCTGGATCAATCCTCCCCACTAAGAGCTTTTGTACCTCCAAAATCCTTTTCACTCAATTGGCAAGCAAGGAAATTTCTCCCTTACTTTTTCTTTCTCCATCCACCCAGCTTTACTCTGATGAATTCCTTTGAAGCCAACACGAAAGTACTCCACATCTCCCCATCATGAAGTTTTGATTTTCCTGTCAAGTATGATATCTACGGGCAACTTGTTTAGGTACTCTGATGAAACAATGTTCACTGTAGGAATCTATGAAACCTCTTCATTATCCATAATTAATGGAGGATCATAAAGCATTAGGTTTTCAACATTCGCTACAGAGTACATTTGCATATAAGCAGGCAAGTCAAGATGAAAAACATTGTCTCCAATATTTTCCAATATGGTGAAGGGACCATATCAAATGGGTCTCAATTTCTTCCCTTCCCCCTTCATTCTATCCTTGATGATATGGAGCCATACATTGTCCCCAAATTGAAACTGATGGTCAAATCGATGCTTATCATGTAGATCTTTATATTGAGACTAACTCTTCTACAAATCCTCTTATACTACCTGATGAATCACCTGTATCCGCTGAATAAAATGTCGTGCTTTGTCCCTATCATATCATCCATTACCATCCTCATCATTCCCAAAGACTATGTCTAAGGGATCCCTTGGTAGATAACCAAAACATGTCTTGAATGGTGAGCTCTATGTGGATGAATGTGCTGCTCGATTGTATGTATGTTGGACATAAGGAAGTTGTTCATCCCACAACTTAGGATGTTTTCCACAATAGTCTCATAACAAGTGTACCACGGTGTGGTTGATGACCTCTATCTATCGATCGGTCTGTGGACAAAATGTCGTACTTCTTTTCAGCTTAGTGTCCATCATTCTCCCCAAGTTGGTTCAGAACACTCCAAGAAAGTGAGAGTCTTGATCTGACACAATAGATGTGGGAAGAACAAAATGGACCTAGACATGCTGAGAGAAAAGATAAGTAGTTTTCTTAGTTGTGACGTGCTTTTTACAAGGCATTAAAATACACATTTTACTAAAACGATCCATGATGACATACAAATAGTCGTGACCTTTCCTAGACATAGGCAAACCATGGTCGATTTGGAATAGGGAATGGTGTGTAGAGCCTAAGTTTTCTATTAGAGGGCTTTGAAATAGAACAAACCTCACAACCCTTTACAAAACTAGTCACAATGTTTTTCATATGAGGCCAAAAGCAAAACCTCTGTAAATGATAAAATTTTTCCAACCCCAAAATGACCAGACACAAGAGAGGTATGTGCCTCTCAAATTACATGTACCCTTTAAGCAATGGGTATACATAGTTTTCGAAGGTGATACAATAGTTTTCCCTACAAATAATAGTTGTCCACCTACGATCCACGAGTCAATTTTCCATAAATCTCTTTAAAATCATTATCATTAGCATATTGTTCAGCATAAATTTCTAACGATAAAGAAACATTTTTTAAAACTACATATACAAAAATAGGAGGGAGAGAAAGAATATCTGCTATTTTGTTGCTATCACCCTTCTTGTATTTTATTACTAGATGAAACTATTGGAGGAATCCCATCCGTCTGAAATGACGGGCTTGTTCAAGCTTGGTGTGTGCCTGAAGGTACTGCAAGGGCTGGAGATCTGTATGGATGAGGGGTATCCTTGCCGATTAGGTAGTGTTTCCACTTCTTTACACTCTGAATGAATGTGTACAACTCCCTGTCGTACGTGGGATAATTCACAATAGCCTAGGAGAAAGTCTCCGAATGGTAACATATAGGATTCCTTTGCTGCATCAATACAGTGCCCATGGCAAATCCAGTGGAATTTGTCTCAATCTCAAAAGGCTACTAAAGGTATGGTAAGGGTTACATTGGTGCTATGATGATCTTCTCTTTTAGTGTGTCAAAGGATTTCTGCTACTTTCCTCCCCATTGAAAGGCCTGCTTCACACTTGTTAATGCATGTAAGGGGGTTGCGATAATAGAGAAGTTCATAATGGACCTTCTCCAATACTGTACTGCACCAAAAAAGATTTAGACCTCTGTAACATTTGTTGGCTTAGGTCACTTCATAATCACATCTACTTTAGAGGGATATATTTTCAATTGCCCATTACCGACTATGTGACCTAAATAAACTAGAGATGTCTTCCCAAACTCACACCTTGACAATTTTATATATAGCTTTTCATTTTTTCAGAACATCAAGCACTTTATTGAAATGACGTACATGTTCATCCCATGTATTACTAGAAACAAGAATATCATCGAGATATACAAGCACAAAATTATTAAGAAAAGGCCTAAACAGATCATTCATTACCCTCATAAATGTGGTCGGAGCATTGCACAGTTTGAATGAAATCACCATCCATTCGAACAACCCTTGCTTGGTTTTCAAAGTAGTCTTCCAAATGTCTTATTCTACAACTCTAACCTAGTGATATCCACTATGCAAATCTAGTTTTGTAAAGAAGACAACATTTGTCAACTAATCTAATAATTCATCAATGCAAGGGAGAGGGTATCAATTCTTCACCATAATTTTGTTTATCGCCCTGTAGTCTACGCACATTCTCCATGTTCCATCTTTCTTTGGAAGCAACATGATCAGCGAGCTGCATGGCGAAGAACTTAATCTGATGACCCCTTGACTTAGCAATTCCTGCACATATTTCTTGATCTCCTCCATCTCGATAGAAGCGATCCTATACATGCCAATATTTGGTAAAGGAGCATCCTATTATAAATGGATCTCATTTTGGATTTCCCATTTTAGGGGCCATCCTCTCGGTTCCTGAAACAATCCATCATAGTCAGAAATGATTTCTAACAATTCTTTCTTATGATCAAGATCAGAACCTTTGAAAGCACCAGCCATATCGGTCTCTTTCGCTCTCACCACCATGAGCATGCACTGTTTACTGGAATTAACTAGTCGTTTAATCTGTCCTACAGTTACAAGGCTAGCACTAACTTTCGTATGATGAGCTTTGACTATATATTCTACCCCGCCCTTTGTGAGGTGGTATTTATTTTCATGCCGAAAGAAAGCTGATTTCTGTCATATAGATACAAACTTCCCAAGATAATTCCATAGATATCCAAAGGCACAAAATTTAACTCTACCTCATTACAATTTGGAAGAAATAACAAATCTGGCCCTACACTACTTGGTTACTTGTAATTTTTCTTTATTTCTTACCCAACCAAGCGGGTATGGACTTGGATGGGGCTTAGTTTTGAGGCCTAAATTTTTCACTAAGGACTCTGAGATTAAATTTTCTTAGGAACCTGAATCGAACATAGTTTCCACCTTTATGTGTTTTATAATAACCTTAATGTGGAATAATTCAATTCTCTTTCACTCATTACTTACAAGCTCATTCAAATAACTAGTACTTGCAATTGAATCAAAATTATTACTAACAGAAAGAGTACCTCTTACGCCCACGACTATGATCAATGTCTCATCACCAGAATCTGATCCAAGGTCCTACTGTGCTGTTTCCACAGTCTTTTGCTTGCCCTTTCCGTTTAATCTCTTTGCTATCAACTCCGGATGTGTCTTCCAACAATGGTCCTCATCATGACCACCTCTCTTGCAATTAGTGCAAGATGGCATTTCTCCATCCTGTTTCTTGGCTGCGACAGTCTTCTTATCCTTCCCCTTGCCCTTCTTCTAGAATTTTCCATGCTGAGGGTTGAACAGTGTTTTCTTGGCTTGTTCATCTCTATCATTCTTGCCTCGGCTTTCAAGATGAATGGCCTTTACACTGGCTGCATCAATCATAGTAGGCTCAAACAATAACAATGAGTGTCTTATGTAACTATGTAGTGCACCAACATACTTAGTTATAGTCTTAGGTGTATATAATGAGATTCCCAAATTCAATGCTTGTTTCCGATATTCTTCAGTGAAGCTTTGCACATTTTGGCCTTTACCTTGCCTTAGATATTTCCATTCCATTAGTGCATTTTGTTAATTGGTCTTTCAATGCAGAAATAAAATTGGACCAAGAGGAAAGAAGGTTGCCCAACTTTTTTCTCCCCTTCTGCAACTTGCTATCCCACCAAACGAGAGTGGTGCCACTTAGTCGAAGAGATGCTAATTCAAAATTTTCCTCATATTCTTCAATCTACTGAATAAGATAGTAAATCTCTATCTGTCTTATCGAATTACTAAGTTTTTCTACACTACAATCTACATTGTACATGGGCAAGTCAAACTTTACATCTAGCTCGAAGAATGGTTTCTTAGATGTATGTTTGGAATCGTGATTAGAGTGATGAGAACTATCACTTGAAGAAGGGGAGGGAAGAGGCTCTTCTCCACCACCTTCATGATTTGGTGATCTATTGTCATCGACATCTTTCTTCTCATGCCCAAGTGCCTTCTCATACTCCGAAAATAGCTTGTCCACTTTCTCTACCATATTGTAGAATACCATGTGGAAATTTTGTTCCTCTTCCCAATGATCTTCTTCATTTGCCATGTTTCTTCTTCATTGTGCACATCCTACTTCGGGATCAAAGGACTTAAGCTTTCCTTCACCTTTTCACAGCTTGTTCTAGGTTAGCATATACTCATGCAATTCACATCGACAAAGGCCTTCTTTGATTACAAACTTTATCCAAGATCTTTTACTTATAGATGCATTAGAATTACATGAAACAAAGCTTATTAACGATGGAACTTAAAAATCACATAAAACAATGTGGAAATAAAAATATAAGCATGAAACCATGACACATATATTTGATTACGGAGTTCATCCAATTTGGACGACATCTTTGGGTCCTCTCAATAGTGGGGAGGCTTTCATTCATTAAGTGGCATAAAAAGAGATAAAAGTACAAGCAACATTTATTTACAATCCTTATACCTCCAAGTTGGAAGATGGAAGAAAAATGGAGAAACCAGCTTGAGAAACATGCAGTACCACTGAAATCCTGGCAAAACATCGTGCATAAGTGCTTATCCGAACACTCAATTCGGAGAAATCAAGATTCTGCACCCTCTCGGAACCTTGTTGTTGCTCAAGGAAAGGTTTCGACCTGCTGCCAGGTTGGGTTACTACTGTACACAATGATTTTCTGAATTCTTATGCCATTCCCCCTTTTTCTTGTGCTATTAGTCCAATATATATACTTGATCAACTAACTCCTCAATCCCGACAGTTTCAACAAATGAAAAGTATAGCAGGCAGGCGATTTCCACACCGCAAATCTGGGACCTAAAATAGTATGCAGGTAACACCCTGTCAAACATAGCGAAATGTCTCAACTGCACATTAATCCTTAACACGACGACTTTAACATAGAGAATCGATGCTTTTAAATCGGTGGAAATACCTTGTGCCTTTTCATTACGTGATGAGCAATCTGCGATAAAAGGCGGACCCGACAATAATTATCAACCACAATGCATAATATATATCAGATCTAATAGAACAACGCACTATCACAATTGGTAGGAACTGCCAGTTCTTTATGGTTTGTGAACGTGGCATGTGTGGTATGCGATTGTGATATCACAGTTGAATTCCTTACTGCCAGGGGTTGATTTTGTAACTCTTCCCTTTTGCGATATGTGATTTATTGCATCACACTCTAACTTACTCTGGGGTCGATTCTTTAATGCCTTCCCTTTTATGATGTGCGATATGTGATTTATCGCATCAAACTATGGCTTTCTCTAGGGCCAATTCTTTAACATTGACCCACCTCCGATATGTGATTGTGATATCGCAAATCGCAATTGGGTAGTGTGGGGGCCGATTTCCATAAGAATAGACCTCTTCCTTTTGTGATCTGCGGAATGTGGGGCCCATGGCGCCCTTCCACTTGGTGCTTCCCCATTCGCTGAAGAGTTTTGCCACACCATCTTCTCCTGCCACTTGTCCAAGTCAAACCTAACTTTGACTTGCTATAACTTCTCCATATGAGCTCAGATTCAAGTGTTGTTCACACCATTGGAATCATGATGACAAGCATTTAGATCTAATGCTAAGTTTATAGAGGAGTTTTGAGTCTTTTTACCATGCTACTAGTACTTTTTAGAGATTCACCTGGATCAAGGGGTTTGTAACAACCCCAGGTTAAAGTTTCATGTAATAAAGGATAATAAAGGAAAAATAAGACCAAGGTCACATGACACGTATTCCAAGCTGAATATTGGGAAAACACTGTAGTGGGAATTATTTGTGGTTTATTTATGGCTATTAAAATTGGTAAAGGCATTGGCAAAGGAAAAGAGGCAATAATTGGCATTTAATTAAGGAAATAAAGGAAACTAGGAGAAAAGGAAAGTGAAGAGACACAAATTTGCATGTAAGGGAAATTAGAGGAAAATGAAGAAAAATGAAGATAAAGAGAGACATGAATGATAAAAAGGCATTATAGAAACAATTCACAACTTTTGTCCGTTCAGTTTTGGCCCTTTCCTTTCGTTCTCTCTTTCATTCACCCTTGCACACTTAAAGCACTCTTGGAGCACTTTAGCATTCAATTGGATTTGGATAAAGACAAGCAAGCAAGCAAAGGAAGGAAAAGGATAAGCAAAGGAAAGTGGAGGAAAGCAAGGAGAAGGTTGGATCAATAGCTTCAATAGGACGATCTTACAGGTAACAAGTTGCATGTGTTATTTCCTTGCTAGGAAGTGAATGCATGGTACATGAATTTGTTTATTTGGTTCATTTTCTTTCATTAGCATGGGTTTTTCTTGGTTTGATAGTGGTTTTAGCCTTGCCTTTCCATTTCCTGGATATCAATGGTGCGATGCGATTCATTCTTGGTTGAACTTTGGATTGCCAATGGCTTTGGAACTAGGTGAGGTTGTCTCAGGAAAATCCCAAGGTTTGGGGGTGGAGATGGTTCTCTCTAGGAATCCCTCGATAGGTGGGTGGAGATAGGAAAATTCCTCAAGGTATGGTGAAGGAATTCTAAGGCATCCAATCTTGTTTTTGTTTTGTGATTGACCTGAATGGAAAGTAGCATTCACCCATGGTATTCATCCACCCATGGTATTTATCCACCCATAGTATTGTTGGTGGCATCTACCCATGTTATTCATTCACCCAAGTTATTTATCCACCCATGGTATTCATCCACCCATAGAATTTACCCATGGTATTGTAAGTGGCATCTATGCATGGTATTCATTCACCGATTATATTTACCCACCCATGGAATTTACCCGTGGTATTATAACTAAAAAGGCTATACTAACAAGTCACATTTCGTAAAAGGACATATTATCCACCATAATGTAGCTTTTACAACTATTCTCTGTTTTAATAGATATATATATCTTTGCGGTTTTGTTTACTTTGTTTTCTCATCTTTTTACGGCATTTCAAATTTTTAGATATTGGGGGTCTCCTATATATATATATATATTTCTTTGTGGTTTTGTTTACTGTGTGTTCTCATCTTTTTACGACATTTCAAATTTTTATATCTTGTGGGCCTCCCCTCAAAATCCAGATTAGTGGTATCCCAGCTAGGTTATTGTTACATGGGAATGAGGGTTTGAAGCATATTTTAGTTTCAAAGTTTTGCAACAATTTTCAAAAAATTTCATGAAAGTGCTATAACCTCCACAAAGCATTCTAGAAGGTGCAAAATATTTCATTTGAAAATATTTTTTGTTAGCTCAAATGAGTTTTTTACGAAATTTAATTTATTTTCCTAGTTTAATATATATGAGAAATTAAAGTTACACATGCATGGAATGTTTATTTTCTCACTCCACAGGTCATCAAAGTTCAAGTGTCTTATCATAATGGAAATATTTTTTCAATACTTCAAATGGGTCTTTGACAGAATTTTATTTCATCACTTATAACAGAAGTTATCAACAAAGTTTCATCAAGGGGTCTATAATGTGAAATAAGCCTTTACAAAATCTCATTGGATAGGAGAATCTACCATAGAAGCCGCCATGCTTTTACCAAGCATACTGACAAACATCATTGTTATGGGTCACCCACAAACCCAAGGTTATGGGTCAACTACACAAAACCCTTGTCATCGAATTCCATTTTCTAGGTTGCACATTGTTCGTATCACAGTTGGTCACAAGAATTATAAGCTATCTCTATCCTCAGATCTTCGTTTTTCATGGTTGTGGGTCATCCATAAGCCCATGCTTCAATGAAGACTATTTTCATGTTGCACAATGTCAATATTAGAGTTGGTCACAAGCATTACAGGGTATCTCTATCCTCAGATCTTTGTTTATCACGGTTATAGGATAACTACACAAAACCATTCTCTTCAATGGCTCTTTATTCAACAAATACTTCTCAAGAGAGAACTTCACGCAATGGGGACCATTGCTTCTTAAGGGGGGAGTAATGATTTGAATTGGAAGTGGCATCCACCCATGGTATTGTTAGTGGCATCTACCCATGGTATATATTCACCCAAGGTATTTATCCACCCATGGTATTCATCCACCCATGGAATTTACCCTTGGTATTTTAAGTGTAATCTACCCATGGTATTCATTCACCCATGGTATTTACCCACCCATGGAATTTACCCATGGTATTGTCACTAGAAAAGGTTATAAATAACGAGTCACATTTTGTAAAAGAAAAAAAATTCCACCACATTATAGCTTTTACAGTTATTCTCTGTTTTAATATAATAAAAAAATATTTGTGGTTTTGCTTACTGTGTTTTCTCATATTTTTTTGCAATTTCAATTTTTTAGATCTTGGGTTCCTCCCCCAAGTATCTAGATATGTGATCTCGAGACTGGTTTAGGTGAGACCATGGTAGCTTGAGGGTGGAGGTGGTTTAACCTATGGATTGCCTGTTTAGTTATGCCTAGGTTTATTCCATGAGATCCCACTTTCATGCTTGGAATATGGAACACAGATTATTGGTTGAAAGAAATATTTAGTTCAACCCAATCTATGTTCGGGTGGTACATGAAAGTCCCTGACTTGGTTGGATTTTTCATAATTTAATAAGAGATATTTTCATACTCTGATCTTTGAGCACTTGCAATTTTTATTATGTGGATTTTATGGCTGATTTGTCATGGTTTCTATTCTGGTTATATGCTGGTTGTAAGCATTGTTCGATGATGTGCTCTAGCTATGGATCTTGTTCATGATTTGATAGTTTATTGAATGGTTGATGAATGCATGGGCTAACAAGTGTTGTTGCAGCTAGCTTGAGAGGGCATTGAGCCTTCTTGGTGATTCTCAAATGAAGTACATAATTTTATGATCAGATATGCATTCATGGCCTATAGCTTATATGTTTACCATATGCTTAACTAAATGTCTATTGTGTACTAGGCCTGTTTTGGTCTAGATATTATTCAATTTTTGAATGGTTAGGCTTGTGATCATGTTATTTATGATTATGGAAAGTTAGAGGTAGTTATGGGAAATAGTCTGGAGAATTTCCTGAAAAAGTGGCATAGATCTCCCGACTGTAGGCATATAACATGCATTTTTGGGCTATAACCACATGCAGGTAGGCTTCTGGGTGCAGTTGGAGCCTCATAACCATGCCCACATTGTGTCAAGTGTTCCATTGGGAGGTAAAGTCAATGAAAAATAATTCCATCTCAGAGATTGATCACCTAGGGTGGTCTGGAGCTTCTTGTGTGGTCTATAGTCCTCGAAGGATGATTGCAAGTATTCGGTTAGTCGCCCCTACTTCCATAACCAGAACTTGGAGGTCAGGTCATGTTTACCCTAGTGAGTTTGTAGAAGTGGGTAAATGTGGGAGGGATAGTTACAAACAAAGTTCTAGAAATTATAGGGAAATGATATGAATTATGACACTACAAATTTTTTGCTCAGTTAATCCTAAAGGATGAATCGACGTGAGGGGAATAGGAATTTCAAACAATATGAAACCATTGTTTGTCGAGATTTTTTTCCTTCCTCTATTGTTTATTTCATGCGAAGCTTTACAATTTTTGAATGCTAGTAAGGACACAATTCACATTTTTTTTAAATGTATATGTGTATTCAAGGTAGTGGTTTATGGGTTGCAAGATCATTACCAAATATTTGATACTAGAGGGATGATTAAGATACCTTTATAAACTAAATAATAGTTTATGACCTCTAATAGAATTGACCTAATTCACTCTTCTTTTTCAGATATCTTCTATAGATTCAACTTGGTTTGTAGATCACAGAAAAGTGGGATTTTGTCTGCGCTCTTCTCCGAGGTGATGCAAAGGAAGCTTGTGTTCATAGAACCATTAACCCACTAGAGTGCAAAGCTATGGTTGTGAGGAGGAAACGTGTATAGAGGTAGTTGTGTGAATGAATCATGTGCGAAGTAGGCTATGTGGAGGTGGTTGTGCAGAGGAAGAGTGTGTGGATGAGGTGGTGGAGATGGTTGTGTGAAGGAAGCGTGTGGAGAGGAAGTTGTGTAGAGGTGGCTGTGCACAGGGGGAATATGTTGAAGAAGCTGTGAAAAGGAAGCATGCATGGAGACATAATGGACTTTGCTGAAAGAAGCATGGCCTTGATCAATTAATTAGTGGTAGAAGCAGGGACTATGCTACTTTATAGATATTACCCTTGCTAAGTTTAGATTATAGATAGTATGACAGAATAATGTATATATCCTTAAAGATAATAGATTTTATAAAACATTTTAAAAGTAAAAAATGTTACAACCTATTGACGATGTTGGATGCCACCAACATTGTAAGGGGATCTCCCACTAAAGTCCCAATTAGACCTCAGATTGTTTGGTGTAGGAGTCCCATCCGATCATACAGTTTGGCCATGTTGGAAATGTTTAAAAGATATGCCTTAGTTACGAATACAGAAAAGAGAACACAAAACCTCTTTGGGGAAGAAATTAGGTGATATTTGCGAGAAACCCAATGTAAGGTGCACAAGGGAACATCCATGAAGGGCAGGGAAAATAAGCCACAAGTTAGAAAAGTAATATTACTATCCTAAAGTGGGACTTGGGAAGAAAGAGAAATACTTGTTGGATACTTGCAGATTAGTCCACATAATAAACAACAATCGTTAAATCATAATGACACTCATTCAATAAAAGCCATGGCTAAGCAACGAGTTAGTTCATTCACTTAGTATGTAATTAAAGCAACATATATCATAAACCGAAATAGAATAGTCCAACTATATCTACAATACATGTATGAAGAAGTGTTGGCTCATCGAGCTTCTGATTAAGAGTGAAAGGTCCCAAGTACACTGTTACATGAATGAAACACTATATCCAATAGCGGAACATGAAGCCACAACTTTCTTCTCCAAAGTATGATATATCTCTTATGCATTGCAGGAGAAGCCAAGGTAAGACTTCAAGAATCCAAACTCTTGTCTTGAGTTATGAGGAGCAATGTATAACAAATAAAAATGACCTTTTAGCTTCCTCATGACTCTTCATATTCTATTTATGAATTATTACATTCCATATGTGACTATTCACATTCCACATGTGTCCCTTGGACTTCATTACATAAAACAAATTACAAATAAGAAGATGGCCTAATAAGACAAAATGGATAAGGGGAAAAAATGCTCATCAAATGGATAAATTGTTTGCTTCATCATGGAGTTCACTTGTGATGTAAGTGTTCCATGCCCTGAAGTTCATTGAAATGGCTTTGACCTAAATTGACAAGTCCCCTATACACCACATCTTCACATCCAGTGCCTTCGTCATCATGGTCTTGGAGCTTGACTGTACATTATTCCGGATCAATGGAAGTTTCATATGAGCTTTGAATGATGCAAAGGAATACTATAGAATAATGTATTTGGTAACCTCCAAGCCTTCCTAATTTGTTGTATGTTTGATATGCTCAGTATATTTCCTGATCTCCTGGAAGATGACTTCTTTGCCTCTGATTGCTTTAAGTGTTCCTATTACGGGCATCCCATACTTATGTGTTAGAGACTCAAAACCATTATGTAGTTTATTATAGGTAGAAATACTATTATCCAACTATGCTCCAAGATGCGAGTAGTTATGTAGGTGGAGTATCAACTAAACTCTATCCATTTCTAGGGAAATCCTATCTTTCTTTTCCAAGTGGTGTGAAGCATCTAGATACATGACAACCCACTCCTAAATCTGGTCGACTACTCTGATTGGAACTTTCAGGAGTTTTACCACTTCCTGTGCTTTCTTCTAGATGTCAATGAGAGGAGCCACTACTTGTTTGTATAAGTATGATTTCATCATATAGCCATGCCATGGTGTCCACCATTGGTCCCAAATATTCATGCATGGTTGAATGCCATTTTGTGGTGCTAAAACTTTGTGATGACAACCATTGATTCTTTTCCCCAAGATGTTCTGCTTGTTGCTTCATCACAACAAGTTCTCTTCTCAGATTGGTATTCTCATTCAACAAGTACTTAGAATTATCCTGTTCCAATGTAGTGAATGCAACATACGCTGCCATGAAATTCCTTGGATTCCTTATGGTGTTGGATGTTATCACCTTCTCTGTAGCAACTAAGACTGTATTTTGAGGATCTTTGGGAAAGTATCTGTGCCTTTGCTGCACGATCCTCTTCTTCAGATGATAAAACATTCCACTACATACATCATTGATTCTATCTTCGGTGGAGGTGTGATCCCCATCTCTCCAAATGGACGATGACCACATGTGAGAAGATGTTATTATAGAGTATCTAGTTCTTCATCCACTGGATGGATGGTATCCTCTTCCTCCAACTGTTACTATTCTATCCCTTGATTCAACTATTATTCTTCCAATCTCTGTAATGCTTCTTCCTCCTGGGACTACCTCTGTTGTTCTTATTCTATCCTTCTCCTCTCCTCCTCTTCCTCTTGTTGTTTTTGAAGCAACTCATCATGCTACCTCTTCTCCTCTTCTTCTTCTGCTTCTCTCCTCTCCTATTATGATTGAATAGATCCCATGTTCAGAGGATTATCTTTCCACTTTTTACTACTCTCGCCTACAGAATCATATCTAATCCTCTTCTTAGCAACTAATTTCCTTGAGGAGCTATTTATTCTTCCTCCCACACCTGTAAGTCTTCAAATGGTGGATATTTGGGCTAACTCATTTCCATCCTTGGATGTGACTTCATGTTTTCATTGTACCAGTTCTTTATCTTCTCATATTCGACTATGGATATTGAAGAATATCATGTACTATGACTGGTCCTTTCACAATGCTGCCTGCATATTCTCCTAGGATCATATGCATGAGCATCCTTAGTGGTGAAATGAGTGAAATCCAACTCCTGTGTCTCTGTTGTTACCACATTGTGGCTCTTCAACTCATATAATCTGATCCTCAATGGGAATTTGGGCCAAGGGGATTTATTTCTCCTCTGAAGAACTCTTAACAATCCCTTGTCCAATTGATTTTCTACTTCCTTCATGACCACCTTATTGGTCACATATCGCGACATGAGATGAGGGGATATATGACAACAAAAACATTTGATGTATGTCCGCTCAGGTGTTGCAAACCAATCAACGATATCTTGTAGTGACTCCTTGACCTGATCATTAATTTAGGGAGGATAAATATTGAATATCATATGAAATCTAATTGTAAAGAAGTGCTCATCCAAACTACCATATGTACCCCTAAAGCTTGATTCTGATAACACTTTGCAGTGAAAGTAAACTAGGAACTTGTCCTTAGGGGTCTGATTCCAATACATTCCTAGGAGTGCATACTGTGCACAGATTCCATCTAAAATAAATGCATAAATCTAGAATTCTGAGTCTTGATTCACCTCAAAGATGATTTTTCCTACCCAACAGTACATTGCAACTCAAATGATAATATATTTTCCCAATTGAAATATTTACCACAAGTTACCACAATGTTGAACATATGTATCCAATTTTCATCAAAAACCTCACCGTTCTTGTGCCCATGCAATTGACAACACATGGCTATCAAATATTGATATATATCTCTAAGGATCTTTATCGGATAGACTACAGATGAATGATGGTAAAACTTAGCAGGCTCTTGACACCAAGATCTGATAATGTCACTTGTGTTGAGATTGGCTCATTTGGAAGTCATTATTTGCATATTATGTGGGCCTAAGCATCTTATAATATGTATACATGTCTTCTCCATAGTAAGTTGCATATTTCAAAATTCATAAAAAGGTTCAATAAGTAGTATAATGACCTACCTATTGAGATAAAGCCTCCTCAAGCTGCTTCTCGTGTAATAATTGTGGGAGCCTTTAAGTTCAAATCTGGCTTTACCCTAAGCGAGAGGAAGTCTTGTACTTTGGATCAACTCCAAGTTGATTCTCTTGAGGTGGAACAAAATTTCACCTCAACAAGGAAGTCAAGAAGAAATAATGAACCTACTGAGAAGAAAAATGGGAAATATGAAACTTCCTCCTCTGGTCAAGATAAAGAATTACCAGATCTGAAGTGGGAGGAAATGGATAAACTCATTAAGAGTTTATCTCATAAGGTGGTGAAACTTGAGCTTCAGAACAAGATTCTCTTGAAATATGATGCTCAAGGTAACAAACAAGGTTATAACTCACAATATAGAATACCATTGTTACAGATACTTGAAAGGGAAAGAAAATATCAACTTGATTAGATCCCTCCTCCTCTCTATATAAAAGATGATCTAGATGAGCAACTACCGATACACATGAGATGTAGGGAAACTTGTATTACACCTTCTCTGAAGAGGAACAAGAACATGGCTCACCAAGAGATGTGCCATGTTAGAGAAGCAATAGTAAATGAGGAATAAATAGGGGATTAGTGTAAGCAATTTGTGAATTTCATGCAAGCATAGCTACATCGAAAGTATGACCTTAGATCTTCAAAAGAAAGGTCAAGGGAACCTGAACAACAAGAGGAAACTGCTCCCCAAAATATTTCCCCAATCTTAAATAAAGGAAAAGGGAAGATGAACCTTGATGTATTCAAAGTAAAAGTCTCCTTAAATAAGGAATGCAATAGCTATGAGGAACACACAAAAGAAAAGGCACCCATTCTTATAAAAAATACCGGTGATAAAGAAAGATAGGTAGAGCTAGGAGGCGTAGAAAAGGGCCAATGTGCATTCAAAATTCAGAAGGAAATTGAGAAGGTAAAGATCCATGTTCCCCTAAATGAACTTCTAAAATAACCCACTTATAAACCTCAAGTCTCCCAGTTCATTATTCCATCCACCTTAGTATAGACCCATGACTGTTTAAATATCCAAGGAGAGAGGCCAATGGTTGTCTTTGGGCCTCAGGTCGAGGAACTTGATCCTTCTACTGCACCCTTATATGTGACCCTAGTAATTCATGACCTCTTATTACGCAACTGATGTTGGACTCTGGAGCCTTGCATAACCTCATGCCCTTAGCTGTGATGGAACAACTTGGCTTGCATATCACAAGACCCTAAAAGGACTTATACTCATTTGAATCTAAGAGGGTCAAGTGCTTGGGAATGATAAAAGATCTGGTGGTAAACCTGGCTCAGATCCCTATGAAGAGCATAGTGATGGACATAGTAGTGGCAGATATTACCCCTTGGTTTGGCATGCTCCTATCCAGGTCTTGGGGTTCCAATGTTAGTGGCTCTATCAAATTAGATCTAACTTATGCCACTATTCCCACTTTTGGAGTCAAAGAAAGGAGGTTGTACAAAAAGTCCAAATTTGTGTTGAAAATGGCAACAAGAAATGCTAAAAATAGAAGTGCTAAAAATAGAACTACTATAAATAGCAGTTCGGGTACCAATGTTGGACTTAGCAACAAGGAATGAAAAATGGAAGTGCTAAAAATAACATTGCTATAAATATCATTTTGGGATGGATTCCAATTTTATTCAGTTCTTGGACTAAAATTGAGAAGTAAAATTCGAATTTGGTCTTAGCAGTTGCTTGTAAAATAATTAATTAATTCACCATGAGTTAATTAGTTGTGAAAAACCAAACACGAATTCTATGTGAGGACATGCAACAATTTCTCCATTGATTGAGGAATTTATCCATCAGTTAAAGAGATAAGGATGAGTTGTAATATTGAGTTGTAATTAGTTGGCTCAATTAACTGAGTCAAGTCCAGTTAGATTAGTTCTAACAGTTTGTAGAATTAATTGTGAGTTCAGTTAGTTAATGCTTGCATGCATGTAACTGCTGCACTTCAGATAACTGAATATTCGCTCATAAATATCTCATGCATGTCAGTTCAGTCAAAGACCCAGTTAAGATCAGAGGAAGGGACAGTGTACTATCAGTTGGAGGATTTTTCCTATATAGGAAACTCATCCATGCAGAAGGAATCATCTCCTTCAGGTTTGTGCAGTTATTTTTGAGCCAAGTGAGCAATGTGAGGTGGGAATTCACACTTGTGGAAGCACTGGACCCTAGGAAAAACTACACAAGGAAATAGGAGGCTTGGAGGGCAGAGGAGAAGGTTTGTGAGAAGCCTTTGACTGTCTGTGAGCAGTAGTTGGATTGTAGAGAGAGTAGGATAGCTTGCGAGCTGATTCTTTTTGTAATCTGAACATATTTCCACTTGTATGATATTACAGAGATTGGGGTTTTAGGCTGAGGCTTTCCCCAAGATTATTCTTCTGTGTTCATCTATGTTTGATTTCTCTTCATCAGTTATATGTGTTCTATTGTTCTTGCTCATATTCGATTAAGCTTTCGCATAATTGTTTGTAGAAGTAGATCGAGTATTTTGCTTTAGTATATTGCATTATCAGGTGATCTATAGTGGGAATTTCTACATGGTATCGAAGCAAAGGTGATCAAAGGAGAGAACAATATACAAGAAGGGAGAAGTTCGAAGTTTTTGGTTCCTGAATATAGAAATCGAGTTCTTATCACATCCCAATTTCACCAATGGCATTCAACGGTTTAAGACTCGAATATGTTCTTGATGGTAGTTCAAATTATATAGCCTGGAAGGATTGCATGGAAGCAATATTAGAGGATAATGGTCTAAAGGAATTCATTGATCAAGAAGTCCCCAAGCCAACTGATGCTACTGAATTGGTGGAATGGAAGAAATGTGTGGCTAGAGAAAGGAGAATCCTGGAAGGAGGTCGAGACCACATAGTCTCAAGTCTCCATGCTAAGGAGACACTGTTTTCAATGTGGAAAACATTGAAAGATCTATATCAGAACAATAGCGATCATAGGAAGCTAGTGCTGAAAGACAAGCTTCGGAAAATCAAGTGTGAAAAGGGCGACACGATCTCTACATATCTAAACAAGCTCACCATCTGTAGGGATGAGCTTGGAAGTGTAGGGATCACGAGAACCAATGATGACATGGTGAGTCTTGCACTCCTCGGTCTTCTTACGAGCTAGCATAGATACCAAGACTCGGTAAATGGAAGAGAAGAACTGCCAGATTGGGAATGACTTTGGTCGGATCTGATGCAAGAGGAGATAAGAAGAAGTACCAAAGATGGTTCTTCATCCAAGGAGGATGAAGAAAACTGTGCCTTAGCGAGTAAGGCGAAGAAGGCGAAGGAGAAGGATTCTCATTCCAAATCCAGTTCTTCCCATTATGGGAAGAAGTTTGACAAATCGAAAGTGTGATGCTTTCGTTGTCATGAGGTGGGAAATTTTGCTGCAAATTGTCCACTGAGGAAATCCAAGGTGGGATCCAAGGAAGGATTTGAAGGTGAGGCATTGGCCTCATAGTTCGAGCTGGATTTGACTCTCTTCGCATGCATGGTTTCATCCATGGTGGGAAGTGGTTGGTTTCTTGACAGTGGAGCTTCTTTCCACATGACCGACGACAAGATTTTGTTCAGTACCTTGGATGAGAAAGATCTCTAGATACTCATAGCAATGGGTAATGATGAAAAGTATAGTGTCTCAGGTGTAGGAATGGTTGTTTTTCATAGGAAGCATGGAGCTTGCATTACCTTGACCGATGTCAAGTATGTACCAGGACTGAAGAGAAATTTGGTGTTGATCGCAATGTTGGAAGACAGAGGCTATGATATAGTCTTCAGTACGGAAAATGTTTTCCTTTGTCACATCATCACGAGATAGGTGAAGCAGATCGGTTCACGAGTCAAGAACCTATATGCTCTTGAGGTTCAAGATGCATGCAAAGCCTTGAGAAGCAAGGCAACTGATGGAGACTTCGTGGTTGAGAGGGAGAGTAAATTACCTCTCAACATGTAGCGCCAGGAGAAGTCTCAGACGATTGTGGAGGAGCTACGATTGGTGAAGCAACTTCAGGAGGTTGTGGAGCAGCCACAACTGGGGAAGCGGAGAGGAGACAAAGTGGAGGCATCCACTCATGTAGAGACCTCCAGTAGGGGGAAATTTTGAGCCAAGTGGGCAGAAGGATTACATGCATCCATCCCTCCAGGTAGGAGGTGGGGCGATGTGGAGTGACAACCCTAAGAAGGAGAGAATAGGGGCAGGATCATTGAGGTACCCAACCTCTTTGATTAGGCCTTACTATGGGAGCCCCAACGAGGAGTAGCAAGATTGGTTGAGTGGGTAGAGACAGATGTGGATGGAGCGGTAGAGAGAGGTACAGTGCAGAAATCCCAAGACAGTGCAGAGCTAGCAGGTTGCAACAATGTGAGAGGAACAAGAGTGTTGCACCAATGGAGGATGGCACAAAGAGGTGTGGAACAGTGTGAGATGCATAAAGTGTTGTAGCAGCTCAGAGGTCAGAAAGGGAGCACTTATTAGCAGCAGATGGAGCTTCAACATCAGAGGATGTTTCTAGCCCAACACGGAGGTCAGTTGGGAGTTTTTTCGTTTCTAGAGTTGCTGGTGCAATAACACTTGGGAGAAGTGTTGCATGCAGAACATTCCAAAGGTACATGATCAGGTTCGAGTTGAATGCCTTGTTGAGGGGGAGTGTTGAAAATGGCAAAAAGAAATGCTAAAAATAGAAGTGCTAAATATAGCACTACTATAAATAGCAGTTCGGTTACCAGTGTTGGACTTAGCAACAAGGAATGAAAAATGGAAGTGCTAAAAATAACATTGCTATAAATATCATTTCGGGATTGATTCCAATTTTAGTTAGTCCTTGGACTAAAATTGAGAAGTAAAATTCGAATTTGATCTTAGCAGCTGTTTGTAAAATAATTAACTAATTTACCATGAGTTAATTAGTTGTGAAAAATCAAACATGAAGTCTATGTGGGGACATGCAACATTTTCTCCATTGATTGAGGAATTTATCCATCAGTTAAAGAGATAAGGATGAGTTGTGATATTGAGTTGTAATTAGTTGGCTCGATGAACTGAGTCAAGTCTAGTTAGATTAGTTCTAACAATGTGTAGAATTAATTATGAGTTTAGTTAGTTAATGCTTGCATGCATGTAACCGTTGCACTTCAGATAATTGAATATTCTCTCATAAATAACTCATGTATGTCTATTCATTCAGAGACCCAGTTGAGATCAGAGGAAGGGACAATGGACTATCAGTTGGAGGATTTTTCCTATATAGGAAACTCATCCATGCAGAAGGAATCATCTCCTTTAGGTTTGTGTAGTTATTTCTGAGCCAAGTGAGCAGTGTGAGGTGGCAATTCACACTTGTGGAAGCACTGGACCCCAGGAAAAACTGCACAAGGAAGAAGGAGGCTTGGAGGGTAGAGGAGAAGGTTTGTGAGAAGCCTTTGATTGTCTATGAGCAGCAGTTGGACTGTAGAGAGAGCAGGATAGCTTGTGAGTTGATTTTTTTTGTAATTTGAACATATTTCCACTTGTATGATATTACAAAGATTGGAGTTTTAGGCTGAGGCTTTCCCCAGGATTATTCTTCTGTGTTCATGTGTGTTTGATTTCTCTTGATCAGTTATATGTGTTTTATTGATATTGCTCATATTTGATTAAGCTTTCGCATAATTGTTTGTAGAATTAGATCAAGTATTTTGCTTTAGTATATTGCATTATCAGGTGATCTATAGTGGGAATTTCTACATGGTATCGAAGCAAAGGTGATCAAAGGAGAGAACAGTATACAAGAAGTGAGAAGTTTGAAGTTTGTGGTTCCTGAATATAGAAATCGAGTTCTTATCACATCTCAATTTCATCAATGGTGTTCAACAGTTTAAGACTCGAATATGCTCTTGATGGCAGTTCGAATTATATAGCCTGGAAGGATCGCATGGAAGCAATAATAGAGGATAATGGTCTAAAGGACTTCACTGATCAAGAAGTCCCCAAGCCGACTGATGCTATTGAATTGGCAGAATGGAAGAAATGTGTGGCTAGAGCAAGGAGAATCCTTTTGGAGGGAGTTTGATACCACATAGTCTCGAGTCTCCATGGGAAGGAGACACCGTTTTTGATGTGGAAAATATTGAAAGATCTATATCAGAACAACAACAATCAGAGGAAGCTGGTGGTGAAAGAAAATCTTTGGAAAATCAAGTGTGAAAAGGGCGACATGATATCTACATATCTGAACAAGGTCACCACCTGCAGGGATGAGCTTTGAAGTGTAGGGATCATGACAGCCGATGATGACATGGTGAGTCTTGCACTCCTATGTCTTCCTAAGAGTTGGCATAGCTACCAAGACTAGGCAAATGGAAGAGAAAAACTGCCAGATTGGGAATGAATTTGGTCAGATCTGATGCAGGAGGAGATAAGAAGAAGCACCAGAGATGGTTCTTCATCCAAGGAGGATGAAGAAAAGTACACCTTAGTGAGTAAGGTGAAGAAGGAGAAGGATTCTCATTCCAAATCTAGTTATTCCCATGGTGGGAAGAAGTTTGACAAATTGAAAGTGTGATGCTTTCATTGTCATGAGGTGGGCCATTTTGCTACAAAATGTCCATTGAGGAAATCCAATATGGGATCCAAGGAAGAATCTGAAGGTGAGGCATTGGCCTCATAGTTCGAGTTGGATTTCACTCTCTTTGCTTGCATGGTTTCATCAATGGTGGGAAGTGGTTAGTCTCTTGACAGTGGATCTTCTTTCCACATGACCAATGAAAAAAGTTTGTTCAGTACCTTGGAGGAGAAAGATCTCCAAATACTCATAGCGATGGGTAATGATGAAAAGTATAGTGTCTCAAGTGTAAGCACGATTGTTTTTCAGAGGGGGCATGGAGCTCGCATTATCTTGACTGATGTCAAGTATGTATCAAGACTGAAGAGAAATTTTGTGTCGATTGCAATGTTGGAAGACAGAGGCTATGATGTAGTGTTCAGTACGGGAAATGTTTTCCTTCGACACATCATCACGAGATAGGTGAAGTAGATTAGTTCACGAGTCAAGAACTTGTATGCTCTTTAGGTTCAAGATGCATGCAAAGCCTTGAGGAGCAAGGCAACTGATGGATACTTGGTGGTTAAGAGGGAGAGTAAATTACCTCTCAACATGCAGCGCTAGGAGAAGTCTCAGACGATTGTGGAGGAGCCACGATTGGTGAAGCAGCTTCAGAGGTTGTGGAGCAACCATAACTGGAGAAGCCAAGAGGAGATAGAGTGGAGGCATCCACTCATGCAGAGACCTCCACTATGGGGAAATTTTGAGCCAAGTGGGTAGAGGGATCACATGGATCCATACCTCCAGGTAGGAGATGGGGCGATGTGGAGTGACAACCCTAAGAAGGCTAGAATAGGGGCAGGATCATTCAGGTACCCAACCTCTTTGATTAGACCTTTCTACGGGAGCCCTGATGAGGAGTAGCAGGACTAGTTGAGTGGGTAGAGATAGATACATATGGAGTGGTAGAGAGAGGTACAGTGCAAGAATCCCAAGACAGTGCAGAGCTAGTAGGTTGCAACAATGCGAGAGGCACATGAGTGTTGCACCAATGCAGGATGGCATAGAGAGGTGTGCAACGGTGTGAGATGCATGGATTGTTACAACAGCTCATATGTTATAGAGGGAGCACTTATTAGTGGCAGATGGAGCTTTAGCATCAGAGGATGTTTCTAGCCCAACAGGGAGGTCAGTTGGGAGTTTTTTTGTTTCTAGAGTTGCTGGAGCAATAACACTTGGGAGAAGTGTTGCCTTCCAAAGGTACAGGATTGGGTTTGAGTTGAATGCCTTTGTTGTTGAGAGGGAGTGTCAAAAATGGCAACAAGAAATGCTAAAAATAGAAGTTTTAAAAATAGCACTACTATAAATAGTAGTTCGGGTACCAGTGTTGGACTTAGCAACAAGGAATGAAAAATGGAAGTGTTAAAAATAGCATTGCTATAAATATCATTTCGGAATGGATTCCAATTTTAGTCAGTCCCTGGACTAAAATTGAGAAGTAAAATTCAAATTTGATCTTAGCAGTTGTTTGTAAAATAATTATTTAATTCACCATGAGTTAATTAGTTGTGAAAAATCAAACATGAAGTCTATGTCAGGACATGCAATAGTTTCTCCATTGATTGAGTAATTTTCCATCACTTAAATAGATAAGGATGAATTGTAATATTAAGTTGTAATTAGTTGGCTCAGTTAACTTAGTCAAGTCCAGTTAGATTAGTTCTAACAGTTTGTATAATTAATTGTGAGTTCAGTTAGTTAATGCTTGCATGCATGTAACTGTTGCACTTCAGATAACTGAATATTATCTCACAAATAACTCATTCATGTTAGTTCAGTCAGAGACCCAATTGATATCAGAGGAAGGGACAGTGTACTATTAGTTGGAGGATTTTTTCTATATAGGAAACTCATCCATGCAGAAGGAATCATCTCCTTCAGGTTTGTGCAGTTATTTTTGAGCTAAGTGAGCAGTGTGAGGTGGGAATTCACACTTGTGGAAGCACTGGACCCCAGGAAAAACTACGCAAGGAAATAGGAGGCTTGGAGGGAAGAGGAGAAGTTTTGTGAGAAGCCTTTGACTATCTATGAGTAGTAGTTGGATTGCAAAGAGAGAAGGATAGCTTGTGAGCTAATTCTTTTTGTAATCTGAACATATTTCCACTTGTATGATATTACAGAGATTGGGGTTTTAGGCTGAGGCTTTCCCTAGGATTATTCTTCTATGTTCATGTGTGTTTGATTTATCTTCATTAGTTAGATGTGTTCTATTGATCTTGCTCATATTTGATTAAGCTTCTGCATAATTGTTTGTAGAAGTAGATCAAGTATTTTTCTTTAGTATATTGCATTATCAGGTGGTCTACAATGGGAATTTCTACTATTTGTAAAAATTGTGACCCCTCGTGAAGGTTCTAAAAATTATCCAGTGCATGGAAAATAAAGTGACCTCTCTTGCCTATTCCTAGAAGAAGATGAGACCATCCTAGATGAAAAGCAAGTACATCTAATGATGTAGTTAGATGACCAACAAATAGATAAAAACAAAGTATGGAAATTATACTTTGATGGAGCGAATTCCAAAGATGGAAATGGAGCAGGAGTATTGTTGGTAATTCCTAAGGGTAGCTTGATACCTCTCTCATTTAAGATGGAGTTTGAGGCAACCAACAACGTGGCAGAGTATGAAGCATTTCTCCTTAAGCTACAAACAACAAGGAATATGAATATTGAATGCTTAACTGTGCATGGAGACTCCCAGATGATTGTAAAGTAGATCCAAAATCAATGCTAGGCTAAACACCCCAAAAACTTCTTCGTGGCCTTTAATATTCAATTTTTACCTAGAGAAGGAAACAGAATGGACAATTCCCTTGTAGTAGTAGCAAGAAATTTCATCTCTCCTCAAAATCCGCTTCTTAGGTACGAGGTGGAGGTCAAACACAGACCCTTTATGCGTGATAATGTCAAGCACTAGCAGGTATTCGAGGACGATGAGAAGATCAATCAATTTATAGAAGTAGTTGGGGCATTCGCTAGGTCAACTACTGATTAAGGAGAGAAAAAATAGGCAAATCATGAACCATCTCCATGGGATGACACCGTGGCTGGACATAAAATTCTACAACTGAAAGGGAAGACTATTCCTTATGGGATAGTTCCATTGGAAATATTATTTAACAAGAATGATGTAGCCTCCAAACAAATGGCTTAGGAGATGGATGAAAAAGTAGAAGATTGTAATATCATCTCAAAAGATGAACCCTAGATGGTCAGACTATCAAAAGGGGTCCCCTTACAATATAAACAAAGGTATTTAAATCTCTTCAAAATCTATAAGGATGTTTTTGCTTGCTCTTATGAGGATTTAAAATCATTTGATACTAACCTCATACATCATAAGATTCCTTTAAAGAGTGGAGTAAAACCATGTAAGAAGAAGATCAAGAAGATTAATCCACTCTTCACTCTATTGAAAAATAAGTGAGGAAACTTCTATAGGCTAAAATCATATTGCCTTTAAGGTACTCAGAGTGGGTGGCCAACCTAGTATTGGTCCGAAAGAAGAATGGAGAAATAAGGTTATGTGTAGATTTTCGTAACCTTAACAAGGCATCTTTGAAAGATAATTACTCACTGCCCAAGATGGATTACATATTACAGAAGGTGGTTGGATCAATTAGAATTCCCATGATAGATGGGTTCTTTGGTTACAACCAAGTGGAAGTCCACCCTGATGATAAGAAGAAGACTGCTTTCACCACCCCTTGGGGAGGTTTCATGTATGCTCGCATGCCTTTCGGTCTTATTAATTGATCTGAAAATGGGGCAGTTAGGCTTCTTGTCTAACTTACAAGAACCTCTCCCACTTCCAAAGCTTTAAATATTTCCAAGTCTTTATGATTAACCAATGCGGAATTAAATCTATGCTTGAAAATAAGGTGTATGCTTATGTTTATTGTTAATTGTTTATGTGTTTTAAGTTTATTTGATGATGCTCATATGTAAATACATATAACAGTAAATAATGCAGTAGATACAATGCGGCAATAAAACAACACACATAAGACAACAATTAAATTAGGATTTCACCCAAAAATCTTGGGCTACGTCTCCACGAGCTCTAGTCAACTCAACTAGGCTCTCTGGGATTATGGCAACAGTCATTTTACAAGCTCCTCACTCAACTCCATTGGTTTACACAGAACACAATGGGTTTAGACACCATCTTATCCTTGGCTCTGAAGCTCTATGCTTTCTAGCCCTCAGCTCTCGCTATCACTCTTCACTTTTTGCTCTCTTTCTTCTGCCATTTTTTTTTGCTTTGGCCTAGCTTTCTACACTGCCCCCTCTCAATTGAGCTCTCTGCCTCCTTTGAGGTAATTTTCCAGCTTTTTGGCTACCCCATCCATTTCTCTACGATTCATTGTCCCTCTATGGCTCTGCGGGTTTTTAACTCCCTGTCAACTAGACTGGCCATCTAGCTCTATGGCTCTATGGCTTCAAAATGAATCATTGCCTGCGAAAACACCTGTTGCAGCATGGCATGATGATATCAGGAGCGGTTACAGAAGGAATCGGGGCCATTTCATAGGCAACAACCCAAACATATAGAAAATCTAATTATACAGAGAATTTCCACAAATACACTATTGGGCATGATTATCGGACATGAAATTCCCTTCAATCGTCCCTAAAATCCCTATCGGGTCTGACATTAGGTAGTATATCACATTGCATTAGTGTATTGGGAAAAATCCAAAATAGACGTGAAAACGATGAAAAAATGACAAAATTTGTCCTATCAGACTTCAAAATATATCACAATCGCCCCTAATATCACATCGGGTCCATCTTGGGTCGCTTTCACAAGCCCCACTGTCGATCTGGGTGATCTCCGATCCAACGGTCAATATGCAATCTTGGGCAGCTTAAGGCTACAGAGGTTACTCGCCCAAAAACGCAGTTTTCCTCTCTCCTCCACTAGCCACATGTCGTTCATTGCATGCGATCGGGCGGAGCCAACCCAATATCATTTACAGCTTGAGGCTTGCCCGAAATCCCGCTTATAGAACTCAAATTTTATAAATCGCACCTTTAGTTCCCCTCCGGGTCCGGCTGTATCGCTTTGGGGGATTTTTCCTTTGTATTTCGGTTTTTATGCCGAAACGCGCTTATACACAGGAAAGTCCCTTTTTTTGGAACTCAAAACTTATCAAACCACACCTATAAAGTCTGTTGGGTCCACCGTTATCACCCATTTTACGTCGCTGCAAGGCGAAATTTTAATGCGATATATTGCAATGGCAAGTCGTGTTGGCCTGGGGGTCCATCCTTTGCCTCATGGCATCGCCGATGTTGATTCGCCAATATCAGCGAACGCAATATTGCTCGGCCCGGGGTCCCACCTTAGGTTATATATGCAAGCTTGCCTCCGACTTGATATGTCAGGGATCGACAATCAGGGGTCTCTTCCCCTTTCCGCTTAAGTCCACTCTTGGACCCTCTCCGATGCAATTTCCCTTTATAAGGGGTTTTTGCCCATTTTAGGTGATTTTGCCTCTTTTTCTAAAGAACAAAGGGCATCTTATTTCTGCGATAACTTCTGCATCCTAAGTCCATTTTTTCCCATTCAAGTTGTAGTAGATTTAGAAGGAAAAGATCTCTATAATGGGGCTATTTACAGGAACTTCCTTGGACTTTCATTTTCCTTTGTGAGGAATACCTAGACTTAGGAGTCTATCCAAAATCTATTTTGGATCGCGCCTTCCCATTAAAAGAAATTTTGGTCTCCAAAAGACTGATATACTGATCTGAACAATACCTCAGAGTAACATCACCCTCTTCTTTCAGCCTCCATACACTTGCCTTGCATAGTGCCTCTGAACCAAAGCCTTTGACCACTTTCCTTCCTGGATGTGCTGGTCCTCCTGGGAAGAACTACCTTCCTCCTTGCCTTCCTACAGAACTCCTGCTTAGATGGTCATAGAAGGTAGTTTGAACTTCTTTGCCTTGATCATTGATCCAAGGTGGCTCAAACAAATGTGAAGTACACCTGCTCCACAAAACTTTCATTTGTACCTATTTGACAAGCTGTCAACAACAACTGTTAACAACAACAGAAATACAAACAACAACTGGATGGCCTAAACTCCTGCTTCAACAAAAGAAACAAATTTCACATCTTGTGAACACCTCCATGTCTTACATCTGCATACAAATGATGGACTAGACAACAAGCCCACAAAACATGCCTTTAAAACAAATGACCCTTCAAGTCAACCATGTAGAAGGAAGACCATTAGGACTCTTTTCAAAAGATGAAACATTTCATCACTATCTCCATCCTGGAGAACAAATCAACTTTTCTCAAGTCAACATTACATGCATGTTAAAACAAAGCAATCAACCCTTCCAGTTAATTACACGTACATGTTAAAATACAAGGAAGTCATCAACATCCTTGTGTTCATGCACATCATGCTCATGCATGCATTTCATCCTTCAAATTTCACTTAAGCACACTGTACTTTCGAAGTTGAAATGAAATATAATGTTGCAACAACAAAGTGAGTCTCCCACTCAACCTTTTCCATTCACCATCTTGGTAGAAACCTGCAACTTGCATCTCATCAATAAAGAAATGAAAATAGATGCATCAATAGACATGCAATCCTTAATTGGAAAAGAACTCTAACCATTTCTTACCAATCCAGTTCAAAGGTCTTTCCTTTGTCTGCACATCAGCATCAACATGTGAATAATTTTGAAACACATCATCCATGGAAACTTCCTTTCCATTTCTTCCATATTCTCTTTCCACCTTCTTCAGTTTTTGTGGAAGCATTGCTGGATTTAGAGTCCAACACCTTTTAGCAAGATGCCCTTGCTTATGGCAGTAAGTGCAACACATGTGCATACTCTTGACAGCATGATTTTCCTTATCCAATGGACCTTTGGCTCCTTGTTTCTTTTCCTTCAAAAGTTTCTTGTATGTGGCCATTCTCTTCCAACATCTAGAAACATGATGGTTATCCAAACCACAAAAGGAACATGCAATTATTTTCCCATGCTTATGTGGAAATTTACCATGCTTTGCAAAATCAAAAGGAATATGTTTAGAACCAGATTTATACCTGCTTCTTTCACCTTTATTGCCTTCATGAGGAGGTGAAGCAAATGAAGAAGTGGCTCCCTTTGGAACACCATCAATCTCTTCAATTCTGTTAGAGTTTCCATAAATCTCTGGTTCAAGTGTGTGCTTTTGAACACCTGCACCCTGCAAATGATGTTTCCAATCATTGCATTCCTTTTGAATACAATCTTCACACTCCGGAATGCAACTCCTTCTTGGAGTTGTTCCAATGGTCTTCATGGTAGCTTTGGAACTCTCTCCATAAGACTGTCCATAGCCAAGACCCAAATACTTAGGCCTTTCCTCAACCATTATTGGTTCAACAATACCTTGTGCATGCTTTCCCAAGCCCTTTCCTTCATAGCCCATCTTGGACATTAACTTGGAACCTATGCCTCTAGTACGTTTTTCAAAAGAACGAATATAAGCATTCTTAGAGGAATTTGAAGACAAACTGGAATGGTTTACCTCTTCTTCAAGCTGATACTTGACCAAGGCTTCTATGGCAACAAAGCACTGTGACTCCAACTTATGCATCCTTTTCAAGTTCATATTTGCAATATGAAGTTGCCTCTCTATTTCCTGCAGTATGTCAGAAAGCAACTGCTTCTCTTCCTTCATGGAATTGAACTGCTCTCTAAGTATGCTGCTCTTCCTTCCATCCTCACACATTTCTCTTAACTTGGCCATCATAATGAACAAGTCTTGCTTTATGTCTTCATCAAAGAGTATTGTGATGCAAGAGGAGTTTGAGGACTCACTTGTAGAAGTTGTCATTATATCAATGAACAAAAGAACTTCAAACAAGATCAATAAAGATCTTATTTAAGCAACCTTTAGCAATAAACCTCTTGTGCTTTAAGGATTGCCTTGAGGTCCTTTGGGATAGAATAATGATTTCAACCCTTCTTCCTTCTTGTCCTTCCTGGACTGAGCTATCAATAGCTTTCCCTTCATCTCTGCAAACTCAAACAATAGTCAGTCTGCAAACAAGCATACAATCAACCTCTGACTATTTAAACACCTTTTAGACAAGCAATCTTTGCTCTGTCAATCAAGAATTCTGATATAACCTTCTTTGAAGGCGGGGTTAATCAATCTCAAGCTCTGATACTGTTATATACCTAGGGGGGATAATATGGGGTACCAAGGGAGGTACCCAAGGTAATAATGTAATAATGGGATGGGCCATAGTAATAAATAAGGTGGTTAACCCATATCATGTAAGGGACCACAAGTAGTTAGTAATAATGTAATGGGCCCATGGTGTTAGTTTGATGGTATGAGGGAACCATGGTAATGACCCATGGTATCATATGTATGAGGCCTATATAGAGGCTAGAGACTCCATGTAAAGGAAGAGTGTCAAGGATTATTGAATGAACATGCATATGGCTTGTGGAGTGTTCTCCTTCCTTAAGGAGTGAATGTATGGTGTTGCCCTACCTTAAGGGTTTGATCAATAAATAATCATTTCATATTATTTCTAGGTTTATTTTCATTTCTTTATATTTTCATATCAGATCTATAGTATTTCTGGGTTCAATCGATAACAAGTGGTATCAGAGCACTTTCTTGGGCAAAAGTGGAGATTTTTTTTTAATATTTGCAGGATTTCGAGGGCGGCGAGTTTGCAGATCAGATCTGTATGTTTTGGTGCAAGATCTGCAAAATATAATTGCATATATGGATTCTATGTGAAAAAATACCCGATTAAAAAAAAAAAATTGGCTGAATCGGAGTCCGGATGAAGGAGATATCACTAATCTACAAATCAGTGGTGTTGTAGACAATTTTTTGGGGCAGCGAATTTGCGGCACATATCTGGACGTCCTAGCACAAGATCTGCAAAATCTAATTGCATATATGGAATTTTTGTGAAAAAATACCCGATTTTGAAAAAAAAAATAAGTCGAATTGGAGTTCGGATGAGGGAGATATCGTTGATTTAAAATCAGCTCTTTTTCGCAGAAATTGTGGTGACGGCGGGAGAGTAACAACACAGATATGAAATTCCAGTGTCCGGATCAGGATTTCTACCACATGGGAAGATGCAGAATGGTTGTTCCATTTCCGAAAACAGGTCATAATACGAATTCTGAGCAATATTGACGGAATTGTGACCATTTCAAATTTTTGCCAATTTTTTTTGTGATGGCAGCCCTAGGTCAGAATTTCATGGACTTGTATAAATTTGATGGCTCTCATCCAGCCAAATGGATAGCACAAATGGAGAAATATTTTAGATTGAATTACATCATGGATGATGAGACGTGGTTGAGTGTGGGAATAATGTACTTGGATAATGAAAGACGACAATGGTGGCAATGGCATCAACGTTGCTATCGAAGGCCCTTGACTTGGGACACATTCAAAAAAGATCTTATGGACCACTTTGACCGTAAAGCTAATCTTGTGGATAAGCTCACACAAACAGACACATAGCCTAGCAAATATTTTATAGAAATGAAGGAAACCAAGGAACCTAAAGGGTTATTTTCTTCTGGTATCTCCTTATTGCAGGTTCATGGATTGATTCAGAAAGAGAAGATCATTGTTTCTATAAATCCTAGTTGCAAGCATAATTTCATCAATGTTAATTTGGCAAAAAAATTGCAAGTTCCTGCAAAACACATTGAAAACACATAGGTGGATGATGAGGATGTTCAAGTGTATAAGGATTTGAGGATTTCTATGGATAAGTATGTGTTGCATGGTGATTTTTATACTTCAAAGATGGATATTATGGATGTTGTTTTAGGATATACTTGGATGGAATCTGTGGGTACTATAAATATTAACGTGCAGAAAAAATTCCTAAAGCTCTGGTATAAAAAGAAGAAAATTACATTACAGGATATTTCCATCAATAAACAGGTTGACGCAGAAGATGTTCCAGGGACTGACATATCAAATGATGAGCAGTTGATGGTCGACAATCAAACACAAACAGAGGCTGAAGCAGAAAAGGTTACAGGTGCTGATACATCAGATGAGGGCTCAGTAGTGGAAGTAATATTGGAAGATAAGACACCACAACATGCACCACAACATAACAGTCAGGCTCTAGTAAGGGGTGAATTAAAGAAAAATCCATCGTGGGTTAAAAATTCAACATGTCATCACCCACATCACCCCGAAAGACAACCATCAAGATGGCAACTAATTAGCCACACTGACAACAACCCCCACAGGACAGATAGAGAGGATCAAAGATCCACCTACTACACATCAACACAGAAGAGCTACCACAGTCAACTTCCACCTCAAGTGAGCAAGGCACTAGCGAGACTGAGGGTTCACCTCTCTCTTGGATGGTTAGGTGCACATGCATGGTACCAATGGACTACTCTTTTGAGTAGATCTTATTATTTGTGTTATTCCCATGTTTCGGGGATGAAACATGCTATGGGGGTGGAATGTTATATACCTAGGGGGATAATATGGGGTACCAAAGGAGGTACCCAAGGTAATAATGTAATAATGGGATGGGCCATAGTAATAAATAAGGTGGTTAATCCATATCATGTAAGGGACCACAAGTAGTTAGTAATAATGTAATGGGCCCATGGTATTAGTTTGATGGTATGAGGGAACCATGGTAATGACCCATGGTATTTTATGTATGAGGCCTATATAGAGGCTAGAGACTCCATGTAAAGGAAGAGTGTCAAGGATTATTGAATGAATAGGCATATGGCTTGTGGATCGTTCTCCTTCCTTAAGGAGTGAATGTATGGTGTTGCCCTACCTTAAGGGTTTGATCAATAAAGAATCATTTCATATTATTTCTAGGTTTATTTGCATTGTCTTATATTTTCATATCATATCTATAGTATTTCTAGGTTAGATCGATAACAAGTGGTATCAGAGCTATAACAAGTGGTATCAAATCTATAACAGATACCACCTGATCTAAAAATGAGGCACTTAGGCTTTTCTTCTAACTTACAAGAACCTCTCCCACTTCCAAAGCTTTAAATATTCCCTAGTCTTCATGATTAACCAATGTGAAATTAAATATGTGCTTGAAAATAAGGTGTATGCTTATGTTTATTGTTGATTGTTTATGTTTTTTAATTTTATTGGTTGATGATGATATGTAAATACATATAACAATAAATAATGCAGTAGATACAACGCAACAATAAAACAAAACACATAAGACAACAATTTAATTAGGAGTTCACGCAAAACTCTTGGGCTACGTCTCCACAAGCTCTACTCAACTCAACTAGGCTCTCTGGGCTTATGGAAACAATCCTTTTACAAGATCCTCACTCAACTCCATTGGTTGACACAGAACACAATGGGTTTAGACACCATCTTATCCTTGGCTCTAAAGCTCTTGGCTTTCTGGCCCTCGGCTCTCGCTTTGGCTCTCGGCTTTGGCTCTTCGCTTTTTGCTCTCTTGCTTTTGCCCTTTTTTATTTTTCTTTGGCCTAGTTTTCTGCGTTGCCCCCTCTCAATTGAGCTTTCTGCCTCCTTTGAGGTAATTTTCCAACTTTTTGGCTATAGTGGAGTACTAAAGAAGGTGTGTTTTTGGTAATTATTTCAGCATCTTTTCATTAGAACTTACAAACCTTTTGCATCATGAACTAGGAAAATGATAAGAAATTGTAATGAAACTTGTGAGATTAATGTGCAAAGCAGAAACACTGACAATTGTCATTTTCTTATGCAGAAAGAAGGGAAAACAAAAGATTGTCGTGCTGAAGGAAAGAACAAGGCCGGGTTAGCTGTTGTCCCTTTGATGGGGAACCGTATGCAAACAAGGAAAAACAGATCAAAGCGAATCAGCCTTGGAAAGGAAGTGGAGATGTCGGCTCGGCGCAAGAAGGAAAAGAGCTAACTGAGAACTAACGGTTCGGCGAATCCCTCAGGATCCTTTGATCCTAAGGGATCACTGTGTTAACTATTTTTGCACCTAGACATCTCCGCCCTCATCATTATAAAAGGGGCAACACTGTTAGCTCGAGGGGATCGAATCATTATGTTTTATGTAATTCCTCTGAAGATTGGAACTTTGATCATTGAGTCTCGTTGAGAACTGATCTACTGTAATTCTACTTTATGCATTAATACAAACTCTGTTGCTATTTCATCCTTGAGTCTAGAATAACTTCAAGTGGTGTACCCCTAGAGGCTAAGGGCCTGGCCCTGGAGGACACTTGCTCCTGTTCTATTACGTTTGGTTTATGCGTGGTTTTCTTATCAGCGTTATTTGGTAATCTGATGTGTTTTGTTAGTTTACATCACATGCTCTGTTATGTTTACTTTATTGAGACAGAACTATCGCATTCTCTGCAACGTATCACTGTTTTTCTAAGTGTTGATATAATATTGTCAGTCTTTACATAATATTGTTGCTGTTCAATTACAGAGCCTCTGTGTTGTGCACTTATTCATTGATATTACGGAATTCATCTTAGCGATTATGTTCTTTGCGATTGTTGGATCTATAGACATTGTTGTTCCATTTTGAAAGACAGTCATAATCTTTTATAACTAAGAGTGATAACTGGTTTACCGAGATCAGGTTACTATTAAGGTGTGCCGTGTGCATATATGGTTTTGAAGTATTGTTCTATAATTTGTTGTTGATTAGTGTTGTTCCATTTTGGTGTGTTGTTCAATTTGTCCTTAAGAGTGAAGGATTGCCATTTGATTCCTGTAGGTCACGATTCGTGCATTTGATATTGTAGACTAAGGTGTTACTGCTTGCTAGACTTAGTTGCTATTACAGTTTCCTGTTTACTATTCTATTTCAGATTTGCTGTTCTATTTCAGGTTTGCTGTTCCATTTCAGATTTGCTGTTCTATTTCTTATTTCACTGTTCCATTTCTTATTTGCCATTCTATTTCCTGTCCTTTGTTATTTTGGTGTGAAGAACAATCCAAGACTATAGCGAGCACTGACATTTACCGCCTGGCTCCCAAATCGACGATCTGTTCTCTGATTTACCTTAGTTCCATCAGTTTACAAAGGGATGAGTTATTGCTACTGAACTCTTGACTGATAAATTGCTTAGTTTTCCGAATGAGTAGTTTAATATTTTGAAGTAGTTTGCTGTAAACAAGAGTCCGTTTACTCTTGTATTTCTGAACACTGTACTACTAGCATTACTCTGACAAATGATAGCCTCAGACTGAGACACTCTTTGAAATAACAAAACGTTCCTGGATTGACAACTAATGTGAGGTAATTAGAGGTGAAAGAGACCCTTTTTATAGCTCCACATTTTGGCGTCGTTTCCGGGGAAGAGTGTAGCCATTTGTTTTTTTCAGAGTAGTGTAAAAACCTGTTAGGGAAGAATTGGGTTTTAAAAATGGAAGGTAAGAACCTATGTGTGGAGCATGTAATAGCCCTTCTCCCCTGCCCACTTTCCTACAGATTTGCTGTTGTTTTGTCTGGGTAGAATCTAGTAGTTGATTTATGTGCATGACTAAGCAGAAAAAGCCAGAAAAGAATTCCAAACCTCTACCCAAGCCAGAAAAAGCTAAGGGGCCGGTGACCCTTGGCCGATCAACCTTCATAGACGAAATCTTCAAGAAAGCAAAATCTCATCCTTCAGTAAGACCCAAAAAAGTTATTTCTAGACAACCTACTAGTTCCCTTTAGGCCACAGGATCACCATCTATAGCCTTTGTTGAGGTGCATAGTCAAACTGAAGAGCAGGACTTTCAAGAAATTAAAAATTCTACTCCAGAACTATTGCAAGAAGGGAACTTCAGCAATCTTTGTGAAGGAGGAGGAGGAACAGGGGAAACTGAGGAACTAAGGTCTCCTCTTGGAACAACTCAGCCATTAAACAACCTAAACAAGGGAAGTGCTGCAAAAATCATTGTTGAAGAAACTCAATCTCCTCAGAGATTAGGCACTCTCATTATCCCAGATAGAAGAAGTGTTATTAAAACCATTCCTGTTAAAGCCATTCCTTCTCAACCTAGGAATACCCTCCTAGATATCTAGAAGGTTATTGGCATATATTCGACCAAATGGCTCAAAACCAGCCAAACACGCAAACCTCTACATTACAATACCCTATAGTGGATACTGCAAAAAATGTGCCCATGAAAGCAATACCTCTTCAACATATCCCTACATTCCACGGTCTTACATCAGAAGATCCGAATGCATTTCTATTTGAATTCAATGTGCTGTGTAGGGGATATGATTACACCACCGACCCCCAGAAACTAAAATTATTTCCCTCTACATTAAAAGGGGCTCCCTTAAGATGGTTTATGGGATTAGGTGGCGGGGCTATAAATAATTGGGATCAAATGAAAGAATATTTTCTAAAGAAATATCAGGACTATTGCAAGTCTAGAGAACTGAAGTATGAAATATTCCAGATGGTAGCTAAACCAAATGAAACATTAGAGGAGTATGTGGAACGTTTTCAGTATAATCTTCAAAGATCCCCTTATGCATCACTACCTGTACCTGATAATGTGTTAAAGACAACATTAATTAGGGGCATGAAGGAACAATGGATTGAAACATTAAATATTATGGGGAAAGGAGATATTTATCAGGAAAATTTTGCTGACATTATTGACTTATATATTAGGAGTTCGAGAGGCAGCACAAGATTGAAACCGGCAGAACATTATCGGTTTGTAAGAGATAATAAAATTTAGACAGAAGGAGTAACGCGTGCAGAAATTGGAAATTTATTGGAAAATTTTAAAACTGATATACTAGGGACGCTAACTACACAACTTGATGTTATGCAGGCCAAGCAGAAGCAAATGGAGGCAGAATAGAATTTGGCAATCTTCTGTCCCCGATGCAGGAAGAAACATAGCCATAAGGAGTGTCCACTAGATGCCGTTCGAACATGCACCATATGCACAAAAGATCACCTTACGGAAAGCTCTACCTCAACTCCAGGATTAAAATAAGTATATAAGGAAGCAGAAGAAGAGCCATAATCGGTATATTTGCTCAACCAGCGCCATCAGTGGCAGCCGCAACAATCTGGTATGTTTTCGGACCTGACCTCTTCTTTTCAGTCTCCGCAGTATAATGCTCAACAATATAATATGTGGCAAAGTCAATCCCAACCCCCGCCCCCAAACTAGTCACCTCAGTCGTTTCCTTCATCAACCCCGTGGCTGAATCAGGCAAGCCCATCTGGTTGGCCAAATTTTCCCTATACTCCACCATATTGGCAAAGTAACGCATACCCACCACAATGGACTCTGCCTACTTCACAAAGTTCAGCCTGGCAGGCAAACTGGCAAAGACCGATGCATCAGCCAATACGAACCATGACGCTCCCTCAACCTACACTGCTAGCCTTATAACAAAATCCCCAGTCTAATCTGAGACTGTAACTCCCAGCCCAACCCAACCCCAATCCAAATAACAGGCCGGTCCAATCTGTCGAAATAATAGAAACATCAGAAATAGAAGCTGATCTAAGGGAGTGTAATGATCTTTATTTAAGATCTGGGCATATCATTGAAACTGAGGGAGAAAAGATAGCCCATGTTGAAAATCAGTTACCCAGAGAACATCTGTCACAAGAAGAGGATGTGAACAAACAACAAACTCATAACCAAACAACCACATCCTCTCCCCCATTCCCAGAACGATTAATCATACCTCGACCTACATAATATCCTGACTTTGACATTCTGGGAGAATTACAAAATTTGTACATAAAAATTCCATTCCTCCAAGCCATTCAAGACATTCCGATATATGCAAATACTATCAAAGAATTGTGTGTAAAGAAACCAAGGAGGAATGCAACAAACAATCCAAGAGTCCAAGTAGTTGGCACTCTATCTGACTTATTATCAGGAAAATAAATGCCCATTAAATACGAAGACCCGAGAAATCCAATAGTCACCGTACAAATTTATGGTCAAACCTTCCCTAATGCCTTAGTTGATCTAGGAGCTGCAATCAACATCTTAACAACTACTACTTGCCAAAAGCTAGGCATTACATTTGTAGAACCCACCTCTACCTTGTTAGAGCTGGCTGACCGATCTGTGGTTAGGCCAGAGGGCACGCTACATGATGTCATGGTATCTATTGACTCCTGGGAATATCCAACTGATTTTCTGGTAATAAATCCCAAAAGCTGACTTGATGGACACCCATTGATTTTAGGAAGATCTTGGCTTGCAACTGCCGATGCCTATATTGGCTGCCGACAAGGCAATATGACGATAACAAGGGGAGCGAATATCAAGAACTTAGCCTTATATCCTCCAGCACAGCCAAGTGTCACAATGATCAAAACTAATAAGCACCCTGTATCATACCTTACTGACAACATTAGATCTCCATTAACTATACAAGAGGCACTTGATTTTAAAGATCAGACAGAGGACGATGCCATTAATAAATTTATTAGTCAAACTGAATCCAGATCCTGCACACAGTGTCACATGATAGAGGCAGCATTCGATAACGAATTAGAAGAAGATCCTCTTAAAGATACACATGATCAAACAATACCTGTTACCTCTGTTGCAAATAGTAAAATTGTGGAAATCGAACCGGGAAAAACCTTAAACATTAATGCCAACCTCTCCTCCGAACAAGAAACAAAGCTCACCCATCTATTGAGGAAATATAAAGAAGCATTTGCATGGGACTATCCTGATATGAAAGGAATTGACCCTCAATTATATACCCACCACATTTACATTGAAAAAGATGCGAGACCTGCTCGCCAGCCTCAGAGGAGACTTAATCCTCAACTAAAAGATGTGGTAAAAGCTGAACTTCAAAAACATTTAGATGTCAACTTCATCTATCCTATCTCTGATAGTAAATGGGTCTCTTCACTTGTGGTGGTACCAAAAAAGAATGGGAAATGGAGAATTTGTGTGGACTACAGAGAACTAAATAAAGCAACATAAAAAGACCACTTCCCTCTCCCATTCATCGACCAAGTATTAGACACTTTGGTAGGAAAGAAATTCTTTTCTTTCCTGGATGGCTTCAGTGGATACAATTAGATCCAGATTGCCCCTGAAGACCAAGACAAAACCACTTTTACTTGTCCTTGGGGAACATTTTCCTACAGATTTCTACCTTTTGGCTCATGCAATGCTCCTATCACATTCCAAAGGGCTATCCTCAGCATTTTTGCAGACTTAATAAATGAAGGACTTTAAGTAAACATGGATGACTTTATACCGTATGGAGACAATTTGGATACACTCGAAAAAGTCCTACAACGCTGCATTGCTACCAGGTTTTGTTCAAGGATAATTTTAGGGGCGAATGTTCGCCCTTTGGCGAAATTAAGGGGTTTTAAATTTTTAGTGGGCGAATATTTTGTATCATAGTACATTTTTACAAATCACCTCAAATAGCCCACCTTATTTTAAGGGAGAGGGTAAAAAAGGTAAATTTAGCCCTTGGAATTAGGACTTACAACCTTCCATTCGCCCATTTTCAAGAATAGGTTTTATTTAAGTGAATCCATTCGCCCATTTTCAAGAATAGGTTTTATTTCAGTGAATCCTATGGGCCAAATACCATATTTATAAAAGAGGTATGGTAAATTAATAAAAATATAAATAAATGAGAGGTATGGTAAATAAATAAAACATTTTTTATATTTACTCCATAAGTCACCTTATATACATGTAAGGGTGTAAACAAATAAAAATATAAGTAAAGTGGAGGTATGGTAAATAAATAAAACGTCTTTTTATACTTACTCAAAAGGTATGGTAAATAAATAAAAATATAAACAAACTAGACGTATCGTAAATAAATAAAACCTCTTTTTATATTTAGTCCATAACCCTCGCTCTATTTATGAAGGCTCAAGAAAGAGGTTTTATTTAAGTGAATCCTATGGGCCAAATACCATATTTGTAAAAGAGGTATGGTAAATTAATGGCCAAATACCATATTTGTAAAAGAGGTATGGTAAATTAATAAAAAATATAAATAAACTAGAGGTATGGTAAACAAATAAAACATTTTTTTATATTTACTCCATAAGTCACCTTATATTTACGAACACTCAAAAAATGGGTTATATTTAGGTGAAACCTATGGCCAAAATACTATGGGGCAAATACCATGGACTAGATTGTTATTAATACCATGCAAAAAACCATTATTAACCCTAATATTAGAATTAATAAAAATAAAAATGGCACATGGTATTGACCCATGGTATTCACCAAAATGGCACATGGTATTGACCCATGGTATTCACCTGGAATGTAGCCTATTTAAATGGGGGAATTAAACCAACATGTAGTCTATGCTAAGATTCACTAGGACTTTACAAAGTTTTATTATTTAGTGAAAGACTCGCCAAGGTCTTACAAGATTTTATAATTGAGTAAAATATTCACCATGCCTGGTGAGAGATTCGCCAAAAAATTATATATACATATTATATTATTGATAAAATTGCCTTCCATTTTTCCTATATACCATGGAGATTCTCCCATTTATTATATTTATAAATTTAGGGGGGGTTCTTAAAATTTTCCCTGGTTTTGTTTAAGCCATGAAAAACGCTATATGATGATGACTGAAGGACTTATTCTCGGACACTATATTTCAGCAGCTGGCATTCAAGTAGACCCAGCCAAAATCCAAATAATTTTGCTTATTCCCACTCTTACCACTCAAACGGAGGTACGCAGTTTTCTTGGATTTTCTGGTTATTATAGGAGGTTTATAGAACATTTTTCGCATATTGCTACACCTCTGTATGCACTAACTAGTAACATTGATTTTCTCTGGACAGAAAAATGTGAACGCGCTTTCCAAGATCTAAAGAAGCTTGTGTCCACAACCCCAGTCCTTCGAGGACCAAATTGGGATTTTCCATTTCAAATATCATCTGATGCCTCAGATACAACCATTGGAGCAGTCCTTGGGCAGGAAGAGGATAAAAAATCATATGCAATTTATTATATTAGCAAAAATTTATCCCCTGCTGAATTAAATTACACTGTTGCTGAGAAAGAATTTTTAGCTATAATACATGCTGTCAATAAATTTAGAAATTGCATTATTGGATACCCTGTTATCTTGTATACAGATCATTCTGCCATCAAATATTTAGCAAACAAGCCTATCAGAAATGGCAGAATAACTAGATGGCTGATTTTATTGCAAGAATTTGATATTACAATCAAGGATCGACCTGGAAAAGAAAACCCTGTAGCCGATTTTCTCTCAAGAATGCCAAATCCAATCGATGCAGCAGCAGTTGAAGATCAATTTTCGGACGAGCATCTGTTTGTTGTTGTTGTTCAAACACCCTGGTATGCTGATGTTTCCAATTACCTAGCAGTAAGTAAACTACTGAAACATCTAACCCCTAATGAGCGGAAACAGATTGTTCAGAAGAGTGCTCAATTCTCGTGGGTTGGAGGCTACCTATTCCACACAGGGGCAGACATGCATATCAGAAGATGCATTCGATAGGATGAAATCTTAGACATTTTAAAAGCCTGCCATGACGGACCATGTGGCAGACATTTCGCCGATCGCAGAACTAGACATAAGGTCCTGCAAACAGGGTATTATTGGCGTACAATTTTCAAAGAAATTCATCCAAGCTTGTGACAGTTGCTAGAGATCAGGATGACCTGGTCAGTCTGATGAGATGCCCTTGAATCCACAATTAGTCATTGAACCATTCGAACGATGGGCCCTTGATTTAGTCGGACCAATTAACCCACCCTCAAACTAGAAAACATATATTTTGGTGGCAACAGAATATGTCACCAAATGGGTTGAGGAAGAGGCGTTGCTGAGAGCTACAGAAGATTCTGTCATACAGTTCTTGTTCCATATATTTGTGTGTTATGGCCTTCCAAGAGATATAATTACAGACGGTGGACCACAGTTTGCTGGGAACAAAATAGCTGCAACACTCAAAAGCTATCATGTCCAACAAAAGATCACTACTCCATACCACCCACAGGCAAATGGTTAGGTAGAAAGTAGCAATAAAATAATCGAAGCAATCCTAACAAAAACAATCGCATCACATAGATGTGATTGGGCTGCCAGACTACCAGAGGCACTGTGGGCTTACAGAACAACATCAAGAAGTACCACTGGTTACTCACCTTAAATTAGTGTTTGGCAAGAAACCCATTTTTCCCATAGAATTCGAAATCCAAACACTACGAACAACAAATGAAGTTGGTTTAGATTTAACGGAGGCACAGAGTAATCGATTGTAGCAGATCAATGAGCTCGATGAAATCAAGCTCTTTTCACTCCAAAATACTACACTTATCCAATAGCAGTGAGCTAAATGGCATGATGCTCTCATTAAAAATAAAGTCTTCCACGAAGGAGACTGGGCACTTTTGTACGATTCCAGGTTTCAGGACTTTCCCGGGAAACTCCAGACTCGTTAGTTGGGACCATACGAAATCCAGAAGGTACATGACAATGGTACTCTTACTCTAATCACTATTGAGGGTTCTGGATATGCCTTCAAGGAAAATGGCCACCGAGTTCACCTTTATCGCAAACCACTCACTCAGGAGTCCTTCTGCCAGCAGCTACGCCAAGACTCTCATATGGAAATTTTGGGGGATGGAGAGAAGTCTTCCTCACCTATGATTCATTAAGTAATTTATCTCTTTTCACAGTTTGTACATAATTTCTTTTGTTTTTGTAAATATTTTTGAATCAAATGCTTTGTCGTTACTTTTCGAACCAGCAACAATGTTATTATTTTTGCTGTTTCTTTTCTCAAAGGGACAACATTTTTCGTTCTGTTGTTCCTTTTTCAAAAGAATAGAACCTGTTGGATCGACCGTCATTTTGCTTTAATTTTTTTCTTTTTCTTTATTTTTGCTTTCTGGTGTTCCTTTTCCAAAGGAACAACATTTTTTATTTTTGCCGTTTCATTTCCAAAGGAACAACACTTTTGCTTTTTGTTGTTCCTTTTCCAAAGGAACGACATTTGTGTGCCTTGCTGTTCCTTTTCCAAAGGAACAACATTTTCGATTTTTGCTGTTCCTTTTCCAAAGGAACAACATTTTCGATTTTTGCTGTTCCTTTTCCAAAGGAACAACACTTTTGCTTTTTGTTGTTCCTTTTCCAAAGGAACGAAATTTGTGTGTCTTGCTGTTCCTTTTCCAAAGGAACAACATTTTCGATTTTTGCTGTTCCTTTTCCAAAGGAACGACACTTGGGTGTCTTGCTGTTCCTTTTCCAAAGGAACAACATTTTCGATTTTTGCTGTTCCTTTTCCAAAGGAACGACATTTGTGTGTTTTTCTGTTCCTTTTCCAAAGGAACAACGTTTTTGATCTTTGCTGTTCATTTTTCTAAAAGGAACACCACTTGTATTCTTTTGCTCTTCCTATTTGAAGTAGCAACATCCTCGTATTCCTTTTACTTATGCTTGTTCCCCTTGCTGTTTTAAATTAAGTATGCTTACTATTCTTGTTCTTCCAAGTCTTTTGGAATACAGCTATGCACTTATGCAATGGATACAAAATCACAACATACTGAAATCAGGTGAATTATAAAATCGTTATTTTTATAAGAAATTGCTCTAGATTGGTAAAAGGATAGAGGGAAGGACACACTTACCTATTCTCTTTTGTTGTCATTACTTCACTAACTTTGCTCTGATTGGTTATCTTTATCATGTTGGTTCCTTTTAAATTCTCTTTGATTATTATTCAGGAATAAGAGCAAAGGGTTTATATCTTCCTATTGAGATGTTAAGACTTCTTCCACCATTCCCACTCTTAAGGAGTGTTGAACCACCCTTTGTGTATAAATGGGATAGTACTTTATGAAAAAGAAAAAAAGAAGAGAAAAAAGAGCAAACTGACTTGGTTATATAAAGTTGTCAAATGCAGGATAGGGGGTCTCACAAAGAGCCAGCCTACCATGATCATGAGGAAGAAAGTGAAGTGGCATCCCCACTATGGCCGCCACACCAGGGATATGGTCCAAAAGGTATATCAAATAAAGAACCCTTGGAACAGGAGGTCTCATCACGAGCCGGCCTGCCCACCTTTCGCTCCTTCCTCGTGAATGACATTATGGCTAACTGGTCACCAAGTCAGCATAATGGCCTACCTTTTGACACCACACAACACTTCTTAAGCATACACAAAGGATCATGGTTCCATGGGTGAAATAAACAACTCTGCCAAAGTTATGGACACCTGTCGGTAGCAGAGCACTATTAATGGTATTAAAGTCACATTATTTACACCAATAGGTAGTTATTAGCACCCTTCTGTTTCTTATACCTTAGTAATCAATCATATAAGACGAATGCATATTATTTTCTGAACCATACAACACATGAAATCTATTATCACCAATCATGACAGAGCAGTTGACAATGACCGCATGAGACTCGGTATGTACGACAGATGTCCTATCCTCCCAGCCTTGCATCATATCACAACAGTCTCTTACGTATTAAGCGATCCAACTTGACACCTCGATTTCGGTAATCTACTACCTTTGTAAACATGGCATATTGCCATACACTATTCCTTTATGACTCTACTTCAAAATAGATCGGCACACCGCTCCTTTATTTGACGACCGGGATGGCCTATCACATTGCGGGGGGGGAGGTTAACCTCATCATTCCTTGGATGACGTGTCGGACCGCTATTCGAGAAACTGCATACTTGGGAATAGCACACCTCAATGGTATACTATTTTTTATTTTTTGCATGACTTGTTGTTCCTAAGCCATTTCCATTGCATATTCTGCAGCATTAGATTTTGAGCGATTCTCGTGTCTGTCAACCTCTCTGTGTTTCTAACAGTGTGAACAACTGCTGTTCCATTGTCAAAATTATGAGATTTCACAGCAAAACTATAAACATGAGAGGGAGATCAATTCAGAGAGAACCATTGGTGTTAATAGTCTCTGATGCCACACGGGAAATCCTGGCAAGAGCTGGGTGGCTAACTTATTTCAATCGCTTACAGGAATCTAACGAGACTGTAGCAATTGAATTCTTGCAGAACTTGCAAGAGGATCACTCCATAGTGAGGGGGAGACACATAGCAGTCATCGATGACATAATCGCAGAGCTCTCGGGACTGCCAGCCACTGGGCCTGTATGGACGCTAAAGAAGGAGGGATTGCAGAAGATTATAGAAACCTTCCAGGACGAAGGCCAGAGCCTGACAATTAGAGGAAAGGGGGTTCTTCCAACATCATTAGGAGAACTGTGGGTGGAATTGGCAAGGACCATTCAAAGCTACATCACCTGTGAAGGAAGAAAGGACGTGGTAAGACCACGGCACCTTAAACTTTTAGCTGTGTTAAAACAAAAATTCTCTATAAATTTACTTGCATTCTTGAATTAATTACTGCATGATGTTGCGCGGAGCATGAAAAAGGCACAACATGTAGAATCAGTTGTTAGTCATCATGGGTTGATACGGTTAATAGTCAGCCATAGCCTTACCCAGTAGCAGAGCAGCTGGGAAGAGCTAATTGCCATAAATGATGGAAGATCGACCACACCATCCCCGAAACGTAAACATGCCACCAGTACACCTGAGCGTCCAGAAAAATGAAGGAAATCGGCCCAACTAGCACAGCTACGAGGGAGGCTAGAGAAGCCCCAAGGAAATACCAGCCAACTGGTAGAGATAGAATATACAGGGGATGATCAACCTCCACGATTAGAAGAAGAAAACAATGAGAAAGTAATGCAGGAAAACAAGGGAGGAGAAAATGAGGAAGAAACCGAGCAATCTGAGCAGGAGGAGGAAACGAGATAGCAGGAAGGCAACCCAGTGCACGATCCATTGAGAGAAGATGAATTGGCCAAAGTTTTGGCCAATATGAGCGAATATGGGCAATCTTCCAGCCCATCAGACCTCCATGCTGAAGAATAACCAAATGAACACTCTTCTCGGGAGGGAAATACACCTAAAGAATCACATGCAGAGGAAGTAGAAGAGGAGAGTCAGCCCGTTCATGATGAAAACATGATAGGAGATGTAAAACAGGAACAATCTGTTCCTAGCCAGATGACACCAGAAGAAACTCTAGAGGCGGGGGACGGGGGGGGGGGGGGGGGCACAGAAAAGGAAGTCACCCAAGAAATAATCGAACCAGCTAGGGTTCTTGCCCCGAAGCAGCTAGAGCAAAGAAAAAAACAAGCACCCCAGAAACAAAATTAGGGAATTGATCATAGTCCAGGTCGTAGTGAACAGTTTGATGTTCCTTCTAAGGAAATTGAGGAAATTAAGAAATTACGAAAAGAACAGCAGCGACTACTGAATGTAATAGTTCAGCTTCGACATCAAATCAGGATTTTGAAAGAAGGGAAAAGGGTAAAAAGGTGGAAACATGCAATCGATCCAGCAAAACCCCTCAAGACAAAGGAACGGAGGACCAGAGTCCACCTTGCTGTTCAAAACCCTGTTGAAAAACAAGATGCTATTCCAAATGTTGTTGAGAAGCAGCCTGCTGTTCAAATTAAAAAGGAATAGCATTCGCCTGATATCCATGTTAAGATAGAAATGGATGATAGATTGACCTGTGATAAGGAAATTCAGATAGTGGCACCACTCGCGGGAGTGATAAGAGTCATGAATGCAAAACAACGCAATAGGAAAATTCAGGTAAAACTCTCGGTCTCCACTGCTGCATGGGAAAGAGATCCGAGAACGAAAACCCTACGGGAGGGTTTGACGCAAGCTCAGCAGGCAACAGAAAAGCTCAGAGAGCAAACGGTCCCTCGGGAAAGGTATGAAGAGCTACATCAACAGCTTAGGAATGTCAATCTATCCGAAAGCCAGGCCTTTGAAGGGTGGCGAAGGGAAGAAGAAAAATTTGCGAAGGTAACTCGTAGGTTAGATATAGTTATCAAGCAGATGGATACCTTATGTTCTTTGTACAATTACGTCCTAGCATGTAGAGCCTCGCTAAGAATTATGCCTTGTTTTTAATAGAACGATATTTGCAATTGAAATTAAACGCTGTTAAAGCAGGTGCTCCCATACAAATTAATACCTCAATGATTTTATAAACTGTTGTAAGCACTACGGGGTAAAAGTTCAAAGACTACTATGTGAGTTTAACATAACCTTGCATTAAACTAGGAGACCGAGCTGAACTCTGGGCCTTTTGTTGGGGATATCCAATTGCAAGCATTTATTTCATTTGGGGTTAATCAAATTAAATGGCTTAAAGCCTATAACGCTTTCCAAAGGCAAGAAAACGGATTAGATTTGTGGGTAAGAGCTGAGCCTAGGAATTCAGTACAGTTGTGGAGAGAACATAGGAACCTCATGCAGACTCCAGGTGTAATTGAAGCATTAGGAACCATTCACACAACAATCAATCAGCAAGGAATAGAATACTTTATCACTATTAAAGACCTTGCCATTGATGTGGCTAAATTTCGATATCAGATCTCTAATCCGAATATCCAACTCAGGGAGCCATTTAAGTATGAAAATTTTAAGTTAGCCACCGATCGCTTGCACCTCTATGGCGAAGTCATTTTGAGGGCAGGGCTATCCTGGTTAGGATATAGGTTCCGGAGTCCAATTATTTGGCACCCTGCACCTGGGTACCAAGCCCTGTATGAGATGCCTGAGGGTCAGACAGGCCATTTCTTTGAACACTTAGTTATGCATCATGGCTGTAGACCTCCACATGAGATTCCATCTCCAGCCTACTCCCTCACTGCCTTACATGTCAACTAAAATGTTTTAATGAGTGCATGAAAAAGGGTAAGTAGGGGGGTGTGTGGAGTACTAAAGAAGGTATGTTTTTGGTAATTATTTCAGCATCTTTTCATTCGAACTTACAAACCTTTTTCATCATGAACTAGGAAAATGATAGGAAATTGTAATGAAACCTGTGAGATTAATGTGCAAAGCAGAAACACTGACAATTGTCATTTTCTTATGCAGAAAGAAGGGAAAACAAAAGACTGTCGTGCTGAAGGAAAGAACAAGGCCGGGTTAACCACTATCCCTTTGACGGGGAACTGTATGCAAACAAGGCAAAACAGATCAAAGCGAATCAGACCTAGAAAGGAAGTGGAGATGTCGGCTCGGTGCAAGAAGGAAAAGAGATAACTGAGAACTAACGGTTCGGCGAATCCCTTAGGATCCTTTGATCCCGAGGGATCGTTGCGTTAACTATTTTTGCACCTAGACATCTCCGCCCTCATCATTATAAAAGGAGTGGCACTGTTAGCTCGAGGGGGTCGAATCATTATGTTTTATGTAATTTCTCTAAAGATTGGAACTTTGATCATTGCGTCTCGTTGAGAACTGATCTACTGTAATTCTACGTTATGCATTAATACAAACTCGGTTGTTGTTTCATCCCTGAGTCTGGAATAACTTCAAGCAGTGTACCCCTGGATGCTAAGGGCCCGGCCCTGGAGGAAACTTGCTCATGTACTATTATGTTTGGTTTATGCGTGGTTTGCTTATCAGCGTTATTTGGTAATCTGATGTGTTTTGTTAGTTTACATCACATGCTCTGTTATGTTCACTTTACTGAGACAGAATTATCGCATTGACTCTGCAACGTATCACTATTCTTCTAAGTGTTGATATAACACTGTCAGTCTTTACAAAATATTGTTGCTTTTCAATTACAAAGCCTCTGTGCTGTGCACTTATTCATTGATATTACGGAATTCATCTTAGCGATTATGTTCTTTGCGATTTTTGCATCTATAGACATTGCTGTTCCATTTTGAAAGACAGTCGTAATCTTTTATAACTAAGAGTGATAACCGGTTTACTGAGATCAGGTTACTATTAAGGTGTGCCGTGTGCATATATGGTTTTGAAGTACTATTCTATAATTCGTTGTTGATCAATGCTATTCCATTTTGGTGTGTTGTTCAATTCCTCCTTAAGAGTGAAGGATTACCATTTGATTCCTGTAGGTCACAATTCATGCATTTGATCTTGTAGACTAAGGTGTTACTACTTGCTAGACTTAGTTGCTATTACAGTTTCCTGTTTACTATTCTATTTCAGATTTTCTGTTCTATTTGAGGTTTGTTGTTCCATTTCAGATTTGTTGTTCTATTTCTTATTTCACTGTTCCATTTCTTATTTGTCATTCTATTTCTTGTCCTTTGTTATTTTGGTGTGAAGAACAATCCAGGACTCTAGTGAGCACTGACATTTACCATCTGGCTCTGAGATCCACGATCTGTTCTCTGATTTACCTTAGTTCCATCAGTTTACAAAGGGATGAGTTATTGCAACTGAACCCTTGACTGATAAATTGCTTAGTTTTCCGAATGAGTAGTTTAATCTTTTGAAGTAGTTTGTTGTAATCAAGCATCCGTTTACTCTTGTATTTCTGAACACTGTACTACTAGCATTACTCTGACAAATGATAGCCTCAGACTGAGACACTCTTTGAAATAACAAAACGTTCCTGGATTGACAACTAATGTGAGGTAATTAGAGGTGAAAGAGACCCTTTTTACAGCTCCACAGCTACCCCAGCTGTTTCTCTACGATTCATTATCCCTCTGTGGCTCTGCGGCTTCTTTGCTCCCTGTTAGTTAGACTGGCCATCTGGCTTTGTGGCTCCATGGCTTAAAAATGCATCATTACCTATGAAAACGCCTGCTGTAGTGTGGCATGATGATATCAGGAGTGGTTACAGAAGGAATTGGGGCCATTTCATGGTTAAAAACCCAAAAATAGAGAAAATCTCATTACACAGAGAATGTCCACAAATACACTATCAGACGTGATTATCGGACGTGAAATTCCCTTCAATCGCCCCTAAAATCCCTATTGGGTCTGCCATTAGGCAGTATATCACATCACATCACTGTATTGGAAAAATCCCAAATACATGGGAAAACGATGAAAAACCCGACAAAATTCGTCCTATTGGACTTCAAAATATATCGCAATCGCCCCTAATATCGCATCATGTCTGACTTGGGTCACTTTCACAAGCCCCACCATCGATCTGGGTGATCTCGGATCCAACGGTCAATATGTGATCTCGAGCGACTTAAGCGTATGGAGGTTACCCACCCGAAAAGGAGGTTTTCCTCTCTCCTCTGCCAGCCACGCGTCGTTCATTGCATGGGATCTGGCGGAGCCGACCTAATACCATTTACCGCTTGAGGCCCACCAGAAATCCCACTTACGGAACTCAAATTTTATAAATCATGCCTTTAATTCCCCTTCGGGTTCGGTTGTATCGCTTTGGGGGCTTTTTCCTTTGTATTTAAGTTTTTATGTCGAAAGACACTTATACAAGGGAAAGTCCCTTTTTCTGCAACTCAATACTTATCAAACCACACCTATAAACTCCATCGGGTCTAGCATCATCACCCCTTTTACATTGTTGTGAGGTGACATTGTGATGCGATATATCACAATCGCAAGTCGCGTTGGCACGACGGTCCATCCTTTGCCTCGTGGCATCGTCAACGACGATCCATCGATATCGGCGATCACAATATCGCTCGACCCAAGGTCCTGCCTTAGGTTATATTCACAAGCCTGCCTCCGACTCAATATGTCAGGCATTGGAAATCGGGGGTATCTTTCCCTTTCTTCTTAAGTCCACTCTTGGACCCTCTCTGATGCAATTTCCCTTTATAAGGGTTTTTTGCCCAGTTTAGGAGATTTTGCCTCTTTTTCTAAAGAAGAAAGGGCATCTTCTTTTTGCGATGACTTCTGCATCCTAAGTCCATTTTTTCCCATTCAAGTTGAGGTAGATTTAGAAGGAAAAAATCTCTGCAATGGGGCTACTTGTAGGAACTTCCTTGGATTTTCATTTTCCTCTATGAGGAACACTTAGACTTAGGAGTCTATCCAAAATCCACTTTGGATCATTAATGCAGGGGCTACCTTTCAAAGAGCTATGGATATATATTTTGTAGGAGAGAAAGACAAGTTCGTAGTGAAATATTTGGATGATATCACATTCTTCTCTAAGACCAATGAAGAGCACATCCTATGCTTGAAGCTCACCTTTGAGAAATGCAGGAGATATGGACTATCTTTGAATCCCAAGAAATCTCAGTTTTCCTTGAGTGAGGGGAAGCTACTAGGACATATAGTAGTGCAAGAAGGAGTGAAAATTGATCCCAATCGAGTTGAAGCTATCAGACACATTCGTTTACCTAGAAATAAGAAAGAGGTCCAAGTATTTTTGGGGATAATCAATTTCTTGAGAGGATTCATACCCAACTATGCAGAAATAGTGAAGGGTATTACATATATGCTTAAAAAGGAAAATGAAGTCAAATGGATCCCTACATCTCAAGATTCTTTTACTAGAATTAAAGAAGCTTTTGCTGAAGCATGTGTACTAGTCAGCCTTGACTACTAAACACTTTTCTATATATTTTCTTTTGCTTCTCCACATACTATTGATGCATTTTTGTTATAGAAGAATAAAGCTAATTATGAGCAGCCCATCGCCTTCTTTAGCCAAGTCCTAAGGGATGCTGAGTTGAAATATAACATCTTGGAGAAACAAGAATATGCACTAGTCAAATCATTGAAGGAATTTCGAGTGTATGTGCTACAATCAGAAATCACAACATTTGTCCCAACGACAACGGTCAAGGACATCCTTGTGCAAGGATAGAGTGAAGGAAAAAGGGGTATGTGGATAGCAAAGATATAGGAATATGAGTTAGACATAAAGCCTAGTAAGCTCATAAAAGGCTAGGGGTTGGCCAAGATTTTATCAGAATATAATTTCCAAAAGTTCAGCAAAATGGGATTAAAACATCAGAGAAAAATATTTGTGCTAAATATGAGGGGTCACACTGGTATAAGAATATAATCCATTATCCCTTGTTCCTGGGGTGCCAACTAAGGCTGGAAAAATATAAATACATGACTTTGAGACTACAAGATCAAAAGTATATCATATCCAATGGTCAACTCTAGTAGAAGGACCTGGCGGGAGTTTTTCTGTTATTTTTAGTAGAAGGTGAAACTCATAAAGTTATTGAGGAATTCCACAGATTTTGTGGAGGTCACTACATTTGGAAGACCACAACTCACAAATCCTCAAGGTAGGATTCTACTGGTCTACAATGTTTGGAAATGTTTATTTACAAGTCAGGTTATGTCAAAAGTGCCAAGTCTTTGCTGAGAGACACAAAATTTCTCATCTTCCCCTAATCCCAGTGCATTTGGAAGAACCCTTCAGACAGTGTGGACTAGACTTCATAGGAGAGATAAACCCACCTTATAGTGGCCAACATAAGTGGATATTAACAAAAACAGATTATTTCACCAAGTGGGTAGAGGCCATCCCAGCCAGAAATGCTACATTCTCAGTGGTAATTAAGTTTATGGAGGAAACAATATTATCACATTTTGGTTTCCCTATCAAAATCATCACTGACAATGGCAAGTCTTCAAATAGGAAATATTCAACAGCTTCTGTCAGAAATTCAATATCAACATAGGGCACTCCAGTACTTACTATCCACAAGGAAACAATTTAGCTGAGTCCTCAAACAAAAATGTGGTGAGAATGTTTAAGAAGACCACCACTTTGGGTTAACTGAGTGAATCCTAAACATTCCATTGGAAAATCGCCTTTTGAGCTAGTGTATGGTAAGGCTGCAGTATTCCCAATCCAATTAGAAATTCCAGTGGTGAAGTTACTACAAGAAGCTGAGGAGGAGTCAAGTTCTTTGACACAAAGGATAAACCAAATGGTTGAGCTTCATGAAAATAGGGAACAGGTGGGGGCGAAATTGGAAAATTACCAATAGAAGATGAAATCCCTGTTTGACAAAAAGGCAAAGGATCAACCTCCTCAGCCAGGAGATTTAGTTCTCAGATGGGACATCTGATGGGAAGAAAAGGGTAAACAGAGAAAATTTGATTCACTTTGGTTTGACCCTTTCAAATTTTAGAATAGAGGAAAAAGGAAATAATACGTACCTACTCGAAAATCTGGAAGGTGAATTGTTAGAACTATCAGTAAATGGTATGTTCCTCAAACTCTATTTCCAGAGTTAAAGGAACCATATTGCACTCATTGTAAATACTAGTGTGTACATTGTAATTATCATATGAAATTTCCAGTTTTCTATTTAAAATTTCACTTTCACAAATTTTCACTTGTTTAAAAAGACTCCATGCCCAAAAAGAGAAGTTCACAGACTGTAGGTTCTTGATGCATTGCAATCCAATGCCCCATCCCTAGGTGGAGCCAATGTTGTCACTCACTGCCAAATGTGTTTTCAGTTGTCTAAAGTGAAAAAGAGCAGTGAAGTTTGAAGCCATCTTCCAAGCCACAGAAACTCTCAGAGCTAAATTGGTCCCTCTCCATTGGATAGTGCTCAGAATAAGATTTCCAACGGTATATGGAACTCCTCAAATGGACCCCAGAATCAGAAGATACAACTTATTAAAGATGGCGGTTTTTCCACATTTCAAAGGAGGAAAGAATCACAAATTGACGATCGAAGGTCTTCGAAGCGACGAGGCAATTAGAGGTTTGGGGTAAAACCAACGATCATCAATAATTGATATCACAAATCAGTGATCGATAGGTCCAGGAAGTGACGAGGCAATTAGAGGTTTGGGGTAAAACCAACAATCTTTAGGTCCAAGAATATTGGTGATCAACGGGTCCAATAGACAACTCTTAATAAGTTGCAAAAGGAATACTCTAATGGTGTTAAAACGCTGGGAGGGCTGAAAACAATTTAACAAAGGTTTGCAGCGAAAAACCAAGGGTAGGCGAACCCTTTCTCTCTCCTCCAGGGGGCCACATGGCAGAGCACTATTGGAGCTGATAAAGACATGGTGGCACTAACGTCACCATGAATTGGTAGTACAAAGGACACGTGGCATGCTGATATTGCATTTTAGGGTCCTGTGGGGGAATATTTAGGTGACACGTGTCACCACTGTGCCAGTGATGACATCACCAATCGGTAACAGAAAAATGAGGCATCATTTCGTAGTGAAGCGTCCGATTGTGATCATGCGATAAAGGGGCTTAGATAAGGGGGTTGGCCCATGGTCACATAAAGAATCGAAGAACCAAGGGCTAAGCACAGAAGATGGTTGGCGATTGGCAATCGACGAAACTTGAGATTGCATCACTCCAAGTTACGTCCCCGAGTGCAAGTATATTATAAGAAACCTCCGATATTAAAGCGTAGCCCCAGGTCACAACCCTCGGTCCTATGATTGAAAAACACTGAAAGGGATTAAACCATAGGGGGCCAAAGGAGATCGATGTTCATAGTTTATAAAGCCTATTCAATTTTAAAGCCCCCGATATCCGAGCTCCGATACACTTGTATTAACTATTCACAGGGCATGTATGGATCTGATAGTGTTTTGAGGAAGTTAAGGAGATTGATGAATTGGAAGCAGTGTTCAGAATTTGTTGTGACCGATATGGGTGCTCTCTCCCGCTTCTTGAAAGAGAAGAAGCAAAATTGTTAAGACCGAAGACGATAGGGAATTGGCCAAGAGAGCATGAAGCATAATGTAGCAGAAACTCGGCTAGACTAGAGGCCAGCAAAGAGAGTGGCATGGAGATATTTTCTACAGGACCATCATTTCAGTTCACTTGTTAATTTTGTTTTGTTGTTTTTTATTGATATTGTTATTGTAGAAAATCTGCTGGTAGGTTAAACCGATAATGCAATATAAATTAAAGAAGAATACTATAACCTACTTCTACTATCAATTTGCGGAAGCTTAAATATCGAGCTAAACAATATAACTAGAAGAAGAAGAATCAATGGCACAATACACATGAAAATACTTTGGGGAAAGCCTTAGCTAAAAGCCCCACACTATTTATTATCATACATGGTGGAAATACATAGGAATTATACAAAACCTTAGCTCTCACAGATAGCCAGCTCTCAGTACAATCCTCACAGACGCTCACATGAAATCTTCGCTTCTCTCCATCCTTCCTCTTTGCCCTCCAAGCTCCTATTTCCTTGCGTTGTTCCTTGTGGATGATTCTCCTGTTACCAAGTGGATGATCTCCTCCAAAATTGCACAATCCTCAAGGATTAAATCCTTGACTGCATGCATGAGTTTTCTCTTTGAGAAAACACATGCAACTAATAGTACATTGTCCTTGACACTAATCTCAATTGGGTCTTTCTCAGAATAGACATGCATGAGTTTCTTATGAAGCAATCTTCAATTAACGGGAGTAGCACTAGTTGAGTGCATTAATGCATCAATTGACTGATAACTCATTATTTGTTCCTCAAACAGTTTGGAACTAATTTAACTGGACTTAACTCAGTAAACTGAGTTAACTAATTACAACTAAAATATAACTCAATCTTATCTCCTTAGTTTAAGGGATAACTCTTGCATGACTTCAGAAAGACTTCTAACTTGAATTTCTCCAACTAATTAATTTAAAATAAATTAATTAATTATTTCCAAGTAGCTGTTAAGACTAAATTCGATTTTAATTTACAGTTTAATTCAAGGACAAATTATATTGGAATATTATTGTTACCATATTTCAACACTCCCTCTCAACAAGAAAGGGATTATCTACCACCCCGATCATGTCTCTATGGAACTCGAATTTACACTTTGACAATGCCATTGTTAAAATGTCAGCATCTTGCTCCTCTATCGAAATATACTACAACAACATGATCCTACTTGCTACACAGTCTCTGAGATGATGATATCGGATATTGATGTGCTTGGACCTATCATGAAATACTGGATTCTCAAAGAGTTTGATACAACTCTAATTATCACAATAGATCAAAGTTGGATCCATCCTTTGATCAAACAAACCAACTAGGATTTTCCGCATCTAGATGGCCTCACATGCTGCCTGAATTACAACTATGTATTTTGTCTCTGCTAAGTTGAGTGCAACCAACCTCTGTTTCCTATAGTACCAAGAAACTGCCACTGACCCAAGGTTGAAAATCCCTCCTGATGTGGTCTTCCGATCTGATGGACTCCTACCTAATCTGCATCAGCGAAGACCTGTAGCTTCACTCCCTTTGTCTGTTTATACCATAATCCATACTGAGATGTGCCTTTGAGGTATCTCAATACATGCTTTCCACCTTCCAAAACATCGTGTTAAGCTGAACCATCGCTTGACTTAGATGGTTCACCATATAGCACAAATCTAGTCGTGTGTTCACTAAGTACATCAGTGAACCCACAAGCTGCCTGTACACAGTAGCCTCTACCACTTCTCTTGAAGTAGCAACCTCCTTCCTCTAGTTACCTACTAGAGGAGTCTGTATGGGCTTGCACTTCTCCATGTGGAATCTCCTGATTATCTCGTTGGCATACTTGCCCTGAGACACAAACAACTCCCCATCCTTCTACCACACTTCCATGCCAAGGAAGTAATGCATGAGACCCATGTCTTTCATCTCGATGTTGAAAATAGCAACAAGAAATGATAAAAATAGAATCTAGAATATTCCAATTTTAATTTGTCCTTGAATTAAAATTAAAATTTAGTCCTACCATCTGCTTGAAAATAATTAATTAATTCATCTTGGATTAATTAGTTAGAGAAATTCAAGTTAGAAGTCTTTCAGAAGTCATGCAACTGTTATCCCTTAAATTAAGGAGATAAGATTGAGTTATATGTGAGTTGTAATTAGTGAACTCAGTTCACTGAGTTAAGTCCCGTTAAATTAGTTCCAAACTGTTTGAGGAACTAATTGTGTGTTATCAGTCAATTGATGCATGCATGCACTCAACTAGTGTACTTTAGATAACTGAAGGTTCTGTTAGGCGCCTATACTACTAGTGTAACCCCTTATTGTTATTAGTACAACCCACTTATTATATTGATGTACCCATGTAGCGCCCATATTGTTACTATTGTGCCCATAGAAGCCCACTATTATTATTATTGTGCCCTTACATTATTATTGTTATGTCGGCTCTGATAATGTTATGACCCCTTAGACTCCTATATATAGAAAGGAGTCTTTTCATTTGTATCATCCAAGAATTTTTCATTTATGTAGTGAAAAGGAGGTTGCCCCTTGAAGAGGCTGAATTCTAAGGCGTTGATCTCTCTTTCCTATCTTTTCTTGAGCTAGTTTCATAACATTTGGTATCAGAGCTTTGGATTCTAGGGTTTCACTGCTCCAACATGTCATCATGGAATTTTTTCTATAATTTTTTTTTTTTACGATGTTTCAGAAGCTAAAAAAGAAAACCCATTTGATAAGACATCGTGCTGAACCTCGGGTCCAAATGTCAGATCTTTTCGCACTATATATATGGAGATATGATCTAAGGAAGTTGGTCTTTTTGTAGACTCTTGAATTACATTCCAAATAGGTGACCTGGGGAAAATCATCATAATGTTATCTCTGAGCATCGGATTGAAATTTCATAAGATGTTACAAAAAGAGGACAAACTGTAGTTTCTTGTAGATATTTTTCAAAGCAAAAGGTCGAAACAGTCACACGTGGCACTTCATACAAGTTCGCTCTTCTGGAAAGGTCTATAATTAGGTCATCTTGAGAGATTGTGCGTAACTCTTTCTTGGAGAATCCAATCTGGATCAGATTGGAGGCATTGGAAAGAGGACATAGAGGGCTACTACAGATCACAATTTTAGTAACTTAAAGATCCGAAAGTACAGAGTTACAGTCGTTTTAAGATCAAGCTCCTAAAATCAAGAAAAAGAAAGATGAGGAAGTTTGATGGCAAGGATCCGATAAATTGGATACTTCAGATGGAGCAATATTTTGATCTACATGGTGTACCACTGTTACAAAAGGTATGTATTTCATCTTCATATTTGGAACCAGATCAATTTTTATGTCATGAAGGGCTTTGTTCTCGTAAACAACTTGTTATGTGGTCAATCTTCAGGAGGAAATGATAACACATTATGAGGATACAAAGAGAAACACCTTCTTTAGAGCAACACCACAACAATTGGAAAGAGTAAAAGGGCTTTGTGACATAGTGGAAAGCAAAATTATGGAAACTAGGAAACATACCCCTCACAACTATAAAGATGGAAGTGTTGTTTCTCCTAGCCTTCCACAACCTACAAGGGTTACACCACAACAATTGGAAGGAAAAAGAGAAAAAGGGCTTTGTTACAATTGTGATAGAAAATGCACTAAAGGTCATAAGTGTGCTGAGAAGAAATTATTTTACATATAATATGAAGAGGAGGAAGAAAAGGATCAAGAAACATCAAAAGAAGAAGATATACACCAGGACCCCACCCTAGAGAAAGAAGAAATGAATCAGACCATATCTTGTAAAGCATTGGCAAGAATTACCACTCCTCAAACTCTCAAGATAGAAGGACATATCAAGAAGAAAAAGGTGCAAGAAGTGAAAGATCACATCGAGAAAGAAGAAATGAATCCAACCATATCTTGTAATTCATTGGTCGAAATTACCACTCCTCAAACTATCAAGATAGAAGGACATATCAAGAAGAAAAATGTTCAAGAAGTGAAAGATCACATTGAGCATCAAGAAATGAATCCGACCATATCTTGTAAAGGATTGGAAGAAATTATCACTCCTCAAACTCTAAAGATAGAAGGACATATCAAGAAGAAAAATGTTCAATCAGTGAAAGATCACATTGAGCATCAACAACAAGTTCTCCAAATTTTAAAAGATAACGCCACTTTGGTGCAAAATCAAACAAAACAACAGGTAGATCAACATCATAGTGAAAAATGTTTTGATGTAGGTGATTGGGTATTTTTATTGCTACATCTCAAGCAAGCTATTTATGAGAAGGAAATGTTGGCAATACTACATGCACTTAAAAAATGGCGACCTTACCAAATGGGAAGACTCTTCAAGGATGAGGATGTGGAAGCATTGTTTTGTGCTATTTCTATTATCCAACCAGATTGGATAAACGAAGCAAGGGATGAATGGAAGAAGGACGAAGAAGTATGGCCACTTATTCAAAAGTTGAAAAAGATCCCAATTCAAACAATATTGCTAGAAATTGAAGAGGAAGGAAAAATCATATTGGAACCTAGAGCAGTCACAGAAACAAGAACCCGACAACTACAAAATCGATCAATTTCAGAGTATCTCATCAAGTGGAAGAACTTACCCACTGAAGATTCCACATGGGAGGACAAGAATTTTATACAGAAGCATCAAGAAATACTCAAGCGTTGAGGACAATGCTTTTTGAAGGAGAGGGGCATGTTAGGCCCCTATACTACTAGTGTAACCCCTTATTGTTATTAGTACAACCCACTTATTATATTGATGTACCCATGTAGTGCCCATATTGTTACTATTGTGCCCCATAGAAGCCCACTATTGTTATTATTGTGCCCTTACATTATTATTGTTATGTCGGCTCTGATTATGTTATGACCCCTTAGACTCCTATATATAGAAAGGAGGTCTTTTCATTTGTATCATCCAAGAATTGTTCATTTATGTAATGTAAAGGAGGTTGCCCCCTCGAAGAGGCTGAATTCTAAGGCGTTGATCTCTCTTTTCTATATTTTCTTGAGCTGGTTTCATAACAGATTCCCTCATCAGTAACTCATGCATGTCTATTATGAGAAAGACCTAGTTGAGATTAAAGACAAGGAAAATGTACTCTCAGTTGCAAGTGTTTTCCTATAAAGAAAACTCATGCATGCAGAGAGGGATTATTCCTTGAGGATTGCATAGTTCTGACAGTGTGTGAGAGTAGTGTTCCCACTTGGTGAGGTGAGAATCATCTAGTAGGAACATCGTAAGGAAATAGGTGCTTGGAGGGCAGAGAGGAAGGCTTGTGAGAAGCCAAGTTTGCCTATGAGCATCTGTGAGGATTGTAATAAGAGCTGGCTAGTTGTGAGAGGTAAGGCTTTTTATAATTCCTATGTATTTCCACCTTGTATGATAATACAGATAGTGGGGTTTTTAGATGAGGCTTTCTGTAGATTATTCTCATGTGCATTGTGCATTGATTGTTTTCTTCTGGTTATATGTGTTCAGCTTGATCTTGCTCAATATTTTAAGCTTCCACAAATTGATAGTAGAAGTAGGATATAATATTCTTCTTTGATTTATATTGCATTATTGGGTTAACCTATAGCGGACCTATAGAGCTGGATTTGTAGAGAGAATTTCTACATGGTATCAAAGTTGGATTTGTAGATTTTCTACATGGTATCGGAGCTGTGAATAGTATACTAAGAAGAGAATTTGAAGTTTGAAGTTCAGGGTTACAGGCGCAAATCGAATTCATATCATAATTCAAGGTTGGCCAATGACATTCTATGGCTTGAGACTCGAATATGCCTTGGAAGGTAGCTCAAATTACATAACATGGAAAGATAGAATGGAGGCTATATTAGACGACAATGGCTTGAAGGATTTCATTGATCAAAAAATCCCAAAGCCAGCTTCAACTAATGTACAAGAGTTGGCTAAGTGGAAGAAGTGTGTGGTGAAGGCGAGACGGATCATCCTTGAGGGAGTTCGAGACCATATTGTCTCAAGTCTCCATGGCAAGGATACTCCATTTTCAATGTGGAAGACATTGAAGGACCTCTACCAGAATAGTAGCGACCAGAGGAAATTGGTGCTTAAGGATAAGCTTCGAAGAATCAAGATGGAGAAGGGTGATACTATTTCCACATATCTGAACAAGCTCTCCTCAATCTTCCAAAGAGTTGGAATAACTACTAGGACTCTGTGAATGGAAGGGAGAAACTGCTGGATTGGGAACGACTATGGTTAGATCTAATGCAGGAGGAGATTAGGAGGAGCACACGAGATGGTTCTTCATCAAAGAACGATGATGAAGAAAATATGGCCTTAGCAAGTAAGGCAAGGAAAGGGAAGGGGAAGACTTAAATGAATTATTCTCATGGAGGGAAGAAGGGTGACAAGTCTAAAGTGAGATTCTTTAATTGTCACGAGATGGGACATTATGCGACTAATTTCCCATTGAGGAAGTCCAAGAAGGGATCCTTAGAAGAAGGATCAGAAGGTGAGGCATTAGCCTCTCAGTTCGAAATGGACTTTACCCTCACCGCATGCATGGTGTCATTGATGATGGGTCGTGTCTGGTATCTTGACAGTGGAGCCTCATTCCATGTGACTGGTGATAAAATTTTATTCAGTGCCTTGGAGGAGAAAGACCTCAAGATGCACATAGAGATGGGAAACGACAAAAGGTATAGTATTTCAGGAGTGGGCACGGATTGCTTTTTAGAGGGAGCATGGAGCTCCTATCACCTTGATATATGTGAAGTATGTGCCTGGACTAAAGAAGGACTTGGTATCAGTCGTGATATTGGAAGACCGTGGCTATGATGTGTTTTTTAATAAGGGAAAGGTTTTCCTTATACAAATCACCATGATAAAGGTGAAATAGACCGGTTCACGAGCTAAGAAATTGTATTCTCTTGAGGTTCAAGATGCATGCAAAGCCTTGAGGAGCAAGGAAAATGTTAGAGACTTGCTGGTTGAGAGGGAGAGTAATTTACCTCTCAACATGCAGCCCTAGAAGAAGTCTCAGACAATTGTGGAGGAGCCAAAATTGGAGAAGCAGAGAGGAGACCGAGTGAAGAGATCCACTCATGCAGATACCTCCATTGGGGGGGAATTTCAATCCAAGTGGGTAGAGGGATCACATGCAATCATACCTCCAGGTGTGAGGTGGGGCGATGTAAAGTGATTTTCCCATGAAGGCTGAAATTGGGCAAGGTCCATTGAGAGGTTTTATCTCATGGATCATACCTTGCTATAGAAGCCCAAAGTACATAGTAGTGAGAGGAATCAATGGGATTGATGCAGTTAGAGATCAAAGTGATAGAGGATAGAGCATTCAAATATTGAAGAGCACAGAGAAGGATTGACAACAGTGCAGAAAGGTAGAGTCAAAAGAAGCGATAATTTTTCAGTTGATAGAGGCAATAGCAGTCAGAGACTTTGATGACAGATGCATCATACTAATTCAAGTTGGATGTTTTTTTGTTTCTGGAGTTGCTGAAGCAACAACACTAGAGAGAACTGTTGGATGCATAACATTCCAAAGGTTCACGATCGGGATCAGGTTGAATTCCTTCCTTGTTGAGAGGGAGTGTTGAAAATAGCAACAAGAAATGATAAAAATAGAATCCAGAATATTCCAATTTTAATTTGTCATTGAATTAAAATTGTGAGTTAAAATTCGAATTTAGTCTTACCAGCTGCTTGAAAATAATTAATTGAATCATCTTGGATTAATTAGTTGGAGAAACTCAAGTTAGAAGTCTTTCTAAAGTCATGCAACAGTTATCCCTTAAATTAAGGAGATAAGATTGAGTTATATTTGAGTTGTAATTAGTTTACTCAGTTTACTGAGTTAATTCTAGTTAAATTAGTTCCAAATTGTTTGAGGAACTAATTGTGTGTTATCAGTCAGTTGATGCATGCATGCACTCAACTAGTGTACTCCAGATAATTGAAGATTCCTCATCATAGTAACTCATGCATGTCTATTATGAGAAAGACCTAGTTGAGATTAAAGACAAGGACAATGTACTATCAGTTGCAAGTGTTTTCCTATAAAGAAAACACATGCATGGAGAGAGGGATTATTCCTTGAGGATTGCACAGTTCTGGTAGTCCATGAGAGAAGTGTTCCATTTGGTGAGGTGAGAATCATCCACTAGGAACAATGCAAGGAAATAGGAGCTTGGAGGGCAGAGAGGAAGTCTTGTGAGAAGCCAAGTTTTCTGTGAGCATCTGTGAGGATTGTACTAAGAGCTAGCTAGTTGTGAGAGATAAGGCTTTGTATAATTCCTATGTATTTCCACCTTGTATGATAATACAGATAATGGGGTTTTTAGCTGAGGCTTTCCCTGAAGTATTCTCATGTGTATTGTGCATTGATTCTTCTTCTTTTGGTTATATGTGTTCAACTCTATTTTGCTCAATATTTTAAGCTTCTGCAAATGGATAGTAGAAGTAGGTTATGATATTTTGCTTTGATTTATATTGCATTATTGGGTTAACCTACAACAGATCTATAGAGCTGGATTTGTAGAGAGAATTTCTACATGGTAACAGAGCTAGATCTGTAGATTTTCTACACTCGAATTCTCTTGCAAGGTCGTCCTTGTAAGACACGATCAACTGATCATCACAAATCAATATGAGATCATCAACATAAATTATGATGATCAACAACTTACCTTTCACTACGATGTGGTACAAGTTCACATCCACTTCACTCTTTGTGAAGCCCAACTCGATGAAGTAGTTTTCTATCCTGGTGTACCAAGCATGAGGTACTTGCTTCAGCCCGTACAATGCTCTGTTGATTCAGCACACATGCGACTCACAATCGAAGGTCTCAAAACCTTCCAACTGCTCTATGTACACCTCTTCCTCAATCTGGCCATTGAGGAATGCAGTCTTCACATCCATTTGATGGATCTTCCAACCCATCTGTGTTGATAGTGCCAACATAGATCTAATAGATGAGTACCTTGCAACATGAGCAAAAGTCTCATCACAGTCAATCCCCTTGACCTGTGAAAAGGCACGGGCAACAAATCTTGCCTTATGCTTCTCCACACTACCATCAGCAACTTGCTTTACCTTGTAAAGCCAACAGGAACTCACAAATGACTTGTTCTCTGGTCTCGGAACCACATCCCAAACACTGTTACGAACTATGGAGTCATACTCCTCCACCATAGCATCAACCCAAATCGGCTACTGCACTGATTCCTCAAAGGAAGATGGCTCGGTCTCAACACATTCCCTAGCAAGGGCCATGTATCCAATGTACCTCTCAGGTGACCTCCTTTGTCTACACTGAGAAGATGGTTCTCCCACATTCTCTCTTGCATCCTCCAACAATTTGTCAGCTTCTCTTGTGCGCTTCCATCCATCTCTGGAAGACTCTGCTTTAGTGGATGTCTCCACTCCTAAAACCTATGCATGTGGCTGCTCCACATCAGTCTGAGGCTCCTCCGAGCCAATAATTCCTCCACAGCCTATAGTTGGATCTCCCTCTCAAGGGAAACTCGTATGGCCTTCTACTCATCAAAATTGAGATCTCCGCGACCCACTGTCCTCTGACTGGTAGGTAAGTACACCCGATAGTTGTGAGGTGTATCAGTGTACCCCACAAATATCCACAAATCTCCTATCGGCTGAAGCTTCTTCCATGCATAGTTTGTCACATGGCAATATATTGATGAGCTAAAGATCCTGAACTGACCCACATCTGGTCTCTTATCGGAGAAAGCTTCCTCTAGTGTCTTCATTCCAAGTATGTGATGTGGGATTCTATTCGACAAATAGACCATTCTGTTACATGCCTCAGGCCATAAGTGAAGTGGTAGGCCTTGGTCATGCAACATTGCCTGTGTTGCCCCTACAATAGTCCTGTTCTTTCTCTCGGCCACCCCATTATGTTGTGGGTTATGAGGTGTCGTCAACTCTCGTTTAATTCCTTTCGTTGCACAGAAGTCCTTAAACTCTTGAGAGACATATTCTCCACCGTCATCGCTTCTCAAGGCCTTGATATTCTTCCCTGACTCTTTCTCAACCAAAGATTTGAACTCACAAAACTTTGTGAACGTTTGATCCTTCTTCTGTATGAAATAAATCTAGCATTTATGAGAATAGTCATCAATGAAAATCACATAATACCTTTGATTCATTATGGATTTGTCGAGAATGGTCCACACAAATCAGTATGAACTCGCTCCAAGATAGCCTCTGCTCGACTGTCTCGATTGTGAAAGGAAGACTTGGTGTACTTTCCCAAGGTATAACCTTTGTGTGTGTCAACTTTCTCAAGTTTACCTTTGGGAAGTCCTATAGATATCTGCTGCATTATCTTCAAAGCCCCATGTTGCAAATGGCCCAACCACCTGTGCCACAGCTCGCCAATGTCTTGGCTTTGCACCAATTCTGCTTTCATACTCAATGTTGCACAATCATCTACATCTATTTTATAGAGATTATTCACCGAATCCCTATCCTCTTGTTTTGACTTGTGTCTATGTGTCTTAGGAACGCCTTTCCTTTACTGAAGACAACATCGTAGCCTTTGTCCTCCAACATTGTGACCAATACCAAATTATTCTTCAATCCAAGAACATACATCACATCTATCAAGGTGAGAGGAGCTCCATGCTCCCTCTGAAAAGCAACCGTGCTCACTCCTGAAACACTATACCTTCCATAGTCACCCATCTCTATGCGCATCTTAAGGTCTTTCTCCTCCAAGGCATTGAATAATTGTTTATCACCGGTCATGTGGAATGAGGCTCCAATGTCAAGATACCAGACACAACCCATCATCGATGACACCATGCATGCGATGAGGGTAAAGTCCATTTCGAACTGAGAGGCTAATGCCTCACCTTTCGATCCTTCCAAGGGTCCCTTCTTGGACTTATTCGATGGGTAATTAGTCGCATAATGTCCCATCTTGTGACAATGAAATAATATTACTTTAGACATGTCACCCTTCTTCCCTGCATGAGAAGAATTCGATTTGAAATGGGAATCCTTCCCCTTCCCTTTCCTTGACTTACTTGCTAAGGCTGGATTTTCTTCATAATCATTCTTCAATGAAGAACCATCTCGTGTGCTCCTACTGATCTCCTCCTGCATAAGATCTGACCATAGTCGTTCCCAATCCGGTATTTTTTCCTTCCATTCACAAAGTCCTAGTAGCTATTCCAACTCTTTGGAAGGTTGAGGAGAATGAGGCTCACCATATCATCATTGACAATAGTTATTCCCACACTTCCAAGATCATCTCTATAGGTGGTGAGCTTGTTCAGATATGTGGAAATAGTATCACCCTTCTCGATCTTGATTCTTCGAAGCTTATCCTTGAGTGCCAATTTCCTCTGGTCACTACTATTTGGTAGAGGTCCTTCAATCTCTTCCACATTGAAAATGGAGTATCCTTCCCATGGAGACTTGAGAAAATATGGTCTCGAACACCCTCAAGGATGATTTATCTCACCTTTTCCACCTGCTTCTTCCACTCAGCCAACTCTTGTGCATTACTTGAAGTTGGCTTTTGGATTTCTTGAACAATGAATTCCTTCAATCCATTGTCTTATAATACAACCTCCATTCTATCTTTCCATGCTATGTAATTCGAGCTACCTTCCAAGGCATACTCGATTTTTAAGCCATAGAATTCCATTGGAAAACCTTGAAGTATGATATGAATTTGATTTTCACATACGACCTCGAACTTCAAACTTTTAATTCTCTTCTCAGTATACTTTTCACAGCTCCGATACCATGTAGAAATCTGCTGGTAAGTTAACCCGATAATGCAATATAAATCAAAGCAGAATATTATAGCCTACTTCTACTATCAATTTGCGGAAGCTTAAATATCGAGCTAAACAATATAACCAGAAGAAGAAGAATCAATGGCAACATACACATGAAAATACTTTGGCGAAAGCCTCAGCTAAAAAACCCCACACTATTGTATTATGATACATGGTGAAAATACATAGGAATTATACAAAGCCTTAGCTCTCATAGCTAGCCAGCTCTCTGTACAATCCTCACAGATGCTCACAGGTAATCTTGGTTTCTCTCCAGCCTTCCTCTGTATCCTCCAAGCTCCTATTTCCTTGCGTTTTCCTTGTGGATGATTCTCCTGTTACTAAGTGGATGATTGTTATGAAACCAGCTCACAACAAGATAGAAAAGAGAGATCAACGCCTTAGAATTTAGCCTCTTCGGGGGGCAACCTCCTTTACATTACACAAATGAACAATTATTTGATGATTCAAATGAGAAAACCTCCTTTCTATATATAGGAGTCTAAGGAGTCACAATATAACCTAGCCGACGTAACAATAATAATATAAAGCCACAAAAATAACAATAGAGGGATTCTATGGTGCACAGTAATAACAATATGAGGACAATAGGGGCACAACAATATTAATAAGGGATACAAATACAATAGTAATGGGGTAATCACTAGTATTATAGGGACCCAACATGCCCCCTCTCTTCAAAAAAGTGTTGTCCTCAATGCTTGAGTAGTTATGTATGCTTCTGTATAAAATTCTCATCCTCCCATGTGGAATCTTCAGGGGATAAGTTCTTCCACTTAATAAGATACTTCGAAATTGATCGATTTCATAACTGTTGAGTTCTTGTTTCTGTGACTGCTTTCGGTTCGAATATAAGTTCTGGCAATATTGTTTGAACTGGGAGCTTGTTGCCTATAACCTTCTTTAAACATGAAACATGGAAAACTGGTTGCAATCGAGAAGTTGCAGGAAGCTCCAATTTGTATGCCATAGTACCAATCTTTTGCAACACCTTGTACAGACCATAATACTTTGGTGATAATTTATTATCCTTCTTAGCTTCCTTGAGGGACATTTGCTTATATGGTTGTAGCCGTAGGAATACCCAATCACCTACATCAAAACTTCTTTCATTGTGATGTTGATCTGCCTATTGTTTCATTCTATTCTGTGCCAACACGAGGTTATCATTTAAGAGTTGGAGGACTTGTTGTTGATGTTCGATGTGATGTTCCACTACTTGAACATTAGAATTTTCTCTTAAATATGATGTGATGGATGGTGGCTGATATCCATAAAGTGCCATAAATGGGGTCATTTTTGTTGCTGTATGGAAGGAAGTGTTATACCACCATTCAGCCAGAGGCAACCATTTGACCCATTGTGTCTGTTTATCAGATACAAAGCAATGAAGATATCCTTCCAAATGTTTTTTTACTATCTCAGTTTGCCCATCAGATTGAGGATGATAAGATGAGCTATGAGCTAAAGTACCAAGACAAGAAAAAAATTTTGTCCAAAAATTTCCAGTGAAAATGGGATCTCTGTCACTTACAATAATCTTTGGGTTTCCATGTAGCTTTTGAATTGTTTCCATAAATGCAGTAGAAACTGTACTAGCTTTAAATGGATGTGATAATGCACAAAAGTGTGCATACTTGGTAAGTCTGTCAACTACCACCATGATGACACTCTTTCCCTCATACTTGGGTAAGCCTGTGATAAAATCCATTGAAACCTCCTCCCACATTGGCTTGGAATGGATAAAGGTTGTAATAGACCCGGTGTCTTATTTGTTTCAACTTGATTTTGTTGGCAAACCAAACATTCCTCCACAAACTTTTGAATATCTGATTTAAGGCCATCCCAAAAAATTCCTTCTTAACCCTGTGGTAAGTTTTTAAAAATCCGAGTGCCCTCCTAAGGGAGAAGTGTGCAATTCCATAAGAATCTTTTGTTTTAGCTGGGAATTCTTACAGAGGTATAAGCGATCTTTGTACCATAACGAATCATTTTTCCAGCTAAATGTATTAGACGTACTGGAGTCTTGTTGTAACTTTCGAATAAGTGCCCACACTTCTTCGTCGTTCTTCCATTCCTCCTTGCTTCATTTATCCAATCTGGTTGGATAATAGAAATGGTGCACAACAATGCTTCCACATCCTCATCCTTTCTTGAGAGTGCAACTGCCACCACATTTTGCTTCCCTTTTTTGTAGATGATTTCAAAGTCATAACCCAACATCTTTGTGACCCACTTTTGTTGCTCTTCAGAGGATAATCTTTGTTCTAAAAGTATTTAAGGCTATCATGATCTGTTTTTACCTTGAAGTGTCTTCCCATTAGGTAGGGTCACCATTTCTTAAGTGCATGGAGTATTGCCAACATTTCCTTCTCATAAATAGCTTTGTGTAAAAACTTTCCCTTGATTGGACAACTTTCAAAAGCAATGGGTCTTTCATCTTGCATTAAAACAACACCAATTCCATTTCCTGAAGCATCACATTCCATAATAAAGGTTTTTGTGAAGTCTGGTGTAGCTAAGACCGGTGCTTGGCACATTGCCTCTTTAAGATGCTCGAAGGCCTTTGTTGCTTCTGGAGTCCATGAAAATGAATCTTTCTTTAATAATGTTGTTAGAGGTGCTGCTATTCTCCCATAATTCTTAACAAACTTGCGATAATACCCTGTCAACCCGAGAAATCCTTGTAGATGATTTATGGATGTGGGGATTTTCCATTCCTTAATGGCTTTAATTTTGCTAGGGTCTACCTTAACTCCTTCATGAGATACAATATGACCCAGATATTCCACCTCTTGTACTCCAAAGAAACATTTGGATCTTTTTGCATATAATTGTTTCTCCTCCAATAGTTGTAGCACCTTGTCAACATGTTCAACATGATCCTTCCAAGACTTGCTGTAGATTAGTATATCATCAAAAAATACTAACACAAATTTTCTAAGGAATGGTTTGAAAATGGATTTCATCAAACCTTGAAATGTTGAAGGTGCATTGGTAAGGCCAAAAGGCATGACCAAAAATTCATAATGACCCTCATGAGTTCTAAATACTGTTTTCGGAATGTCTTCAGTCTTCATTCTGATTTGATGATATCCTGAACGAAGATCCAACTTGGTGAAGTAAATTGATCCATGCAATTCATCTAGTAATTCATCAATGACAGGAATGGAAACTTATCTTTAATATTGAGATTGTTGAGCTCCCTATAATTGACACATGCACCATGATCCATCCTTCTTGTGCACCAATACTACTGGAGCAGAGAAAGAACTTTGACTCGGTTGAATTATACCAGCCTCTAGCATTTCTGCAACCATACATTCAATTTCACTCTTTTGGGCATAGGGATATTTGTACGACCTGATGTTTGGAGGAACACTTCTTGGAATCAGATGAATAGCATGATCATGATCATGAATAGGTGGGAGACCTTTGGGAGTCTCAAATACCTTGGAATGATTGTCCAAGACTTTTTGGAGATCTGGAGAAATAGATGATTCCAACGTGGAAACATCTAGCGAACATAATTGTGCAATTACACCTCTTTGTTCCTTTTTTAGAAGCTTTGTCATACTGTTAGAGCTGATTATCTTTCCCAGTTTCCCTACAATACCCCTTAATTCAAATTCCTTTCCTTCCATAGAAAATTTCATGAAAAGTTCTTGAAATTAAAAGCTATTGTACCCAAGGATTGTAGCCATTGGACTCCTAGTACAACATCAACACCTCCCATTGGAATGGAAATCATTGGGCTAGTCAATACATATTCTCCCATGGATAACTTGATATTATGGCACTTTCCAGAGAAATTTATTGTTCTCCATTTGGAATCATCACTTGACCCTCTGGTGCTGGATATAATAAGAAATTCAATTCTTTTGCTACCTTACAATGAATAAAATTGTGGGTACTTCCTGAATCAATCAACACTATTACCTTTTTCTTCTTGATTTGTCCTTCTATCTTGATGGTTTGAGGAGTGGTAATTCCCGCCAATGCATTACAAGATATGGTTGGATTCATTTCTTATTTATCTAGGCTTTGTTCCTAGAGTATATCCTCTTCTTTTGACCTTTCTTGCTCCTTTTCTTCTTCCTCTTCACAATCTATGTAGAATAATTTCTTCTCAGCACACTTATGACCTTTAGTGTATTTGCTATCGCAGCTGTAACAAGCCCTTTTGCTTATTTTTTCTTCCAATTGTTGTTGGGTGTCAACCTTATAGGTTGTGGAAGACTAGGGGCAACGACACTTCCATATTT